>VWZZ01006234.1:580358-590443 GCA_013399095.1 Psophia crepitans | reverse complement strand
GACATTGAGGCCCTGGAGCGTGTCCAGAGAAGGGCAACGAAGCTGGTGAAGGGGCTGGAGCACAAGTGTTATGAGGAGCGGCTGAAGGAACTGGGCTTGTTTAGTCTGGAGAAGAGGAGGCTGAGGGGAGACATTATTGCCCTCTACAACTACCTGAAAGGAAGTTGTGGTGAGCTGGGGATTGGCCTCTTCTCGCAGATAACTAGTGACAGGACAAGGGGGAACGGCTGCAAGTTGCGCCAGGGGAGGTTTAGGTTGGAGATGAGGAGAAATTTCTTCTCGGAAAGGGTGGTCGGGCATTGGAACGGGTTGCCCAGGGAGGTGGGGGAGTCACCATCCCTGGGGGTGTTTAAGGAAAGGTTGGATGTGGTACTTAGGGACGTGGTTTAGTGGGGAATAGGTGGTGGGGGGACAGTTGGACTGGATGATCCTTGAGGTCTTTTCCAACCTTACTGATTCTGTGATTCTATGATTCCCCTGCTCCCATCCCGCACCCAACAAAGACTGTGCTGGAGGAACCGCTGTCGACAGTGACTTCTACAAACCACAGGGAAAGGCCCAGCCAAGATGTCTATTAAATACAGTTCAAACAACACTGCACCAGATCTGTTATGAATATTTTAAAATGGCTTCTTAAAATTAGGGGTTGCCTACTGAAGGCAGTCATTAGTGCAGGTTTCATTAGAGTAGCAGACTGTAACGAGTTATCAAGTTACGAACTAATTTCAATTATGTCTATTAAAATATCCTTTTTACATAAAACAGGGGGCATCGGGGTTGTGAAATAGACTGGGGCTTAAAATGTAAGCTAATAAATATCTAATAAGTTACAGTGTGCGTTTAAATTGCTATAGCATGCGATATACTGAGCAAATATTGTACCGTGTAATCCGAGCGGCCCTCGGACAGCGCTGGAAGTCGGTGTAGGGTAATGTATGGAACGTTTTATCATGCATTGTCCAGGTCTTCACATGACGTGACCCCTCCTCGGCATCGCTGCTCCTCTAAAAGCACATTACTCAAACCCAGCCTCTACCTGAGCCTCCATCTGACTTTGTTTCACCAAGTAATTCATTAATGAGGGCTCCGCGTGCCTTAGGTGGCTCATATCCATTATCCTCATTTAATAGTTTAGCCTAAGGATGTCTTTCAATATAAATAATCTTCCAAAATGCTTAGATAGCACAGTTGTGTTTCTTTTTATAGCAAATGGAAATTATCTAAAAGCATTTGACCAGATCTTGAACCGCATAGCATGCAGTAGACCAGGTATAGATCCCGCTCCGTTTTTTTAAACGGAGGATATATTATCCCACCAGTGCGGTGTCTCCCACACAGACAGAAATTCACCCAACACGTGTTCAAGTAATTTTCTCTCTCTGACTTTTAGCTGGCCACGTAGACTTTTAAACTACCCTTGCTGCTTTAAATGTAGTTTTAAATTGCACCTAATATTTGGTAGGTAATTCTTTAAAGCTGTTAGCACCTATTCACAGTGTAAGTAGGGGGATTTTTCTTTTTCATGTGTGCCTTCTGGGATGTTAAAGGATCCAAGACTGGGGATGCAATCTCAATCCAGAACTGATCTTTGCAGTTTCCTGCAAGGGTGAAATGGGAAAAATAAAATATTACTTTATTAAAAATTGCTCCAAACACATCTTCCTTGTTAAATATGCAGAGCTATTCAAAAATATTACCTTTCTGGGAACAGTAACAATACTCTGATTGCCTGAGTTACTATTTCCAGTACTTGGTTTACTGCTGAGGAAAAAATTAGGACTTCAGGAGAACAAATTAATTCCTACATTTTCTGAGGATCAAAAAAAAAAATTAACATCCCCTAACAGTGGAGGGTCAAGAGGCTTGTGTCTTCTCATGTGATGATAGGACTCACTCATATTTGACCACATAATTAAAAGAAACAGGGAATAAAGTTAGTAAACCTACCACCTTAGCAGTTAGAAAAGCCCAGGGCTAGTAGAAAATTACTCTACTGTACAACTGGAGGGATCGTACTCTACTTACCATGAAGTTATTCCTGTAAGTCACCAGCATCAAGGCAGAAAGCAATGTCTGTCGCGCTGTGTACAGTCTGACTTTGCCTTTGGCACTCATGCTTACAGTATTTACCGTGTTGGAGTGTTTCCTCACACGAATTAAATTAATTTGGAAGTACTTGCAGACAAAGTTCATACATGTTTGGACCTCTTCCAGGATGCTTTTGCAAACTACATCTTCTCTGCATAAATTATTCTACAATGCTCTCAGTGAAATTAATTCCACATGCTGTATCTGCTAATGAGAGCCCACCAAATATTTTGCTATTGTGTATACACTCATTAGCTTGCTTTAATTTACAGGTAGCAATCAGCGTCTGCCAAGAAGCTAGCGTACAAAAGATGTCTTTAGCATTTATTGACTCTAAATATTTCTAATCTTCCTCACCTCCAAAGCACAGTCCTGTGCAGCAGATACATTAGTGTTAAGGTTCCAGGGGAACAGTTGCCTTCTGCAGGAGTACTCCAGCCCCTAAACCAAACACTCCTGTGTTTCTGCTAAAGGATTGAAGAATATCTTGTAAATCATTTACCTCTTCCTGCTGCTAGTTTTTAGTTGATAGTGTTTACTCTCTTTCCAACATGATGGCAAAGTTAAATTTTCATTTTCCTGAAAAAGAACAAAATACGGTGAGCCTTTTTGCTTGTTATTGACTAATCTTTCCGGAATGAGCTGTTTCTCAATCCCATGCATCACAGATGTCCTGTCAGGGCTCATATACACTGAGTGAAGTATTTGCATCCCCGTGCCTGCTGATAGAGTGAGCATGTTTGTCTACAAAGTGCTTTTAAATGAACTAATACATGATTCATGTGGACTCCTTTGAGCAGAACACCAATCTGTCTGGACACAGTTTGCTGTAGGCTTGACAATAGAAACATTTTTCTAGGTGAGACGGGTACAACCATCCTCTGGAAATGTGGGGAGCGAGCGGTACCCATGTCCCAGCCCATCCGGACCCTGCACCAGGCTACCTCGCGGAGCAGGAACGTGCCCTGTGTTGGGGATATTCTTCATATCATCTCTCTTCGGATGCTCGTGACATGAGCAATGCACAGTCTGTATCTGCTCAGTCATGCTTGAGCAAGAAAGGATAGTGCACTACCTTTATTATTTATACAGGGATACAATAAGATTCTTCGCAGTCGAAAAGGAAAAAAAAAAATTGATCCCAAGTATACTGTTTCTTATTGAACTAAATAGATTTTTAATCGAGTCTCTGTTCCTTTGGGTAATTGACTTAACAGTGTGGGCAAATTAATTTCAGATAAACTATAGCTGGGATTTTCCAAGGAGCACAAGGGTGCTGGGGAGTCAGCTCCAGTGCAGCAAGAGCAGGGCAAATATCTTAATTCTTCTGGCTTTCCAGGCACATTGCAACCCAAATGTTTAGACCTGGAGCTGAATTCGGAAGCTTTTATGCAAGCAAAACTCCCGCTGAAGTCAGTCAGAAAACTAATGCAGAAAAAACAGCAGAAAATTGTTCAAAAAATTCCCAAGTGCTCGCAAATGTGTTACACACACATAACCTCCTCCCCACATTTAATAACCTAATCTAAATGTCGCTCTTCGCAACGTATTATTGTTCAAGTCTTTCTGTGATATTTGGCACGAATACCTCATTCTGGATCTTATCTGGCTATAAAAACCACTGAAACAAGTTTATTTTCTGATGACCCAACCAGAACCCCGCTCTAGCGGTGAAAGACTGGCGAGTAAAATTCGCATTGCCCTGCGGTTTCAAAAGATCGACCTCGCTCTGGTCTAAACCAGATACAGCTCTGTTGGCATTAGTGCTCTTTCTGCAAAGGCTGGTGGAAAAGCAGGGAACTCGGGTCACTGTTAAATTCTATTTAACTCATAAACAGGCAGAAAAACAAAAAAAATGCACCATGACTTGTAGCTAAGAGGTTCTTGGGGGGTTGTTGGGGTTGTTCCTTTTTGGTTTTCCCCAATTCAGAGTCCCAAACAACAGGGAAAGCGGAGTTCCCTTGTCCAGGCTGGCAGCAAAGTTAAGGCCAGAGGAGAAGCCCAAGGGCTGCGTTTTTAAACCTGCTGGCTTTTGTCTTGTTGGGACAGGCAACTTTTTGCCTCCCTCCAATGCCAAACCTATTAAACTCTGTTACGTAGCACACTGTACCTATACTAACATACAGAAGAAAAACTCCTTCCAATATTTTTTAAGGAAATGAAAAACACAGACTTTAAGAATCTGTAGCTGCTTCTCATTGCTGAAAAGTTATATTCTGCAGACTAAATACAATACAAAGACCATTACTATTATTATTATTATTAAAGAATATCCACCGTAAGGAAAGATCCTGCATTACATATTTTGGTGCCTTACTCATATAACTTCAGTAATTAAAGAGAAAATCAACTGAACAATAATTAAAAGGAAATTATTCCTCAGTTGCAAGCTGCAACCATCATGAAACCAAGGAACATGACAAATACTCATTATTTACGTGTCGTCAATGAAAGGATAAGTATGTGACTATATATTTTTTCTCCCTCAAATAAATTTTAATGAAAATATCTGTAGTGCTGTCCAATACAAAAATGTAGTATTTTTCCTCTGTGCAGCTCTTTGCAGAGATGGTGAATTGAAAATATATTGGTCATATTTTCTCTGTTATTCTGTTATATCCTGTTAACCTGGCTGGCCGTATTGGCATACCCCAAGTTATCATCCCAAATTTTGAACTCCGGAGGGACACGGTTTTGCCACTGGTGGAAAAGGTATGGCTGAAATGGTGCTGAGAGCCGGATGGCACCATGGTCAGGAAAGTTTAGCTTGGATTTCTGAAAATAAAAGATACAAACTGGAGATAAAGAGAGTGGATCGGAAAAAAAAAAGATGTACCATTGCTACCTGAAAAGTGGCCAAAGTTGTTCTTTTCTGTAGGCCAAATACAAACCTTTGATTAAAAAATTATTTGCAATAGCAAATAATAGACCTCACTAAGATGAATTTTCCAAGTCCAAGTAAAGCCTGTGTACTTTTTCCAGGTTTCCCCAGCAATAAGGATGAAAGTTAAGTCAGGCGAGGGAAACACCGCTTTTCTGTTTACTGCTTCCCTTTCCCTTGTTTGCCTGGTTTTGTCACCTGGGATGTGGGAGCCAACATCTCTAGCAGAACTTTATGCCAATTCAAATATTTTTTCCTTTTTCCCAAAGAAGAAAATTAATATGATATTTAATAATTTCTAGAAAGCATCATGTAGGAGGAGGGAGGGGTTACCCACAAAAGCTCTTGACTACTAAAGGGAATTCTGGATATTACCATAAATTTTTAAAATAAATATTAACCGCATGGGTTAGCTGTTTTTCCTTCTTTTTCTTTGTAAGTAATATAAAATTAAACACTATTTAAAAAGAGATTTCTTCTTTCCCCTGTTGCTTAACTTATTGCCCTCAAAACCTTGAACTCTACTTAGCTGTTAATTATTCTGCAGTGACGGACTCCTATTAGGCCTTCTTACTGGTTTGGTCCATTAATATTTTTTACAAAACACAACACCTGCCAGGCATCACTACCCGCTGCTTTCTGACCCCTCCTCAAATGCTTCACCGGACCTTCACTGCTGTTCTGGAGGTCAGAACACTCTCCTTGTCCTGGCAAAAGGGGCTGCTGAGGAAATCTACAGGATACCTGAGGCTGGTGAGAAATGAGCCGGGTCACCGAGGGTAAATTGGGGCATTGCAAAAGGTACCTGGAGGGGAATGGAGTTCCTTTCTGCTCCCACTTAACACCGGTGTTATTTCAGAACAAGCCTGTTGAAATTAGGGGAGTTATCTTGGCTTAACACCAATGTAATTGAGAGCAGAATCTGGCCCCGTGCTCTTGGCATGACTACTTTTTTGGCAGATTTGGCCACTAATGCTCTCAATGGGTTTTGAGCTTACATTTAATGGCATTACATTTATTTTAATATTTTTAAATAACTAGTGTAAATTGATTCCACTAAAAAAAAAAAAAAAAGAAACCCTCTACCTACCAGCGTTCATTTGTATTTCAAATGGCCCATTACATTTTCCCTAACAATCATTAGAGCTGCGTGAGCTTATTGAAGCTTGGTCTTGGACTGAAACTGTAAAAACTGCCAGCTCTGGATTTTTTTGCAATGCTGAAAATAGCACTAGAAAAGGGCTTTTTTTGTTATAGTACATGACTACGTAACCTGAAATACAGTTTAGCCATGGGGAAGAAATATGCTGCATTATTTTTTTTAGGTCCTCCAGCGGAAAATATGGGCATAGCTTGAATCAGCTCCAATAAGCTGATCAATATATTAAAACTAAATCTTTAGCCAGAGCCACTCACTGCAGTTTCAGTTTCTAGTCAAAGAAGCCTGACAAGAAGTTGGTTCAAAACTTTGAGAAGCCATAAGCACAGAAAGCAATTCAAGCATGAAAAAGAAAAAAAAAATCTTTACAAGGATTTCCACTCGTATCTAGTGATAATCCTAAATGCAAGGCTGGGGACGTAACCGTCACAGATAAAACAACAGAGTGGAAAGGAGATGGAGCACAGGGTGTTGGGCCTGCTGAGCACTGTGTCCCATGGCCACTCTGGCAGTGCTTACTGCAGATGTCAGCTGGGGCTTCTCTCCAGGGCTTGGGATGATGCATTGGTCCTCTGGAAATGGAGGTTATTGCTTGAGGAGGGTGCAGACCAGCCATATCTCCCCATTGCCCATCTGTCTTAACAGAGTTGGGGCATCCCCTGCTCCACTGGCAAGTTCTTCCATACTTCTAATCTTACCTCTTATAATGGTTACTATAAATTCAGATGAGTGAAACAAGAACACTAATGTGGATATTCAGCCTTCTACCGTGCTCCGAAGCTATGCTACTGTGCTGCGTCCCAGTGACACAGTGACTGGGTAAAGCAACGTATGGAAATACACATAGGAGTCTGGATTGACTGGTGACCTAGACGAATTTGAAATATTGGTGTGAGAAGGCTAAATACAAAGTTATATACTAGGGCACAGCTATTTAAGGCTGAACGGTTTAGTCCAGGTGTAGCTTGATGGTCTCTGAACAAGCCTACTTACTAGCAGAAACGTAGTGAACAAACACTTGAAGATACAAAGAAAGATTTTTGCCCTGTCCTGTTGGCTGACTTAATTCTGCCAGGCCCCACCAGTGCTCCTTTCCAGGCTCTCTTCTTTGAGGTCTCTGCTTCTTGTCTTTGTTACCTACTTGTACATTTACAGGATCTCAAATTTGTCTTCTGGTCTGCTCGTCTGCCTCTCCTTCATATCCTACCTATAATGCAGGACAAAGACAGCATAGCAATATGACCGGTTTGTTTGTTGGTTGGTTGGTTTGTTTTTTCCCAAAGAATACTCTCAGTTTTCTTTGCATTGAACTGTTCCATGTACCTATTTCTGGGCCAGTTCACGTCATTTTGAGTTGTATCACTCTTGCTTATATTTTCTTCTTGCGAGCCTCTTCCCATGCTGTGCCATTGGCAGGTCCCATCCTTTTACATGACTTCTTCCAGGTCATTGATACTTAGAGTGAATAGTGCTGTCCTGACATCGATCTTGTTGTGCTCCAGTAGTCACTAAGAACAAACAATATTAGGTTATAGCATTGATTTCATGGATTTCAATTTTTTCCCAATCATGTTCTTGTTAAGCACCTTGTAAAATACATCATGTCACATGCTCATCTCTTCAGTTTCATGGCGAAACGAATCCAATGCAGACAATTGCCTTCATACTGGGAAAATTCATCCTCCCCAGTGCCAAGGAGTCAGCAGCATTTAATTCAGAGTCGTAAGCTCTGGGGAAACTTAAGGGCAGCCTATAGCATCCAGTACAGTATTTCAAATTATCATAATTTGCGAGCAACTGGACAAGCTGGCTACTGAAAATGGGTATCACGATCTAATAAAAACCTAATAAAACTTTCAAAGTCACTCTTGCACTCCCGGGGGAGCATTATGCAATCCCTGCCACTGCGGCAGGAGCCCATCTCCTTCCAGCTAATCTGCTGCGAAGGCGAGGTGCGGGCAGGGCCAGGCATGCCTAAACGGCTTTTCGTGTCCTCACCGGTGAGCACTTTTTTTTACGATGAACTCTGGATTCTTTTGGTAGGTGTAGAAGTCACTAATGATAGTTTTCAAAGTAGCTGTACTGGGGTTTGATGAGAGAGGAGATAGTGTGGCCATGAGGCCTAGGATGTATAAACACACACATCATTTCATTAAGTGCTCTTCCTAATTATTTTATATATTAATGCACTGCCGTCACTGCTTGCCAGATAATCTTTCATGTGGAGTGCAGAGCTAAAAAGACCTCAAAGCAAATTTTGCTGCTTCCTTCGATGTTTGGGAGGGTCCATTTTCACAAGACAATAGGACCCCTATGTACAAATAAAATAAAACAGAAATGGCAACAAAATGTCCACATTGTTGATACAAGTGATATTTGTAGAAAATTTTTTTTGAAAAATGGTGCACTTCAAAATATAATGGTTGCACTAGTTAGGACGCTCATGTGTTAGGATGCTCACTTGGACAGCTGCTCAGCCTGGTTTTGATGGCACATATCAGAGAAGCGAGACCCAGTGGTTACAAAAGTGGTGAAAACTTGGTTTTTTTTGCTTTTTGTTTTTTTTTTTTCTAAAAATCAAGTTTGACATACCTAATGGTAAGGTTTTCTATTGGAAGATTTCACTGTTCTCGGGTGTGAGATGGGTTTCAACATTTCTGACTCCTCTTAATAGATTGGGTCATCATGGAAATATGTGCTGCCTTGTCTTCACCCCACCCATACAGTCCAATATATCAAGGTCAGCAGAGGTTGTGTGGGCACACAGATCCGCTTGCCTGATCAGCACTGACGAGCTGGGTGTAATAACTCTTGTCTCCCTTCATCTTATGTAAATTTGGAGTTCCTGTATTTAGGTCAACAGAACTGTAGTGTGTAGAGACAAAATACGGGCGTCTGACTTCCTTCCTCTAAGCCTCTGAAATCCTATGAAAAGCTGGGGTACACAACTGTGAAATTAGGCCTGATCGTGGGGGAAAAAATGCAGGAGCCTGCAGAGAGAAATACCTTCGTTATTCTTTCTCAACCTTCGGAATACCGAGCAAAATATTTTAAAAAA
The DNA here is from genome assembly GCA_013399095.1 of Psophia crepitans. Classification (NCBI taxonomy): domain Eukaryota; kingdom Metazoa; phylum Chordata; class Aves; order Gruiformes; family Psophiidae; genus Psophia; species Psophia crepitans. Next base: position 581,257 of record VWZZ01006234.1, on the reverse strand, counting down.
ACTTTTCAGTGACTTGATGGATGTAAACCATTTAAAAGTTTTATTGAGCTTTACTCTAGTGCAAATCTTAAAAATACTATAGAAATTACATCAAGATTTTCAGTAAGGTTCCATGCAGTATTATGAGTAAACGTAAAATTGATTTCATATTGGAAATAGATGCTAGGCAGATTTTGCATATCGGGTAGAGCAATGAAATTACATTTATTGCAGTTTTGTTTTGTTTTGTTTTGTTTTTTAAAAAAAAAGCATTTGGGCTCAGGTAATAATTGTACAGTCTATTATAATGATCCCAGGAGGTGCTTAACAGTACTGCAATTCTAAGTTTTTACACTTTTATTTTTCATTTGAAGAAAAACTTGTCACAATAAAAGTGATGCATTAACAGAACATCACTTCCTTCCTTTTTTATTATGCATATTTAGATTATTTCCATGAAATTGCTTATCAAATCCCATAGGCCTTTAAAGATAACTGAACAGTTACCCATTTGTGTTAACTCTGGGATATTGTGCAAGAATTTGTGAAGGGACAATGAGAAGATAAAGCCCTCTCTGAGATTAATATCTTCCTTTTTTAGCATTGAAGGGCCAGGTTTTTAAAGCTCTGTAAGGACCAAATGTGTCTCGCCAGATATTCAACAAAACTGGATTGTCACAAGAGGAGTCAGATTCCCTGAGGATCAAAAATTCCTGTTAGTTTGTCTATCCACATTTATAGGTGTTTAAGTACTTTAAAAAAAATCTGATTCTGAGGTTTTTAAGTACTGTTGTGTTTTCGGCAAATAGACTCATCGTAACTATAGATGGGGAAGGGTCTGGAGGGGAAGGCGTGTGAGGAGAGGCTGAAGGCCCTGGGCTTGTTCAGCCTGGAGAAGAGGAGGCTGAGGGCAGAGCTCA
>VWZZ01006234.1:544890-579989 GCA_013399095.1 Psophia crepitans | reverse complement strand
ATGTCCCCAAGCACCACATCTACACATCCTGTAAGTACCTGCAGAGATGGTGACTCCACCACGTCTCTGGGAAGCCTGTTCCAGTGCTTAATAACTTTGACACATTCATTACAAAGTAAATCTTTATACACAAGGTAACGCAGGATATTCTTACTATCTTTTCTTTTCTCCAACAACTAGCCTTTTCCAGTTTTTGCCATGCATTTTTTTCTGGGTGGTTTCATGTTTCTACCATCATGTGCCCATCACTCAGTTTATGATATCATGCTCATGGTGGCCTTGTAGAGAGAAACAGCAGTGGGAAGCGTCATGTGCTGGCCCTTCAAACAAACTTGAGTGACCCATGACTGTACCATTGATTGAGGGCATGGAAAGCCATGTGTCTGGAGGATAAACGAGCCCAGGCTGGGATGATACAGTGAGAGTTAGTCTGTGGGGTGGTGTTGCACTCCCTAGAATTGAGCTTGGTGTTGACTCCTTTTCCTTCTCTCAGGTTGTTCCCAGGGACAGTGCGTGGCGAGGTGGCCATGAACGCTGGGATGAAGATGAGCGGCGAAGCGGTGGCTCGTGCCAGTCACAGCACATTGGGCAATGTTCAAGGCTGTCAGCTCGGCTGTGCCCAGCACTTCCAGGACGAGTGAGCAGGACGCGTCTACAAGCACACATTAAAGATTTAGAGGAAGGCACACTGCCGTTCATCTGCTGTCGCAGTCGTAGCACCAACTTTGAACATGCTTTGCCCCAAGACTCTCTCGCGGCGCTGGACTGTGTCAGCAAGCGGTGCCAGCTGAACTCATGCAGTAAAGAAGAGTGATTATACATCCTGTATGTAATCACGGAACATATGTTAGAATGGCACATGAAATCTGGGCACACTTTACCCATGTAGTAAAGACCAGGAAAATTATGAACAAGCTACAGAAGGAAAACAACTTGCCAAAATTTCCCAAACCAAGCAGGAGGTTCCAGCGAGCTGGAACTCCACACGATATATTCTTGAGGGGGTTTTGGAACAGAAACCTGGATATGTCTATAGCATGTTGGCAATGCTCATGATATAAAGAGCAGATGTCCTCACCTCCACCCACACGATTATGGCTGCCAGTTTTTCTAATATCTTCTGCCTGATGAACTGTCCAGTTGCAAGAATTTAGGCAGAAAAATATAAGTGGTATTTCTGAATTAGGGATGTTTTACTAGAAGCTAACCTCCCAGAACTGCGCAATAAGGCAGCACTGGACAAGGGAAAAAGCAGACCAAGACTAACAACGATTTGTCTGAGGGAGGAAATTTAGGTAAAAGGATATTTTTAAAAAGGGAATTTCTGAAAGCTCATAATTGTTCAAATTCATTAAGGAGTTCAAAGAATAAGAGCAGAAATACCTGCTTTGAGATAACAGAGAAAGCACCTTGAAAAGTATTAGGAGTAAACGGAATTACAAGTTGTTTTCTAGATGACAGTAGTAGAACAGTCAAAAGGGTAGAAAAGGTGAGAATGTTGAATAAATATTCTTGTTTTGCAATGCAGAAAGAAGTCAGTTTTAGGACTCCTGTCACAAGGCGGTGGTCCAACTTTCCTCGTCGATAATAAATCAGGGCAACGGGAAACAGGAGCTACTAACGTTAGTTCCAGGTGAAATGCTGGCATGGAAACCTGACTAGTCAATTAACGAAGCGCTGATGAGGGGAGCCCCACGGCTGCCGGTCGGTGTGGTTAGTCGCTGCTCTGTGACGTGGTAATCAGCGCATGGTTATGGAGCCAGTCCCTTAACAAGCCCCAAACTATCAATTGGAATCAGGGCTTACCATCATTTGGCAGGTTTCTTGGCGCTTTCAATTTGTCATGTGTATCCACAACCTGAAAGAAGGCATCAAATTATCGCTGAACAGGGTACCGATGCGCGAGGATGGCAGACGGAGGAGGACGGGGCGCTGGAGGCAGTAACTGAAGGACACTTTGACCATCAAGGTGGAAGAGGAGCTGCCCCTGGGCTCCCAGTGTCTGGAAAGGGAAGCGCTGGGGTGCCAGGCGGGGCAGTTATACAGACCTCGTTATTTTACTTCGTTACCGGGCATGCCTGTTCAAGGATGGCAGAGGCTGCCGGCCACAAAGGCTGGGATTCTGTAGAAGTTTCTGAGGGAAAAACAGGCTAATGATTAATGGGCGTATCGCTTATAGGAAAGGATTTCATGGTTCGGTTTATTTAGCTTATCAAAGGGAAGGTTAAGGATGACTTGACCATGGCCTATACACACCCACATGATGAAGTGAACTTTAATAATGGGTACTTCCATCTATCAGACAAAGATATAACAAGGTCAGTGGCTGGAAATAAATTCAGAAGTGTAATTAAGGTACATGTTTTTTAATGTTGAGAGTGATGAGCTGACACAAGAGCCTACTGGGAAGCGTGGTGAGTTCTCTAATTTTAAATTATTTTTGAGAGGTGTTGTTTTTTCTCAAAAATGTGTTTTTCTAATTCAGGCTTCCAGGGGAAATTCTACTGAAGCCAAACTATCCTATCACAGTCCTTTTGGCTTGGCAATTTGTAAATCTGGTAGTGTGAAAAAGGACACGCTGCCAGTAAATCAGTGTTCACAGCTCATACTAAAGCCACAGTAACAGATATTGTTTGTTACCAAAGCATATTTATAAATATGAAATAAGTCTGCACCCTGGCAGACGTGCTGGCAGGAAGCTTGGTGTTAGCGCTGCTCCCGGGATCTTCCCCACAGATGCCGTGGCTGGAAGCTTGGGAAGCCGAACAGCATCATCATCCCTGTGCTCCCTCTGTTGCAGGGACCATCCTGCACGGTCCTTTCCTTTGCAAAGCTCCCCATATCACGGGGTGGGGATCGTTTAAAATACCTTCCCGTTCATCAAGCAGCCGCCAAGCAGGACAGGTAGGTGGGTTTCATGCCTCTGATGGCACAGCCGAGATAGTGGGAGGAAGAAGGTGGCTGACATATCGTCACCTTGTCCCAGATGAGAAGAGGAGCTGAGACAAGCCCATCTCCTGCCTTCCGAGTGAGCCTCTCCACAGGCTACTGCGGAGCAGCCCAAGTCGCAGCCCTGCACGGCCCCTTTTCAGCGCGTGACATCAGTCTGGTAATTCCCCTTCACTCTATTGGCTTAGCTTAATTAAACTTCAGTTATCACTTTCCTTCCAATTACAGATTTATATTTACTACTGGAATAAATAAAATGAGGAGGGCACTGGGAGCAAATGGAAATGGCAACGGGGAAGGTCCTTCTCAATTAAATTTCTTTGGTTAAATGTTGTGTTCTATAAAACAAACCAAGCTGGCGTCGGTTCTGGTTTGCAGCCACTGGATTTCCAATAAAATGGGTCTTATTATATTGAACAAAAGAGAGACACGGACAGAAAGCTGCCATGAAAAAGAAAGGCTCCCATTAAATCGAATAACTGAGATAATGTGAGAATGAGATTTCTAAAAGCACAGTTACACAAGAAAGGAGTCTGCAACTTCCACATCAAGTTTATCAAGGCACTCTAGCTCTTTCGCAGCGTATAACCTATGTAAATGGCACCAATAAAAATATTCCAATTTCCATCTATATTTTGATTACCTTACAGTGAGTACAGAATATAATAAACTCCCAGTTCTATAATGAATTCAAATAAACAAACAACTACCCTAATCCCCAAGCAGGCCTTCCCTAAACGAAATGGAGAATAATTTGGGGATATAAACTCTGTGTTATTTGGAAGTGCATGTTACATTAGCGTTGTTTGCTTTTGCTAGTATTGTACGTATGATATCGGTTCCCGGTGAATAGCTTAAAACAACAGCGAATTGGTAAGTAAGGGAGCGCAAGGGTTTTTCCCGTGCAAAGGAAGGAAGTAATTTGCATTTTTATCCCATTAATTTCTCCCCTTAAAATAGGTAAAAAGAAAAAAAGGAAATAGTTTCCTAGTCAAAATGTTTTTGCCCGGTGGAGTTCTGGTAATAAAGAGTAAAAATGAGCGAGATAATTGTTCCCACTTTGCAGAAGTGCCCCCGGAGCGCTGGTCGGGGAGCTCGCCTGCTCCGCCCCGGGGGACCGGGCTGGGGGCTCAGCGCCGCTCTGCATCTCGCCAAGGAAGGGAGCGGGCGACGCCGGGCTGGAGATACCTTCTCCTTCACATTCACGCGTGTCCTGAGCAGCCCTTATAGATTACCCAGTGTTTAAGAGGACAAATCACAGCCTAGGAGGGTCTGTGTACCTTGCATTAGCCGCCAAAAGCCTGTAGAGGGAGATTTCTTATTACTCTTTAAAGTAAGCGAAGCGGGAGAAGGATTGTGATGCTTGTGGGTATTATTTCTTGCTAGAGGTTTCCCTTCCTTAAAGGCTCCAGCTTTTAAATTAGATGAAAAGAGCAGATGCTACTGCAATATTCAATCTGAATAGATTTTTTATATATCTAATACTTAATATAAAGATATAATATTAAGTTCTCATCTAAATTAGTAGATATAATTGTTTAGGAGTCAAGTCCTTGTGGTGATTCCCAACCTTTAAAGCTAGCAGGGCAGGAGACCTGAGCCTCCTCTCTGGTCTGTCCCAGGCGGTCCTTGGGCTTTGGGAATGTGGTCCTCGAACTCCACACACTGGTGTAACTCAGTCCCTGGAGGGAGGAGGGAGGGAGCTGAAGGGCAGGATTTCCCTGGGGGTGCACCCTCCTTCACACCCAGATAGTTTTGGTGACCTCCACGGGTGGGTGCACGAATACCCTGGGGCTGAACGTGCTGGAGGCCAACCGAGTGAATAAGAGGATTTTGGAATAAAAGGTAGGGAAATGCAACGTTTTGCGTGCTCGTGGGAGTACCAGCTCGGGAAGGAGGCTGATGGAGGTGCCTGCGCTGCTGCTGGGCTCTGCCTGCTTTTGTGCACCTCACAGAGGGGCGCAGGGTGCTACTCCTGGCCTGGGGTCTTACAGGGGTCCTACCCACCTGGGTCTACCACGTCCCGCTCACCGAGGACACGCTGTCTGTCTGCGCGAACCAGACCCGCTGGAGTCTGCGCTGGTGGCGCCGCTTTCTGCGCAAAGCTCTGCTTTTATCTGTATCGCTTCAAGGAACACCCCGTGTTCTCCAAGGCACTCATTTGTGCAGATTAACCTGACAAAGGAGGTGATTTTATAGCATATTACAGACGATTTTGTTTTAAAGTGACACCCAGTAGTGGTAATTGAGTATTTTTCACTGGAAACCCAAGAAGAAAAGCACCATAGATCAGGGCACGTTTCCTATATGAAGTGTACGGATCTCATCTATTGCACCAATAATCTGTATTTTTCTACACGTGACTGAAAGCTCTGAGTTCAACTTCACGTGTATGACTGGCAATGGGATGAGAAACACTGATGTTAGCAGAAAGCAGGAGTTAAAACCCCAAACAGCCCTTTCGCACATGTAGCCTTACACAGTCCCTGTCTCGGGTATTTGTACCGGGGCAGGGGGGGGAGGCTGGAAATACAGCAGCATCTCTAAGAAATTTGCAATTTATTTCTTTTTTAAGCTGCAAGGAGCGGCTTAGTTACACTGTCTCTACTCCATGGAACAAGAAACCAAACACTGTAAGTGGAAAGGCAAACAATTGCTTTGCTCATGAGAACTTTCAAAATAACACCTTTGAAAGCAAGAAACACCTTTTAACCCACCGACATCTGCAGGCACTGCAATGCCCTGCGACCGCCTAAACTTCTGAATTCAGGAAATCCCACTTTTTTCCACTTGGAAGGAAAAAATATCCAGAGCCCTTAAAATGTGACCCTGCAAAACGTAACGGGCTGGTTTAATTTGTTTAGATTTAAACACTTTTTATACGTCTTTGTGTTCTAACGATGCTTAGTTCCTGGTCCTCACTGCAGATACGCCGTAGCATCTCGGTGTCACCCCAGTGACACAGGGTGCTGGAAAGCACAAAGTCCCCTGAGGCAGGCGCCGGGGCTTCAGCAGTGTGGTGACACTGGATGGTTTTGTGCAGCTCTCAGCACACAGCAGTTTTGTGGGTCAAGCTATTTGTGGGTGTCGGGGCAGGTTGCTAAACCTCCTGGGGGAAAGGCATCCTCCGGGATGCTGATGGGCGTTACAGCAATCTCTGGGATACGGACCTGGTAGATGAGGAGCTGTGTGGGTACAGCAGACGGTAGGGTCCTGCGCTGCCAGCATCTCCTCGGGCAGCTAGATGACTTTGTGGTAGGACTGACCGTGCCAGAACCCACTGCTCGCACTGGGAGCGGGGCCGCACGGAGAGGAGCGGGGCAATTTGCACTCGCTCGGTGAGCACAGGCGGGATCCCACGGGGGTTCCGTGATTCTGCAGGGATGGTGGGAACACCCGGGGGATTTCATTTCGCACAGCACCCCTGTGCAGTTGGTTCTTCCTAGAGAAAATCCTGGAGATGTTTTGCCCGGTTCTGAGTGCACGCAGCGCGCCTCGGGACTTGTCTCGCAGCCGGGAGCAGGCTCTCGCGGAGCTATTAGCGCGCTGCGTCGATAGCGAGTGCATTGACCAAGTGGCTTCATCATCGCCATTGCAGGCTATTACTGAAAATTCTTTAAGCAGGCCTCGGTACGATACCGTATACTGTCAATTAAGGGGCTATTCCTCTGCATGCCAGCTTGTCAAATAGCCATTGTCTGGGTTCAATAACCTTCTCTAATTAAGTATTTACTAGATTCTACTATTAAGCCACTCTTAAGCATTTTAAAAACCTTTATTTATTATGTATTAATCAATACTCCTTTCAGACTATTGGATAAGTAAATGAAGTTATTAGAGGTACTTTTGCTTTAGTGCTTCTAATGCTGCTGAAAAATAGGAAATTTACTCAAAGAATTACAGGTAATATTAAAACTCCTGTAAATCCAGGTAAGAAATGCCGGCTGAGAGCTAAACACAGGCATCAACACCCAACACTGATGCCCGTGTGCCAGCTCATTCCTCTTTCCCCATCCTCCCTGTCTCGTGGTGACAGAAGCCAGGGGCAGCTCTCACTCCTGGTACTCGGAATGAGTTGGGATTCCACTCCTGGTGGAACTGGAACTCCAGCTCCAATCCTCTGTCCCAATTTCTCTTTCAGCCCAACACAGATGAATAATAATTTCATCTACATGAACATCACTTTGTTTGCCATTAATTTGGTAAAGATTTCCTCCCCATCGCAATATGTGAATATGTTTACATAAGGCAACAGCAGTGAATCCAGCAGCCTAATCGGAATCCACAAAGGAACTCTGAAGTGCTTACAATCCTCTGCTCCCTTTTGGATTTCTCCCAACACCTTCACTTAATGATCACAACTTGAAAATGCTCGCATTGAACCAAATGTCTTAGACTAATTATGTGTTAGTATCTGATAACATTTTGCCACAAAAATGTTTGTTTGAATGTATCTTATCAAAGTAATGTTTGTGCCCAGGATTAGCCACTGCTTGGCTAAAGATTTATGTAATCAGCTTATTTTAAGATTAATTCATGAAAAAAAATACAAATACCTATTACCACTTAATTTGTATAATAGATATTTACTATATTTTAACAGTGCAATTAAAAATTAATATGGACTGTAAAACCATAAGGTCATGTAAACACTCCACTATTTATTTGGTAGTTCACTTATCTTTTATCCCAAGATGTGATTATGCAGCCCAACCTTTCAGGTTTGCAGAATAGAGAAAGGTCACAAGTGAAATGAGATGAATATTCTCAACTCACTCCCGAGCAGACATGTACACAGCAACGCACTGTCTCCGCTCATTCATCACTCTCCGGCTTGAGAGGTGGCAGAGGTTTCGGAGCATGGAGGTGGATTGATGGAGCCCAAGAGGTGAGTTGTCCCTCGGGTGGGACGCCGAAGCTACTGAAAGAGCAGTCGGATAAAACCGTCTGTTGCCCCAGTCCTTTCTTTAGTTCAGGCTCTACTTTGTGAGCAGACGGGGCTTTTTATGTGTTTGATCGTCAGGGTTTGGCCCTGACTATGAGGTTAAAATTTCAGCAGCTTCAAAGTCTGCTGTATTAGTTTTCTTTATGCACATTTGAGCTTGCCAAAAGTTTTTATTCATATTATACCCCTAATTAGCTCTGCTTCTTCTTGCACGGTTTTTCCTCTCTCCACCCATGTTCAGGTTTGCAGTGTGCCTCAGAAACCCGATGTATCATTGTGGGCACTGGAAAACAGCTCTTGCTGTAAGCTGCCTTCCCAATGTCCCTCTTCAAAGGATTCCCACCGCGATGCGATCTCCACAGGGGGTCACCTTGCAAGGGGCAGGAAGATGGGAAGGGCTGAAAACTCTTCTCTCATCAGTTTGGTCCAGTTCCAACTCCCACCAAAGTCCACGGCAAAACCCCATCAGCACCCCGTGTTCGATACTCATCGAAAGAGCCGTACCCTTAAGGTCTGCAAAACTGGACTCAAAATCTCCTAGGACTAAACATGTCAGACAGATTTTTGGTAGCTTTAGCATGTCTGTGGACTAAAAATGACAAAAGACTAATTTTTCTTTCAATATTTCAGCACTCGAGTTTCAGTCTGAGGTTAAATCTGGAAGGGCACAGGCCTTTCAAGTTAAATACAATTTGGAAATCTTTTTTTGGGGGTGTTTTTTTATGTCTCAAGGTTTATCTTAATCCAAACAAAAATATCTCCTGTGTAGAAGTCTCTCAAAATCAAATTCAAACTAATTTAAAACTACAGTAACTCACCTGGATTTCTGAACTCAGGAACTTAAATCCAAGAGAAAAACCTAAGGAATTCTCTCCTGCTGGCTTTATTAGCATTTCACAAGGAGGTCCTAGGTCCTCTATAGGCATAGTCCATACCATCATTTAATAATTCACGCTTGGCTAGCAAAGCATGGATGTGTCATAGCTAAAAGTCCAGTAAATGACACATCCATATGTTCAAGGTACATCTTGAAGGAAGGATTCCCCAAGTGTTTTTTTCAGAGACACACAGGTCAGCACTAAAGAGCTGCTCACTACCGTTACAGCCCTGATAGCTGAATGTGCCACTAGTAACACAGGCAACGGTAATACCTGGTGGGAAAAATTTGCAGCCCCTTGCTTATCAGTTGGCTTATCAATTGGTGGCCAATATCAAGCCAATTAAACACCCTTCCTGTGCCGGCGCCATGCTCCCAGCAGCTGGGTAACAAGCAAATTGTTATTCCGTAGTAATTTCCAAGTTTTAAAAATATTTATTTCCACATCCCCATGTCTAGATTAAGTCAGTTTGAAAGACTTCAGTATTTTTTTGTCAGCTGAGAAGCAATATTGTTGCTCCTTATCTTTACTAGTCCGAAGCCGACTTCACCCGTAAGGTCTGCGTCGGTCGGTGGTGCTTGGTGCATCGTTACACGGCACCAAAACGCTCCTGCTCTACCAGCCTTGACAAATAACCCCCCGTGAATGCTGCCCACACAACAGCAAACAAAAATGGTTCCTTGACGCTGAGTATGGTAAAGCACAGTCCTGGTTATTCTGGAAAGCTCTGTCAGACTATCTGGCAACTTTGAACTGTCTCTATAAATCATTAGATTGCAAAATATTTCTGTGGGAAAAACAAATTAAAAGGTCAAGTCTTTAACACACAAACATGCAAAACCCTCCACGATATTAATTATTTTCGGTGTAATGTAATACTAACCATTGCATACAGTTCTGTCACAGAAGAGGAAGAATTTAATTGTGTCAGTGTGATTGTCCTGGGAATTGGGGAGCCTGCCGTAGGTAGGGAGCTTGATTTCAGCCCGCGAACGCATTAGCAGCCTGTATCGAACAGGCATTTCCACTCCCCGTGCCCGTGCCACTGAGCAGCGGAGGTGTCTGCCTTCTGCAGGCTCCCAAACAAAGAGGTGGTCTCTTCTCTTCAGCGAATAGCAACAACAACAACAACAAAAAAAGAAATTAGAAAAAAATATTAAATGCCTACCACAGCCTAAATAAGAAATGTGGGAATAATGGCTGATGGCCAAACTTTAATGTTTCCTACCTAGTGATAGCTTGGGTGATCGCAGACTAATTTGGCATCACAGTTACTGTCACGTTATGGTCCTCACGGATGAGCTTTAGCACCTCTTTGGATCTACGGACACAGAAGGCTGAAGTTTATGACCTGTTCCATGGTCGGCATACACTTCTGAGACGTTCTTTTATTAAGCTGGGTTTTATTTTTGTTCTCCTTGTCCTGCAGTGAAGAAAAGTGGTCCCAGAGCATGGTGGCTTCCTGTTCACTTTGGGATTTTGTTTGGTTTAGTTTTTTGTTTAGTCGAACTCTATATAGCAAGCAAGAAGTATTGGTTTGTCATTGATATTTTCCTTTAGATTTGTGTTGTTATAACACAAAATTATGAAAACTATGTAGCAGTTTCAGGTTAATTTGTAGTTATATTTGCTGGCTTATTTCATTGCATTATTAAAACATTTAGTACCGTATGTGTCATTAATATTCCAAAAAGTAATTAGCATATTTAATCAAAAACAATTAGGAGCAAACATTGCTTCCCTTTTTAAGTGATAAAATATTTATGGCTGGAATAAACAAATGGAAAACCAAAAAGCACTTTGAGGTGTTGATTTCACGCACAGAAAACAAAACAAAAAACAACTTCACCCAAAAGCAAAAAGAAGATGCCTCCCAGCCTCCCGCCTGCCCCTGGTGGGTTTTCTTCCTCTCGAGGATGTCAGTCAGAGTGTCACCACTTTAAAACAATCAAGTTTTGTTCCACTTTCTCCATACTGTTGTAAAAAAAGAGAGGAGAATTAGGCAAACCTGGGCAAATCGCACCTTGGAGCCAGCTCTGGGTAGATCTTCCCTGTGAGACACAAGCATGGTGGACACTGGTTTGAGGGTCCTGATACCAGGAACAGGCCTGAGAGATGGAAAAGCTAAGAATATGACTGACCCCGTCAGAGCCATGCCTCAACAAATTCATAGTTTTGTGTGGGACGAAGGATGAGGAAAATGAGGCAATACAAAAAACCTCCCCCTCTTTCCACTGGGCTTTTAGGAGACTCACCGAAAGAAGCAATGGAACACTACATGGGAAGGAATTTGCGACAGCTGTCAATATTTGCCCAGAACATCAAAATAAGATTAGCCACTTGGCTTTAAGACCTCGTGGCCATTTCCTCTAGCATTTCCCTTGCCTAACCACGTCCTTTGGTCGTGCTGTTGACACAGCAGTTAACATTCAGGGTGACATCCCACACAGCAACTTTTCCAGCTACAGCACCTACCGAATGGATGATGCTCTTTCGATTGCTGTTGCACTAATCCTCTATTGCGGGGTCAGTTTTTTTAATTCGTTAGCATGGCAAGCACTTTTCCAAGTGTTTAGTAAGTGGATTTGCGTTGAGACACTCAGATATCAACAGGGACTTCATGCGGAGTTGGCTGGTTGCTCTAGTTTTTTAACGTTGAAGAACAAGAAACTCAACGACGAGACACAAATCCTTCTTTTTCTGCTTTGCAGAGAAATGGGTCGTTTGCAGTGATTTAAGAAGAGACCAAAACTCCAGCCTGGCCAGGGTGGATCGGGCGCTGCTGGGATGGAGCGAGCTGGGAAGTGGCTCCGGTGCGTGTTTATAAATAGACTGCGCTTCTCATCCTGAAACATTGCTCCACTTTGCCGGTTGTACTGTAAATTAGCACGATCCTCTTCAAACACAGTCAAAAGAAACAAAATACATATGTAACACTGCTGCCTCAAACACGTGAGGGGAGGAAAAAAAATAAAAAAAAACTTCTGAAATGCGGAAAACATTTGTTCAAGTCTCCAAGGAAATTGAAGTCAAACCAAACAAGCATATAATATAGATGTACGCCTCATGGGCAAAGTTACCTCTAAGCCCATATGTTTTAACAAATTAAGAGGTAAATAATTTGCTGAAGGTACAGTTCAGCCACGTCAGAACACCTCTGGAAATGAGATATCTCTGCGTTTCAAGTGGTGTTTCTTATCAAAAGATTTATTTATCTACTTTTCAGAAAAAAAAACCCACCCCACACCTTGTTTTGTCTCAAGGAATACTTCTGTAAGTAACCATTAACCCTTCAGGGCCTCCACAAATGATGTGGTCATTTGAAGTCGAGCCTGCTTTGCTGCTCTTGTATCTGCGAGCAGCTGAGAGAGATTGATAAAATTCAGGTTTTCAGTAGGGTAAAGCCACCGGGGACTTCCTCGGGAATGAAAAGAGACACAGAAAGGTTACTACATGTATCCTGGAGTCTGGTACATAATTCTACCATTAAAACTTTAATTTATGAAAAAAATGCTAGTGTGGTCCCCAAATGGTTAAATTCCACTCGAACTTTTCATTTTAGTTAGTCATGAATATATCTAACATACAGAGGCCATCAGCATCTCGCCACTAGAGACTATAAAGTCTACTTACATAGGGTTCCTGGGATTTTTCATGTTCTTATGGAAAATATCTCTGAAATCCCCGAGCTGAAAATTTTGATCTCATTTGTGGATGTGAGTGATGCTGAGAAAGGGTTGAAGAGTGAAGAGAACACTTTTCTCGCATAATTTCATTTGTCAGGAGAATCTTGCCGCTGACATTGGAAGAGTGATTTAATTGATTTTAATCATACACCTGAGATCGGGAAATTGAGCCCTCTGTCCTGAAAAATAATTCTAGGCTTCCATGAGAATGTCTAATTTGCAGCTAATAGTTTTTTTTTCTTGAAGTTTTGTTATGAAGTTTAGAAAATACAGATCAAAGGCTCGCCTGTCGAACTGCTTGTTGCAGCCGGAGACGTCAGCAAACCGGGGCCGTTGTGTTTCGGTCTTTCAGCGGTATTAAAATGCCCATCTGCCTGGCACGTAACGAGGTGCCACCGTGGCTTTGGACAGGCAGGAAAACAAAAGCTCTGACTAAAGACTGCATTATGCCTTCAGAGAAAAGGTACTTTTACATGCGGAGTACAGCCTGGAAGGCTGGGAGAGCTGTGATACCTCACTACTGTTAATGTTTAATCCTGGAATTTAGCCTGTCACTGAGTATATTGTTTATAAATTGCTGATAGATGCCAAGGAGAGCCTTGCTGTGTGCAGCCTCAGTATGCTGCGGTGATTTATTCCAAATAACTAATTCCTTTTTTATCTCTCGGTTCAAAATAAACAACGTTATTCGATTACGAATATTAATACTGAACACCAAATTTAAGCCAGATAACTTTTTGGATTATGATGAACCAGTGTCTTATGTTGTGGGGGTTTTTTCCCCAGTAAAATTTCCATGATCTTTATTACCTCTATCGGCTGCTGTTCAGAGGGGATTACAGTCAGCAAGAAGTTTCTCTTTCCCCAACGCTTAAACACTGAGGAAATACTTATATTGCTCCATGCAGCTCGTACTTTTTCGGGATATAAAACTCAATAGTCACAATATTTTCTTTTCTGTAACAGTCCTGAAGATTTGCCTGTTGGATTTGTATTCAGAGAATTTTATATTCCAAAACCGTACTGACAATACCATGAAATAGCCATTCATTCATCAGTGCTTGCTCTTGTAGGGAAACTAGAAGAAGTGGCATTACGGATGACATGGCCACTTCGAGGCCGTGGGAACCTGCAGGAGCAACTGGTGTAAGATGCTTTGACGCTGGGATGGGTTAAAAAGCGGGTGCTGTTTCGGGGCTGAGCCAAGGCAAACGCCACTTTTCCGTTTGGCACCCAGGACTCAGAAGTCCTCCGATCTGTTTTAATCAGATGCTGATTTTATGTGATAGCTGTAACTTGAAATCTCGTTTTACTGCTGAGGAATCAAAATCTTGGGGGCAAGCTTGTACTGGGGGATCTGAAGGATTCACTTTTGTTTTCTGGATTTAGCGATGTCTTGTCAAAACTCTAAAACCTTTGAGGATTTGCCACCTCGCTTGCTTTTTTGGCAGCGAAGACACTAATGAAGGAGACACCATAAGGAGCTGATAAGCATGTGATTAGTGTTATTTCTGTAGCAGCAAAAATATTTATAGTGAAGGCCCTGCACAAACAGAAATATCAGCTCCTGTTGAGGCAGGGACAGTTTACCTTTTGGCACATAAATGCCCTTTTTGCGCATATGTGTGAGGATTTGGGGTCCCCCCCTCAGCGAGGATAAATTCAGATGAATCCTGCCGATGGAAGTTTAGCAGAGGTTCTGCTGCTTGCTGGAGCTTCAGGCTCATTTGTAGAGGGTTTCTTGCTTCTGCAGGTGCTAGAAAACAGGGAATAAGTGGCTGAAACATCTGTTTGGTGGAGTGGAAGCTTTCATACTAGGGCAAAAGAAAGCAAAAGAGAACCCAAGAGGCAAAAGAAAGCAGAAGAGACCCCAACACGCATGCACCTTGGCTTCTGTGCTACGCCTGGGCGCAGCCCCGTTACCGTCTGCACGAGGGTGAAAATTTGCCCTGGCTGAAAATCAGCTCTGGCTATGAATCATCACGAGAAATGACTCTAAAGGGGCTGTGCATCCCAGTGACCGGTCCAGCACACCGATTTCACCCTACTCTTCGGTATTCAGTAGGATGTAAGGCGTTGTTCTGCTGCCCTGGTGAATTCAGTCTGCGGGAGCAGTTTGGGGAAGGACGGAGAGATGAAGACCGGCCGAACGACTGTCTCATGAGTTATTTTAAGCATGTGCAGCATGTGAATGTTTGCAGTCAGGGAATATATTTAGCAAGCAGGCCCCAAATGCTTGTATAATAATTAGTTAATGTTTGTAAAGCAGTTTGAAGGTGACCAGCGCTGTGTAAGTGTTAAGTGTTATTATTATATAAAATGGTATGGCTCATTGTACTCCTCTAGCTGTAGCAACCACAACAATCTTGATGATGCCTGTTAATTTTGCTGACTCTTTTATCATTACCCTCCATTGGTGATTAAGTGTCATTTGTCTTATAATTTTAATGTTATCTTTAACACACATAATAAAGTTTACGTAATTACAGCCTATTAATATAATTTGCATGCATGTTACTGGCAAGGCGAAGGAAATGTTTCATCACCCAGCATGTAATTTGGCTTATTTAACCATTTGCCTTTAATTTTTATCAATAGATCAGCATGCCTTGTAAATGGAGATAACCACAATAAATTCTCTTTTCAAGATTCTTATCTGTATTAAGTCTCTAAAGGTCTCGGTAGCAGGACTGCGAAGTGCTGAAGGGGGAACGTTTCTGGCTGTCTGCTACGGGAACTTTTAAAAATTCACACTTTCTTCAGACGAGCATGGGTCTTCCTAATGAAACCTGGGAACAAGGTGCTCTCACGAAAGCTTTGAAAGTGTGCATGCACGGTACTTCATAGCTGAGCTATAACAAGACTTTAAATGAGTAAACAGTGTTTAGATTGAACATGAAAAGAGTCAGCATGAAAAGACAGGTTCAAAATATTACATGATGCTTTGCAAAAGTGTAAATGTGCCTGCCTTTATTTTTTTTTCTCTCTCTTGGTAAATGGCAAGCGTTTACAACCCAACTAAAACAGTACCAAGAGAAATCCTGTGTTTGCTCTTTGGAAGATATTCAATAAATTATAGTGAGCTGCAAATGTCACTGGATTGGGAACTGTAAGAGCTTTACCTTTAAGTCTTTAAGTAAAGACTTGCAGCTGGTGCAGTGGCTAGGTAATCCCTAATGATAAGCTGCTTTTAATGTGGGGGTGAGGCAGTTTTCACACAGATATTACTGCATTAACCTTACTCTAGGTACGGTGCAGGTGTGCACAATATTGTGCTTTGCAGCCTTCCCTACTTTATTCTTCCAGTGTATCTGAAGCCCGCTTTAACAGATCCTCTTATACCATGGTGAAAAGATTGCAGTTCAAGCCTATTATCAACAAAACCTGCCAAAAGGGCTACATTGTCAGACTTTATGATGGTACTAACTATTCTGTTGTTCTCTGGAGACCAAACTTAGACCATTAAATTCACTTCATTTGTGATTTCAGTGACCTGGACTGCAGACATAGGTCTTTTGAAGTAAAATGCTAGTACAAGAATCAATGGTACCATCTAGTTCCCCTTAAAGTATATCATAAAAGCGTAATGGTACTCTTCTAAACAAAAGGTGACACTACTCTTGTATAATACAATTATATGAGGATGATGTTTTCAGCAGAGTTTATTTGATATTATGATGTGCAAAGACTTTACACATTGAAATAAACTGCGTAGCTGAGTTCACTCCATTATTTTCAATAGACTGACTATATTGTCTGCACTGGAATATAGATAATTTTCATACAGTGGGGAGCTATTTTCATATCCTCTCCATGAAATAGATGAGATTATAAACAGGCTGGGATTACTCAAAAACCAACACAAGCCATGCCTACAGACCCATTTAAGACAAAGGCTGCCTCCGAAATGGTCTCCTTTGACGGGGAGGCTCCCAGGACTTGCTCCGTTTATTTGACAGATGACAACTATCTATAGTAAATGTGTAACATTTTTGAGAATTAAAAATTTACTAGTGGAATTTAGGGGTTATTTTCCACTCGAGGGACTAACATTCCTGTCGAAAGACCTTTTTTATACAGGCTCCATCTTCAGCGTTAAACCTATTTGTAAACAAACCCATTGCGATAGCTCATTGTCAAACAGTGAACAGGTTTACAATTAATGAAATTGCTGCAGCGAAATAAATGGAGAGTTACTCCGGCTGCCGGTATGTTCGCATTGCTGCACAAGTGAGGAGACACTGCTCGTACCACACACTCAACCCTGGAAGATTTTTGGCAGCAAACTGGGGTGGAAAATAACCCCCCACCTTCCAAGCCAAAGGCAATGCGAAGCGTGGTGTTTGCCTTTGCGATCAAACCAAAAAGCTCATCAACAACAAATCATAGGATTGCCCAAGAAATCACAGATCAGGGTGTTCTCCCTCTCACCCCACCCCTTTTTGGATCCCTTTCCCATTTCAAATGTTGGAGAAAGCTTTCAGGGAGCAGCTCCGATGTGGGGTGGGGGTGCTGTGGTGTCTCATCGTGTCCTTTGTGCTTTTTTGCAGGAGTTGGGAGGCTTCAAAGGGTTATGGGAGAGTTACTGCCAGCCCCAAGAGGACACCGAGAGGTCCAAGAAAAGACATTGCTCATAGGGAAAAGGAGGGATCCTTCCATTTCCCCAATAGGTTGGTTCTCCTCTTTCTGCACTTAGTCTCAAAGAAAACTTAATTCTTGTTGCTGGAATAAAATGTTTTGCTGACACAACATTTTTTTTAGCCTTTCTAATTCTAAATTTCAAGACTTTTCCATCCTTTTCCCTCTTGCAGAGCTTTGTCCGTCACCTCAAGAACAATTGTACATTACCATGAGATGCTGCAGGAGAAGGCAGGACTGTTTGCTCACCAGTGCCATGCTATTAGTACAGGAAGTAATTTCCTTGTATTTTAGCTGCCTTTTTTGGGGGGGGTTGTTTTTTTTTTCATAGTTTTGTGCCCATTGCTGGCTATCCAGATGCTCACCTCTGGATACAGGAGGAAAGCATGAACAAGGGAGTGGGTGTCCACAAGCAGTGGCCAACCGTTCAGGTGCGTTGCACAGAAGAGACAGCAGAGATGAGATTAAAGCAAGAGTAACTTCAAACTAATTGTGCTACTTCATTACACAGGGCCTTGCCTTCTGCTAGTGCTGTCCTGCAGTGTGTTCAGAGGAAAGAGGGACTAGAGAAGCAAATCGGTCATTCCACAGGGTGCTAATGCTACAGCCAAAGTCGAGCAAAAGTAGCCTGTGTCTGGCCATTAGTGCAGGTTGCCTTATGAATGGTTTTAATTAGTTATATGAGGGAGAGCTGGGAACCCAAAGGGCAGGCTCTCTGCTTCTCCCCCCATTGGGTGTTTGCTGTTTCTTTTTTTAATGCCTGCTCTTGATGAACTAAAGACAAATGTCCTTAATTAAGCAGAGGCAGAAGCAGATATTCCATGGATAGCAGGCGTTTCCTCAAACATGACGTTTGAAGGACGTGAGGTTGCAAAAGGCAATTTCTCATGTCATCTACTGTTCAATACGGTACACATATACCTTTTTTTAATTCTAGATTAATCCATAGACTTGAGCCCGTGATCCTTATGCTTTCTAAGCTCTCTCAAAAAATATCTGAAAGCTATTTAGAAAAAAAAACTAAAGTAAAAGTGGTTCCACCATCTCATTGTTTTGGTGGTCACCCAATGGAAGAAAGAAGTAGGAAATTTTCATCACAAAATGTAAACATTTTTAAATGGAATGTATAAACAAAACCTAAAAATCCCAACACATGGACCTGTGACTCTTTCCATTTGATTTTTTTTTCAATACAAAATCATTATGGAACCCAGCACTGCTTTGGCCAAACCTTACGGTGCCCAGAAATAGTAAAGTAGAGGAACAAATAAGAAAGAACTTTTAGAGAGAGAGAAAGCAAGAGAGCACAAGACTGGGCTTTTTTATTTCCTTTGTTTCATACACCGGTTTATTTCATGAAAGAGAAAGATTTTCTCCAAACGGTCTGACAAGGAAGCAAAAATTTTAACATGAAATTTCATCTGTTTGCCAGGTTTACTTTCCACATGCCATCAGTTACCGCTGTAGGGGGACTGCCTGTGGCTCACCGGAGACCACTCTGAAGCTGCAGCAGCACGTGGCTCGGTGCCTCGCTCCTGCCTTCATCCCTGGGCCAAAAGAGCGGTCGGCTCCAGGCTCCATCCCTTTCCCCTTCAGCAGACCTGGGGGGAGGCAGAACCCCCCTCGTGCAGGGTGTGGGGGTGACCGTGATCCCCACGCCAGGCTACCTGCTGAGACTGCAAAACCAGGTGACGTGAGCTGAGCCTCGGAACACAAATCCCTCTGAATTGCTCTCAGTTTGAACACCGGTGTTCGTTCTTTTGGGAAAGTTTATGCTTTAGGCAGAGCTTTTCTACAAGCTTTCACACCATACGTGTATACATTATACCTCCAAATTGCCTCCAAGCTGACAGTCTTTCGGGTGCATTAACTACTTTACTACCAAAGGGGCAGCCAGATTAATATATATTTTTTAACTGCTGAAGCAAAATATTTCAGAACGGTCTTTTCTGCAAATCTTTGACTTAGCGTTCAAATCTGAAAACAAGCCCATCAGCAACAGCTCGAGTCCATCAAAACACCTTAGTGCCCTGATTGATAAATACGGCGTGTTTACACTGTGACTACTGCACGCTAGTTTCTGTCAGTGCTAATTCATCTGAAAGTCTTAACCTGCATGCTATAAATTCAGTAGCATTTTATAATGAGGGCTGTGGAAATAAATCAGTCCCTGAAAATAATATTCAAAGAAGTCGGTAAAGTCTTTCGTCGCTCGGATTCCGGCAAAGGAATAGCTGTGACACCCAGACAGACAGACACATTAACCTCTTAGAAATCCGGAGAATCTAAGCCTTTTAAGTGTTGCCGCATGCAATTCTTCCATAAAAAAGAGGCATATAGCATTAAAGCTCTCTATCACAAGTGGCTTTAATATTGAAAGCCTCCACTGTAGACAGACAGAGAAAGGTGGAGTGGGGGGAAGAAGGAGGAGAACAGACATCTCTCCTGTATGTATTTATATTATTAGGCTCAGATTATTATTATTTTTACTGCAGGCTTCCCTTCTGTTTGCAAGTGAATCAGTTTTTGTCTCCGGCTTTTCTCAGGGCACGCGCGCGCGGACCTCGGCGGTACATAGGGCTCTATTAAGCCGCTGTTCAATAGTTTGGTGATATTCAGACAATATTGAAACATTCCCAAATGAACTTTGCAGGGAGACATTTTCATTCGCTGCCTCCCTCCTCATGCATATTAACAAATGGTATGCAAGGCCTCATTTAATTCACTGATTTTACATTCGGATCACTTTCTCTTTTACAGCTATTTTTACCGGGCTTCATTAATCTTTGTTGAATACAATGGCATACATCTTTAATGCGGCCGCTGTCAAGTCATATTTCAGTAAGAGCTGCAAACTGAATGACAGCAAGCAATATTAATAAATTTAACATAGACTATATCAATTTTTAACAGAATGAATGTGGAAAGCTAAATGTATTATTTTTCGTTTAAATCATAGGGTTTATCACCGGTTAAGTAGCAGCGATTTCGGGAAACTTGTGACGTGCCGTACAAATAGATTTACATCTCATTAATAAGTAAATTAGGCAAATGCCTTTCAAGTTCAGACAAGTACATAAGTGTAATCTCCATATTAAAGGAGTAGTCTTTGATAAACCACTGAGGAATTGCAGCAGCCAACTATGTGACATGTTGCCAGTGCCTGAACTCTTCCACATTCCCACCTTTAATTACACTGGTTCATTACTAAAGAGATAAGTGTCTCTCCAGTTAAGATTCTATAAATGAGCAGCATGCGGGATCCTCCCAAATCATTTTTGCGGAAACCATGAAAAGGTGGTAACAGTTATGAAAAAACGAATTATCACCTGCTCTCTTTCTTCCTGCCCTGTAATAACATTAAAATATTAAGATGAATTCCTTTTAAATCTCGGAAAGAAATTGTCCATTAAGAGATGCTTTTTTGTTTAAGAAAGAAAGGAACGTTAAAAAAAAAAAAAAAGAAAAGAAAAAGAATAAAAGAAATGAGAAAACTCTTCTGAATTTTTTTTAATTTCCCTTCATAAATCCCAACAGAGATAATTTGCTGTAAAATTTAAACCCAGTGAGAACTTGTCTGTCTGTGTTAAATAAAAAAGTTACGGTTGGTAGGAGACATGTTTTTGCAGTAGCTTTAGCGATTATAGGAAATTACATGCAAAGCCAGAGTTCTGATCCTAAGTTAATTTATAATTGGAAAAAACTTATTAATTAGCTATGTCATTCTAATTAAGAATTAGAGGAGTGTGCATTAGAAAGTCAGTCAATATCCAGCTGACAGAATTAAAAAAACCCACAGAAGTCTACGAGCTCCATGGCTCCGTCCACCGTCTCCCCTGTCATCTTTTTAAGGAATTTTCCGATGCCTAACAGAAATTAGCCCATTAAATACAGATATCAAAGGAAAAGAATTGGGAATTTCGTCGTGCTGGAAAGGAACCCCCTAAACTGAGCTGGCGGAGCTGCTTTCCTGGGCACCTTCTGCACCTTTTTGAGGGCAGTCCTGAAATGCCGCTCGTGCCCGTAGGCCCCGTCCTCCCGCAGCCGGGAGAACGCGGTGCACGCGGCCATGCAGCGGTACCCGCCAGCGCACGCTCTCCAGTACCCAGGCAGTCGGTCTTCCTACAAAAAATACTAAAAATATCTGTGAATAAAGACAAAGGAGCTAACTCTGAGGCCCTGTCAGGTTTGCGTGGGGAAGGACTACAAATTTTGCCAGTACAGTTGTGTATAAACAGTGTGCGGGGACGCGTGCAGTTACCTACACGTGTAAATATATATTTCCCACACTGCCAGCCCCAGCCCTCTTGGTACGTTCCCCCTTTACGCCCTTTTTCTGAAATGATTGTAATTCATTTTTTAAGAAACACCCCATGTGTAAATATCTTTTTGTAAATGTTTTTGTCTCTCCAGTGTGCCAGAATTTTAAAGAGCGCTTTATTATGAAATTAGGTAGAAAGTTTGGACCTTTTTGTAATTAAAATTAATATACGTGTTACTGATACAAGGTTCGTATGTTTAAAATATGCTTTTATTTAGACAAATACTGAAAGAGAGGCAGCTGCAAACAGACTCTACCAAATGTGAAACACAGCCTGGATGAAAATTAAACCAGTTCCTTGCATTAAGAATTGTTAAGGCTGGAAGTACAAAAGGAGAAGTACAACTATAAAAGCTAATGTCTCAGATAATTACATCCCTCCAAAAATATAAATAAAATATAAATAAATTAAAATAATTAAAATAATCTGACCTAAGCCTTTCACATTCGTATGGGCTATTTTCCATCTTGTGCTTTTGCTTTCAATTGGGGTTGGGGTGGGGGTGTGTGTGGGAAAGCTGGGGTGCTCGGTGATGGAATTCAGTTTACTTATTTGAATACCGAAAGATGACCCACTCCTAATGATATAAAAAATCTTTTGCATTAGCAAATTTCTATTCTGTATTTGTTTTGCTAGCACAACACAATATTCACTTAATATGCCACTAGTATCTTATCAAGTTAATGATCTGTTGTATGTATAGAGTAAGCTTGTTACTCGTTTTAAATTAGATGCAAAAGCACCACTGTATGGAAATTTGAATACTTGGGATTTTTATGAAATTACAGGACTTCCATGCTTTAACAGTCTATAGACAGCCTTAGCAAAATAGCGATAGTTAGCTTTGTTAATGTGACATTCCCGACACAGATTCCGCTTAGCCTCATTTAACGGATCTCAAAATCAAATTGTTATATAGAGCTCCTCTCTGTTTTTGGGTCCTCTAGCTCAAAATTTAAAGATTACTTTGTGAAAGGTATCCAAGGAGTTGGATTTTGGAACAACTAATATAGGGTACCCCTGCTCTGAATGAGCTGGCTCTTGCAGCCTTCACCGGGTGTCCAAGTAGACTAACGCCAATGCCCGTGACATTCGCTCCCAAGGCACGTATTTGCATATTTTCAGAAAAAAAATATTTCTCAGGCAAAGTGTTTAAGCATGTGGAAAAAGGTAAATATGAGTACAGTTAAATCCTACAGTCATTTAACATCCTTTAGCAGGCCTGTGCCTGATACTGGTCCTTGCCGCAGATCTGAGAGCCTCCTACATATGCATGCCACACACCGCCACCTAATTAATGGTAGTCTAGAGCCTAAAGACGTAGTATTTCTTATCAGTTTAGAAATAGCAGACAGATGCAGGAAATATGGTGTCACGCTTCTCAGAAGAATTCTCCTTTGTGCAATTTGTTCACTTTATCCTGGTCAAAAGTATATTCAACTTAGGGAAGCACTTTGCATGCTCGGAGCACGGCTGTGCCCACCAAGCGTAAGTCAGCGAGCGGCACCCACCCGCTCCGCCTTGCCGACACTGCTGCCCCACCGAGAACATCAGCTTCATCAAGCGGCAGGAGCTTTGTAGGTGGCATCTGAGCCCCAGTAGAACAGAAATAAAGCATTCCTCTGGTGTCCCCAGGACCTCACGTGGTCCCAGGAAGGTCAGATCCTCGAATCTTCGCTGGCAATTTTGAAAGAGCTTAGGTCCAACCAAAAGCAGCAGTGCTTCACCAGCACAGCTTCTGTGCATTTCTCTGGACCATGTAATGAGAATATCACTACTGTTAGATCCAAAATCCAGTCCAAATCAATATTGTCTTCGTCTGTCCTGTCCAAGCATATTCCTGATTCAGCCACCTACTTGCTTTTTGCTTGTGGCTCCGGCGTAACCCAAACTCAGCTGGTTTTCCTCTTGAGTCTCCTCTGTTGATGTGATCCCATGTGCCCAGGAAGGAGTTCACTCCTGGCACAGCCACCACCGCCGTAGGGCAAGACTTTAAGCCCATTTGCTTACTCTATCTGAGATATTTGGGGTTGACTTCATGAGGTGCTGTAGATTTGTCCTGCATGCTGGGCATGCAGGCAGCAGGGATGGTTGGGAAAATGTCAAGACAGAGATGTGTGATGGCCTGAGCTCCAACAGGATGGTTTCCACCTCTTTTTGGAGCACTCCGGGGGGTTATTTCTCAGGCTGGAGTGCCACATGATAGACATGCAGTGATAGTGGCATGTTTCAGCATTGCCTGGCATTAATGCTGGGGACGTGGAGAGAGGATGCTGGGCTGGGCAGAAGGAAAAGTCTGTGAACAACTGTGTTTGCAATCATCTCAGGGAAAAAAGATCCCTCTCACCTCCTTTTTCATCATTTACAGATGCTTTACGCACAGTTTCAAAAGACTGGCGAGGGATTACTCCATCTTCTCTTCAGCCAGGCTGAAGTTTAGATGTGCGGCTGTCTGAAGGAGGAAAAAATGGAGAAAACACATTTTTGTGAGCGACTACCCAAGAACTGGTGTATGTTTCTGTGTTTGTTGAAGAAGTTTTCTTAAAATGTCACCGTAAAGAGAGGTACGAGGTGTGTTGCAGGTGCCAACCACCCCCCTTTACCTCCTGGTCCTGCAGTACGGGCGTGTTTGCATTGTCATTCAACCACTGCTAGAAACAGGACTCAGCAGCACCAATTAATTACACCCTTTCATTACACAGCTGAATTAGACTGTCCCCAATCAATAGCGTTAATGAAATGTCATTTACTCTAAAGCCACCCCTTCAGCAAAGCACATCAGTGACGCTGGGCCAGGCTTTTGCTGATGGGGTATGTCAAGGCAACAAACTCACCCTGTGCCTCCATGGGTGATGCTGGAGCCATGCTTTGGCTGGTGCCGTGGGGGGAACAGGAAGAACATCACCTAATGGGCAGAGCATCGTTAGATGGGCAGAGCATTGCTGGACGGGCAGAGCTTCACCAGATGGGCAGAGCATCACCAGATGGGCAGAACATCACTGGACAGGCAAAGCATCGCTGGACAGGCAGAGCATCACCAGACAGTCAGAGCTTCACCAGACGGGCAGAGCTTCACCATGCCACCACCGCTGTGATGCTGCAAAAGAGCAAACTTTGGCTGTGCTCCCTTTTCAAAATGCAACTATGTAAAGGTCACAGAGGAGGAGATGAAACTAGGAGTTGTAATAAGGAAGGAGAAATAAAAAATAATGACAGAAATAAATTGTCATAAGAGGGGATACAGTTATGATTTATTGTGATATTCTACAAATTTGGAGGTGATTAAAAGCCACCTAAAATTCACATTAACAAGTCACATAAAAATGGAATTAAACTAGTGGGCATAATGTGGCAGGGTATAAAGAAAAATCATGACAGAAATAAATTGACAGAAGAATGATACTATTCAAGTTTTACTCTGTCGCGTCACACTGACAGGAGACTAGTATTTTAATTTCAGAGTTGTGGTTGAGTTTTTGGAGTTCATTAAAGGCCCACATTAAGAATCTCATAAAAGTGAGAAGAAATTAGTGACCATAATGTGGCAGAGGAAATAAAGAAACAATAATGACAGAAATAAATTGACAGAAGAATGATACACTTAATGTTTCACTCTGACACCCTCTATTAATAGGCCGCTGCAAGCTGGAGCAAATGTCATTCATATTTTAGCCAAAGTATACCACTAATTAGGCCGGCTTTCTGCACTGGAATTAAATTTGAGATCCCTCACCTTTAGAGTGGGATCATTTGAATTCGAAAGAAAAGAGCTGGTGACAGAAAAAAAAACTTTCTGCTCGGGCTCTTCTAATGAGATAAAATTCCCCCTTCTCCCCATTTCCTAGCTATAATTGCTGATTATGTTGTTACACAGGAGCGGCTCTCCGCTCTCTCCTCCCCATCATTATGATTTAGTCTGGCATATCGGGGTGCTTCAAACACGGACTGAAGTGGTTTGAGTCTAATTTAGCACTCATTTAGGCCGCAGGTACCGACGAAGGTAAACACCGCATTGTTATAATTAATTACCCCTTAGGCCTAGCCAGGCCAGCTCTGTTTCAGCTGACCCTTATAATAATAAGGCTTAGGGGCATATTGTATTTCTTTTGACAGATTAATTAGAAATTCAGCCGTGGAGGTACAAAGCAACTCTGTCATGAATATTTAAATGGACTGACACAAAAAATCATGAAAGGGCTGCTGAACTACATGACAGACAGGGGATATTAGCCAAGTGATTCTAATCAATAATCTCTTGATCTCTTACATATTAATACACTGCCTGCTGTTATTAAGCTCCATAATAAGGAAGGGGAGAGAAAGTTAGTGTAGCTCTGCTGTAGGGCTCGCCGGGCCCCCAGTGTATACACTAACTGACGGAGAAAATGCACAGAGGAGCCGAGCCTCAGCCTCTTCAATCTCATCCAATCTTAAGGAATGGCAGCTCTGAGCATCGCCGGCCGGATAATTATTGGCCCTGACAAGGTGAAGGCGTTTGCAGGCAAATGAGATGGGAAGTAGGATAAGTCCCCAGACCACCCAGCGCAGGGCACGCTCAAAACCAACCGCGCGCTACTGTTCGGGCTTGTATTTGCTTTAGCAGGGGAAATATGGGAATCACAGCGCTTTTGAGTCGTGTTGAAGGGTCAGTGACAGTCGAACACCGGGAGCTTGCTGTTACTGTTGTTAATGTTAACTTTAACACCAAGTCAACTGGATTTACCCCTGGTCCCTTTGCTCATCTCCTATAACATCAAGGCCACCGAGTGAATTAAGCAGTGTAGTAGAGCTGAATATCATCTAAATTCATTACAGCCGGTTCCTCCTGTAAATGGGGGAGGAAGCTACACGCGTTGCTCTGGAATCGTGCTGCCGCCACATCACCAAAGGCTTTCTTTGTGCTGCACAGGCTCGGGGTTGGTTAGAGAGTTAGCCGCAGCAACGCGCCGGCGCCGGATAAAGGGGGTTAGTGTAATGAGAACTGTAAGTATTCGCAGAGCTGATATGTTCTGTTATCTCCGGAAAATGATCCCTGCAATGTGCTCGTGTGGTGCGAGAGAAAGGGCTCAGCTGGAACGGGAACTGGACCAGCTCCAGTATCTGGCTAAACAACTTAAAAAAAAAATGATGAAATGACAGGAGCGGGGAGTGACTATTAACATATTTAGATCGCATGCACACGATGTTCAGATGGGATTATAGGGACCATGTCAGCTTTTAAAAAAAATGATTCGACAGTCGAAATGCTAGGTATATTTTTCTAATCTTCTTTTTTATTCCGACTCAAAGTGAGTCCCGGGACTGATGCTGACCGGCGGTCCCCTGCAGCCCTGCCTGTCCACAGACCATGGGCGCAGCAGCCTGGCTGGGGCCAGGAGGAGACGACTTGGATTTCAGAGCTGGATTTGCCTCATCACAGAAAACCCCACAAAGGTTGCAGTGAATTTGGCTAAGTTCTGTAAGACAGCTGAGCGGAGCAGAGGGTGGGAGGACTTATCTCTGTATACAGGACATATTTGATGCCACTCGACTCCCATGGCATTAGTGTCCCACTTCTAACAAGTCCAGACTGGAACTGATAGTGGTATCACAAACCTCTTAGCCCCTAGTAACTCACCCCGTACTTCTATCTTTATTTTGTTCTGATTAGGTGTCTCTGAGCTATCTACGGGAAAAAGAAACAAAAACAGATTGAAGTGAAAAACCGGTAGGACCAGCTTAATGAGCAACCACAAAAGATCTAAGACCCCAGGGCCACCAGAAGACAACTTTTGCAAGCTGCGAAAACACCCCTGATCTTGTGGGACCCGTCTGAATTGGGAGCAGCCCCAGGAGGGTGCTCTGGGCCTCACTGCTGCTTGTCTCTCCTGCAGGTGCTGCAAAAGGGACTGGAAATGTTTGCACGAGGAACGGGTTCAGGTTCGGGGTAGAAGGGAATCGTGCCCAGCTGCCTAGCACGCTGTGACAAGATGTTATTTCATGTTGTGATTGCACATTGAACGGTTTCCTAAACTCCGTTTCAAAAAATCATACGTTCATGGGCACGGTGCCATCACATTGTCAGTAAAAAAGCCCTGTCCCATTTACAGGCCTCATCTGGTGAAGGTTTTGCTGCTTTGAGCGAGCCCAGTAAATGCTTTGGGTTTTGCAGGAGCACTGAATTAAAAATACGTAAATCTTAAAAGTGCATTTATGCTTAAAAAAAAAGCCTGAATTTATCAACACTTATATTTGCAGGTCACACTTTACTTGCACTTATAAGTTTAAGTCTAACCCTTCTCATTACTTCAATGCTGCTTTTAAACCTCTAATGCATATTTAAGTGGTAGTATTAAAAAACAGTGTGTCAACTGCCATTGATGTGCGATGTAGGGCACTGACCCTTTGAACGCATTATCATGTCATTGGACCCATTAAATGTAGCCATTTCTGTTGCTCTTAATTGGGTTGTGCAGCGTGTAGCAGTTGCAAGTGGTTACAGTTTATGCCATGAATTATAATAACAATAATATTGGTCAGTGTGGCAGAGATTTATATGGGTACCAAACACGTATGCTCAGCGATTGCTGGGAATATCACGTCTATTCCACTTGTCATCCCTCCCCTTTAAAAGTAATAGAGGTTTAATTTATGAGATCAAAATCAGTTTGTGGTCACTATTCTGCCTATGCCTCTTCATTAAAGGGAGTGTCTTCTTCCAAAACAGCCTTACTGGGTTGGTTCTGCTCGTGAAATAACGTGCTGTTCCCTATGAATCTTTTTTTTTTTTAAAGTATCTGGCCCCGAAAAAGAAACCCAATACATCCTATCTGCTTTTGGTAGGAAACTGCAACTTCTCTTCCCTTTTTTTTTTTTTTTTTCCCCTTTAAAAAATTGGATGTCAGAATTCATTTGGACTAAGGCCAGGGTATTTTGTGGCAAGTTTCAGCAGCTGAAAATATTTGCATCTGATTTATAAAGTTTTGCAAATCGATGTAAATGTGAGACAGAGCCTAACGCCAGTGGCACTGCCTGCCATGCCGTTACAATTAGAGGCTGGCCCACACCAAGACCCTGGCATGGAAGTGGCCTGAACTTTGGATCTCGAGTTGTGTTTGCAGGGGCCAAATCAAAGCTCCGGGCTCTAATGGTCCCGAAATGCAGAGATTTCTGGAGCGGGCTCAAAATTTTATAGCCAGGACCCATTTCCAATAATTAGTACTGTTGCCTTTAAATATCAATGGAAGTCGTGATGTTTTATCATTTGCAGCTGGACATGCATGAGTACCCTTCTTGCTGGTCTGGTGCTCCCAAAGAACAGATAATTAAGAACAAGGAAAACAGACTCCAAGCAAATGCCAAATTAAATGTCCAAATGCAAAATGTGTAGTAATTGCAATAGTAACGGTGGTGATGACAGCAACAGTCATTTCTAGCCTAGCAGTTTTGTTTATAAAAATGTTAGTAAAAGGTGCAGAGCTGGAAACAAATAACTTTACCTCAGCCCCTTTATTGCAAAAACATAATAAAGTGCAAGCCAAGAAGTAAATTCATTGCAAGTCGTATTAAGGGTTTTGGACCAAAGTGAAGCTGTTACAAACTACATCTGTAAAAATTGTGTAATTATTATGGGTGGGTAAAATCTGGCAAGAATTATTTTCTTAAGTAAAGCATAAAAAAGAACAGATGTGCTGTAACTGACACATTTATTTTTTGCCAGTTTCACTAATTCTGTACAAAAAGTTGGTCTCATTTATCATATTATTCAATGGATTTCAAATTAGCGAGGCAACGGTGACTTTTTTTCATTGTCCCAATTTTAATGCCTGAGAAAGGAAGGGGGGTGGGGAAGGTTGTCTCACAGAAAGAAAATTAATTTGTTTTATTGGGCACTGAAAACCCAAGTCTTTTGTCAAACAGAGAAGAAAACATATATTTGGAGGGAGAGCTAGGTCACTAGTTAAATGTCAAGGTCTGCTAAAATCAAAAGGTAGGAGGGGTGGGTGACAATGAAATCTAAGTAGAAAACCATAAATGTAAAGAAACACCACTATTTCTGGGCTGGGGTGGAATGAGAAAAATGGCCAAAGACAAAGATAGCAGCCTGGGTCTGGAAGTAATTACGGTCAAGTGAAGACAACTGAATTCCATATTACTTTGGTGGATGTCTGTAAAGGCAGTTTGGGGAGGTATTTTGGTAAGGTTTACTTTTTGGAGCTTAGCAACATAAATTTGTTGTCACTGAACTATTAAATAAAATAGACACATGTTGGCAAAGAGCGCACAGCCGAGGGATGGAACTGATTAAGGGACAGCCTATGAAATAATAGCTTAAATGGGCCCACTGCAGGATTTTAATATCCCATGACAACACTCAATTGTCAAATTCTGCTGGAGTGTCCAGGATGCTACTAAAATTAAGCCAGAAATTCCTAGATTTATTCTATTTTTTTTACAGCTAAGAACAGGAAATGCCAGTAAGCTGTGAGAATCTGAGCAAGAAACAAGAAACTGGGAAGAAAAGAGGATGGTCTAAAATTTTATGAGATTTCTGCCATTAAATCTATAACAAATGTCTTTCACCTACACACGATAAAGAGGCAATGTGGGATTTTAATTGGACTTTTGGCTTTTCTTCATTTGATTTAAACCTAGGTAGAATTTCAAACAATAACACTGGAACACCTGGTTAACACGTTAGATGATATGTATAGTTGTAAATTGTGGTTTTAATAGGTGCTCACTGGGGGATTGCAAAGGGTCCCATTGTTCGGCTTGGTAGATATTAAAAAAAGTTCATGAACTACTGGGATTTAAAACCCACTCACACGATTTTAATATTACTCCAGTAATGTAATTTGATAATTTGACCAAACTTGCGGCCAATTTGCGGAAAGAGAATCTAATGGTCACGTTATATGATTAAAGTGCCCTGATACAGGACTAAGCATAATGCCCGTTTTAATTTATTGCAACAGGCCAAGCTGGAGAACAGCAAGTTACTGAAATCTGATAATCATCATATTACATGGGCATAATCAAAGAAACGCACGGAGGAAGCCTGGTTCCAAGAACAAACAGAACCCACAAATACTCTGCGCACTTCTCCACTGCAAGAACAACCTAGGGTAAACCTTGTCGGCAAGGAAGCTTCCTCTTCCTTTCCAGTCCAAGAACAAGGACTCATCAGGCTTGAAAGAGACCAGTCACTTGAAATGAATTCTTTTCTTAAGCTTTTAAGAAACTTGGATCTATTTGTGCCATCTGAATTTGCGTTCTGACTTTAGGCCTCCTACACAGTCAACGGAGAGAAGAGGACTGCCAGGCTGAAGGGTCATTAATGGAGCTGGTTTAGATCAGTCATTCCCAATTACTGCACTGTGTTTCAAATCACAGAGTGGTCCTGGAGAGTGTGAGCTTGACACAACTCAACCTGCACGAGCCCCTGGGACCCAATCAACTGCCTGATCCTATAGCTCTACCCTCCCCAGAAGGTTGACGAGATCAGGGTGGCATCCAACGTAGGATGTCATCATCTCGTTGAAAGGACAATGAGATGGGTGAAGAATGACGTGAGTCGTGGGGTTGAACACTGTGGTTGGTGTTCCTGGCCAGGACCAAGTGTGGCGTTGTTGTAGGCACCCATCCTGGAACACTTCTGTGGGACGTCCTCACCCATGGCTGGGGGTAGTGACGGAGCACACTCACTGTGGGTCCCCCAGTGACACCCAGCTGGGGGACGCATCCATATGCTCCAGGATCGGGCTGTCCCCAAAGATCTGCAGGATGAGGTTGAGGGCACCAGGTGAATCTCAGCCCCGTGCCCAGGGAGGAGGAGCGCTGGCAGTGACAGCAGAGGGGATGCTCCATTAGCAGTGCAGCCCCAGACTGGACCTTTTGGGGATGGGTGCTCAGCACTAGCTGGCTTCCCCTAAAGACCTCATCCTGCTACCCCCGAACTGCTGGCTCCAAGCCTCTCATGCTCCAGAGCAGTTCAGCCCTTGATCTTACTTCTGCTCCCAGTTTAAACAACAGTTAGCAAACTGAATTCAGACCCTGAACACCTCGTCCTCCTTTTTAGAGCTGATGCTGAAGACACCTTGGCAATACAGTTTTAAAATTTCAGAGCTTGGTTGGGTTTTGGTTTTTTTTTTTCCTGGAGTATTTTGTCCTTCCATGCTCAGCAGCGGAGTTTTCCTCCGCTTCTCACTTGCCTGACTGTCAGTCGGTGCTTCCAGCTGCAGCCGCCTGCCCCATTCCCTTTGCTGTATCTCTGCTTTCAGTTTAACCAGGTATTTGTCCTTAGTTTCTCTGCACCTTTGTTGAGTTTGTTGAGCAAGTTAACAACCCCAACCCAAAAACTTTTCCCACATCTCCCTTTCTCTTTACCCTCCTGCTGTAACTGTACACCTTGTTTTCCTCCTCCACTTTCCCACTTAGAAATCTTTCATAGATAACAAGACCTCCCCCAGGTCCTGATTCAGCAGAGCACTTAAGCATGTGCTTAACTTTAAATACCTTTGTAAAAGCTTTTGCTGAATCAGGATCTTAGCGTTTCTCCTCATCTAACTGCTGTTCTCCCATGGTTATTTCAGTATTTGCTTACAGGAAAATCTGAGCACTGAGTTCATGGATGATGTCAGCAGTTTTTTTGTCCCATCCAGCTGAAGTATTTAGATGCACTCAGCATAAGAGCGAGGCAAACGGGATGCAGCAGGTAATCCGATGCCCATCAGGCTCTATGCTGTGAGGTTTATCTGTAAAAAAGTTTTGAACACTGCTACTGTTGGGTCAGTTCCACCAATGGCTTGTAGTGGTAAGGATGACAAACCTCCTAAGCATCTAATAATGTGTAGTGTTTCAGCTCAGTTTGCACGAAGAAATTTATATCCAAATGCCAGTCACGTTCAACCACTTGATTTCTACAAAATTAGTCCAAATAGTTGAGAGGTTGCTATGAAGCCATATATATTTTTTCCTTAATAACTGCTGAGTACAGTTGTTTTTAAAAAAGAGGTTATTGTCCTTAATAAACTGTCTATACATAAATGTCTAATTCCCTTTGCCAGGAGACAGCAGGGTGATGAGTCTGTGATTAATTTTAAAAGATATCGTGGACCAGCGCAAATATGGCTGCAATTATTCACTGCAATGAATACAAGCTGTGGTCCATACCAATCATGTCAACCACTTCATTTCGAATTTCTTTTTTTGTCACCTTTTACTTTCACACTGCAACTACCTAAAAGGTTTTTGAGCCGCAAGGTGAGTTGCAGTCATGGGGAGATGTACAGAGTCTTCCTCCCTCCTCCTTGTGAGCATGAGGAGGTCTGATCCTGTGAGAAGGGCTTCCTGGCACTTGTCCTGATGGCTGGTGGAGTATTTGGAAGCCAAAGTTGTAAGAAAAAGATGGCATGAAATGTAGACGGAAAGGCTCCATCAGATTAACCTCCCATGATCGTTACCATCTTGTGGCCTTCCAACACCTAAAGGGGCCTGCAGGAAGGCTGGAGAGGGGCTGGCTACAGGACAGGGAGGGACAGGCCAAGGGGGATGGATTTAAATTGAAAGAGGGGAGATTTAGATGAAATATTATAAAGAAATTCTTTATTGTGAGGATACTGAGGTCATGGCACAGGGTCCCCAGAGAAGCTGTGGAGGCCACATCCCTGGAAGAGTTCAAGACCAGGTTGGATGGGGCTTTAGGGAACCTGGGCTAGTGGGGGGTGTCCCTGCCCATGGCAGGGGCTGGAACTAGATGGGCTTTTAGGTCCCTTCCAACCCAAACCCATCTGTGATTCTATAATTCTATAAAATTTGAAGCGGAGAAAAGAGGACCATTTTATTCAGTACTTCTTTCCTGCTTCACCATGCAAAGACTTACCTAGCTGCCCACTCTCCAGATAACACCCGTCCTTCGCTTGTGCTGAAGGACTGAGGAGCTCAGAAGCAACAGAGACTAGGGAAGTCTTGGCCATCATGTTTGGTGTCTGGGAGCAAAACTGGTAGAGGGGGGAGCTCATGTGTAGGTCTCCGTGGACACACCTCAGGAAACTAGGAAGTACAGGGCAAACACAAAGCACCCAAAGGATATTGGATGCATTTTTCTTTTTTTCTCTCCAGAAACAATTTGTGCATGTTCAGGTCAACTTCTTTTTTTTCCCTCTACAGTACTTTGATGAATTGTAAATTATTTTTTGAAGCTTTTTCTTCTTTTCCTGGCTAGGTGGGAGAGGAAGTTGAAGTTTTCTGAAGAGTCATGTCACACAAAAAAGAGAACAAACACCTTCTTATAGGATCTAGTACCTGGCTGGATTGAATATACATTTTGGGGTAAATTGTACAAACATATTAAAATCTCTCTGCAAGTCCCACTTTTGCTTTGATGTGCAATGCAAACTGCTCAGCTGATGATCGCGAGGCTGTGGGTATTTGGGGTTCATTAAACCATTGTTATCAAAATACAGTGTGACTTTACCTCAATAACGTTACGTCTCTCTCTTTCTTGCCAGTCTAAAGCTTTTTAGGGACTAGAAATTGTTTTCTTTATTTTTGGAAAATCACTTAACACTTTCAAGATTTAACTAGAAGCAAATAATAATTATTAGAAGAAGGCAATCTCTTCCAAATGCTAGGGAAGTTTGGGATTAGGATGAAATGTACCTTTTAACACCATAGCTAAGCTTTGAACTGAAGTTCAGTAAAATAAACAAATTCCTCGTTATATGCTGAAGGCTCGACACTGACCTAATGACTCTGTGGCAAGCTAGGGTCACCCCGAAAGATTCACATGAATTAGTTTGTGTTTATATGTATGTGAAAAGACCTGTGTGTTGGCCAGCAGACTGGGATAGATGCAAAACTGTCCCCAGTAGCTTGGGGAAGTTACTGAGAAAGGACTTGTTCAAAGATCTCATGTACTAGAAACATGAGCGGAAGGATCGAAGCGGTTCGTTTTAATGAAATATGCTATCACTTTCAGTTTATACCAAAACAGCATGGAGACAGGTCTGATCTCCTAAAAGATCCAAGCCAAAGCAACTCAAATTAATCTCAAGCAGATCTAATATAGCGTGGTGCATATTATTGAACGCTGGAGTCCTGATGGCCTGCGTGAACCCCCTGGAGAATGCCAGCAGTCACACAAATGTCCATTTTTCCAGTTTCTCCATTGCCAGCGGAGACACGCTGAGCACACAGTACCAGCGCTGGAAGACGGCGGGGTCTCTGAAGGCCCAGCCTGAAATCTTTAGCAAACCCCATGTGTCTTTCATTCAGTTCAATAGGAAACGTCGTGGGACTCGCGAGATTCCATTCATTTTTTCTAGCAGTGGTACTAAATGTGTCTGATTAAACACCGCACACAGCACGATGAGCGCTCTGGAAAGAAAGTTTCCTCTTCACAGCACACCACGCCATTTAATAATACTCAGGCAGTATTTAGAGAAGAGGCTTAATTGGGATATTCCTTATCGTGGGTAATATTGGGTTACATTTTACGACTTGCGAAAAAAGACGGGCTGTAAAGTCATGTAAACATTGCGTGTTCAGTTCCTGTACACCAGTAAATAGCAGCTGAACCGGTACTATTAGATGTTCAATTTAAACACACACCCAGATACCTCTCCTCCTCTAAATCAACAGTTTCCCTCCAGAGTGATGTCAATAGACTGCTGCACATGGTACTTTCTTTTTTTTAATA
>VWZZ01006234.1:534890-539890 GCA_013399095.1 Psophia crepitans | reverse complement strand
ACGGTGTGTCAGGAGGTTACCCCTCACAGCATGGCTGGAGGACAGCAAGTGCAGCATGGGGAAGAGAATGAGCACCTGTGACTTCAAGGTACCTAAACCATCTCTCCGAAAAGCAAAAATCCCAGGGGAAAATACTCAGTTAAAAGAAAAAGGAAAAGGAAAAGGAAAAGGGAAAGGGAAAGGGAAAGGGAAAGAGAAAGAGAAAGAGAAAGAGAAAGAGAAGAAAAAGAAAAAGAAAAAGAAAAAGAAAAAGAAAAAGAAAAAGAAAAAGAAAAAGAAAAAGAAAAAGAAAAAGAAAAAGAAAAAGAAAAAGAAAAAGAAAAAGAAAAAGAAAAAGAAAAAGAAAAAGAAAAAGAAAAAAGAAAAAAGAAAAAGAAAGAAAAAGAAAAAGAAAAAGAAAAAGAAAAAGAAAAAGAAAAAGAAAAAGAAAAAGAAAAAGAAAAAGAGAAAGGGAAAGAGAAAGAGAAAGAGAAAGAGAAAGAGAAAGAGAAAGAAAAAGAAAAAGAGAAAGAGAAAGAAAAAGAAAAAGAAAAAGAAAAAGAAAAAGAAAAAGAAAAAGAAAAAGAAAAAGAAAAAGAAAAAGAAAAAGAAAAAGAAAAAAAAAGAAAAAGAAAAGGAAAAAAGAAAAAGAGAAAAAGATATTATTTTTAACAAAACTCTAGACTTTGAAAATCAAATAGATACTTGAAATAGCTATAAACTTGATCTTCCTTAAAAAAAAAAAAAAAACAAAAACCAAAATCTCTTCACAAGGGAAAAAATACCCAATCTTTGTAATATTCTGGGAAGATTTTGTGTTGGGACATTCCTAACATTTCCAAAGTTTGCTGCAACACAGGGTACAAGGGACCAGCCTGGGAGCAAACCCCTTTCTTTGACAGCATTACGGCAACAATATGGCTCTTTCCTGACTTTATTTTTGACTTCCTGTGAGAATTAAACAGATTGAAATGTACTGAGTTTGGGAATGAAGTGATAAATGTCTTAATTAACTGCCCGGAGAGCACTGTTCTTAACTGGGTTGGCAGCACGTCATCTCCAACGGGGCTTTCGTGGTCCAGAGGCAGAGAATAAGAGATGGTGAAGAGATGAAAAATTTTTCAGGTCCCATTCACCAAAGTTGCTAGCAAGCAATAGAGTGGCCTTGCCAAATTTCTCTTGTTCTTACATTTCAGGGGAATGTTGGCATTTTTTTCCCCCCTCAGAACAGAAATCAGGGCATAACATTGCATTTTCTGATTCACGGTGCAGCTGAAAGCATCGTGCGGCTGGGCAGAAGCCTAGAGAGCCTGTAACGCTTGGGGCTGAACGCTAAACAGGCACAGAATTTAAAGTGAAATCTAATAGTAATGGTTCATCAAAAGGCTAAGCCAGCTGTGGTGACAAAGAAGACTGAAGTTAAAGACTAAATAAAAAAGCATGCTTGGGAGAGTATCAAAAGCACTTTGAATGTTTGCATTCCTTTTTGGGGGAGGGGAATATATATGCATTGAGTCCCAAATCGTTTCACATTTTTTGTTCCCCCTAGTCTGACCTTTTTCAGTGCCTTTCTCTAGACAAGAGATGTCAGGCAAGGACCACCTCAAAAAATGGCATGGTATGACTCAAAGAGAGGTCCTGATGCTAAATGAAGGAGAACCTCCTACTCCAGCTGAACAAAAGGCAACTGCCAAACACCATTCCTGGAGCAGAATTTAGCAGATTCCTTTTAAAATGCTCCTCCAGCTACTTCCTGAGACTGGTTTGGCGTGAGCCTGAAGAGGCAGTTATTTAAGCACTTGAAAGAGACTAAAGGCTCAAGTCTAATCTCAAATACTCAAATGCATATCACCAGGTATCTCAAAAAATCCATGACTGTACTGGCACATGCATACCCAGGAGTATATTTTCCAAGACACGCAGAGATGCAAACCCACGGATTGGAGATTAGAAATGAGCCGCAACAGTTGAACTCAAATTTATGTGTTTTTTTTTTTAAAAAAATCTGTATCATGACCTTCCGAAAGAGTATAATTGTTTGATTTCAGTGTTGTGGAGAATACTGAATTTCTAAACGTTTGGTGAATCGCGCGCATGTTAATTCTTAAAAGTAACTCTTTGATTTGTTATTACAACTGATTGATTTTCTTTTTTTTTTTTTTGGTTCTACAAACACACGTTGGAGCCGAGGAACCTAAAGCACTTGTGAAATCTTCCAGGACTGTGCTGTAAAAGTTGACCAGAATTTATTAGTGAAGATGAACACCCAGCCTTCTAGGCTGATGTAGGAAAGGTAGATATTTGTGAGCTGGGTGCAGTTTCTTTACACAGTTCCAATAGTCCCCGTGTACCCTCACCCCTGTGACATACAGAGTTAGAATATGATGTGAAAGACCTGGTCTGGTTAATGGTAGGCTTGAATTTTGGATCATCTGGAAATAAACGTCAAGGCTGTACCATCTCAGAGTGATGAATGGACTTTGCTATTTAGGAACTACAAGCAAACTTTCTCCCTTGTGTCATCTGCGGGTTCCAAATAAAGCTTCCAGAATGCCCATGCAAATCTAATTTCATCAGTCCTTGTGCTATTAGACCGTGCAAAGAGAAGAAGCTAAGTCAGACAACCTACAACTGGAATCCATCCTTCCCCCCCCGCGCATCTGAAAACGGAGAGTCCTACAGAGGCTGGATACCCTTTGGCCAGCAACAGCTTGCCTCTCGCAACGCGGGGGTGCGCCTTGCCAAGCACTAACAGCATAAAATCTTCTGGCGTGTGTCCATCCCTCTGCGCGGGCCGGGGCAGGAGGGGATGCTCGCCCCTAATGGGTGCCACCTGCACTCCGCTCCCCTCCCCTCCCACAGGCAAATGGGCAGTGATGAGAAAATTTGGATTCCTGGCAAAACCAGCCAGAGCAAGTCTTGCTCTTGATAGGCTTGAAAAATGGGGGGTGAGGATTTTTCCACCTGGGCAAAAGGCAGTTTTCAAGGACAGGATCTCCAAGAATAAACTGGGCTTTTCCATCTCTGAGCACATGTGGC
Source organism: Psophia crepitans (assembly GCA_013399095.1). Taxonomy (NCBI): domain Eukaryota; kingdom Metazoa; phylum Chordata; class Aves; order Gruiformes; family Psophiidae; genus Psophia; species Psophia crepitans. The sequence continues at coordinate 536,872 of VWZZ01006234.1, read as the reverse complement.
TATGGTTTCGTATTTTGTTTAGCACCTCTCACGCAGTGGGTGCTTCACAAACACAGAGTGAAGGTTTTCACCCTTTAAAAGTATAAAAGACATGGCTGTCATGGCCAAAAAACAGTAACAGGAAAAATAAAAAGGGAAAGAAGATCAGACGCTGCAGCCGCAGGATTGTGTGCTTTCTCACGGCGTTATTTGTGCACTTCAGGGGGGCGGGTTGGTTGCCTGTTGCTTGTGCTTCACCGTTTGCTTGTCTTTAGCCTGGTTTCCAAGTGAAATGAGGCTTAAACAACTGCACGCTCTGTAGGAGCATCTGTCAGTCTGTCAGTTCTCCCAGGCACCTTTTTAACCTGTCATACAATTTCAACCAAATTTCACGAAGATATTAAATTGCTAGGACTTCTCCCCGCAGTTGCAGATTTCCTGTAGGATGGAGGTACTCTAAATAACACAAATGCCTCTTCAGTCCCTCCATAGCCCACTGGCGTGGCAGTGGTTGGCCTAAGGACACTACGCATCCATAATAGAAGCCAGGAGGCACCATCTTCAGTGCTTCTTATCCCTCGGCTCAGTGTCTCTGTCTGGACATTGAAACAGATTTGCAGAGAATCAACCTAGCTGAATCATTATAGTTTTGCCAACTTGTCTCAATGCTTTGCCCATTTACATAATAAAGACGTTTGTAGTAACATCCTGCCCATGTTTCCAGGTAGGCAGCAGATTTCTCCGGGCTTAGGTAAGAGTGCTTCATCCCCTTTTCCCCGGGGAAGGTAGCTTTCTGGATTTTGTCAGGACACCAGACAACAGAGGGGAGAATACATGTGTTGGTCTGCTTAGAAACCTTGCGTGTTGCCAAGTCGAATGCTTTGCAGGAGATCCCCTTGATTCTTGTGGGTTTTTTGCTTGATGCAACCTGGAGATAATATTTCTAGAGCCTTTTTCTTATTTGTGGAGAAATCTGGACTAGCAGCTCAATACCCTTCTTGTCTGATAAGAACTTTAAAAAAGTGATCCATGCTGAGAATCACTTCATTTCTGACCTGAATGTTGAAGAAGACAAGGTCCTCCATTTTTCTACGAAATATAGAGTTTGGGGTTTAAGATGAAAGACTGATTTATTCCCTTGTCCTGTGCACAGATTTCCCTTGCCCTTTGCCTGTGCTGTTATGAGTGATGGGAAAAAATTCTTTTACTCTTATGCATGGTGTTTCCCACTCCTTCGAGGGTTCCTTTTGAGGGACAGGGGTGACCACTGGTGTCTCAGTGATGCTTTGCTGAACGTTTGGTATCCATACGCAGAAAGATGTTGCATCACATTTGGCTATGAAAGGCGCATCAGAAATAGCTGCCTGCGAAACTCTCCTGAATGTGGCAGTGGGACCTGCAAACATCAGCAAGCAGCTGGGGAAACAGTTGAAGACAATTTGGGAACCCAAACGAAATAGGTGGATTTTGAAATGCCCAGTGCAGCGGCATTTCCCAGTAACCATGTCTACTACTTTAACTTAGAGCTCAAATTCAAGTCCTCCTCTTCATTGCTCTGACCTCCTTAAGAGTTATCCACTGATCCTAGAATCTGAAAATTTGAGACAAACTCATGTTGTCGATAGAGGAAATGTCAGACGTGTGAATGCGTAGTCACTGCAGACGCTGTTCGGTCTGTGCTTCCTCAGCTATTTTGGGGGTTCTGACCTGTTTGGATTCCTGTTTCTCCATCCCCTCCTCATTTCTTCTCTTTCCTCATTTGGATCCAGTGAGCTGAGTGAGGACAAGCAGCGCCACTAACTCGGGGGGTCTCCCACACCTCCAGCATCAGCAAATGTGGCTGTGCCTCTGTGATTTATTGCAGCGTCAGTGTTCGTGTCGTTATTGTTAGGGGGGCTGTAACTATTTAAAACCCCCATTTTCATATAGCTTGTCCATAAAAATTCACTCCAGGTTGGAGACACTCTCAGCAAAGGAATAGTTTAAATGAGTGGGGAAAAAAT
>VWZZ01006234.1:487390-529890 GCA_013399095.1 Psophia crepitans | reverse complement strand
GTTCTATGAATATATTTAATACTGCTCTTGAACTATCCAACGGGTTCTTGAGTGGTCCACAATTAATTTTTGCCTCTTTTATTTGCATTTTTCACTTAGTTTATCTGCCAGCATATGAAGTTTTGTTACCATCGTGTTTGAGGCATCCATCCTCTTGCTCCCTCCCCAGCAGCCTTTGCTGCTCTTAGGGAACATCTTGCAGTGGATGCTCCCCTACCAGCTTGTTCTCATGTAAATAAATCATCCTGTCTCTTCTCAATATCCTTTTCCTTCCAGGGGGCCCATTACACATCTTGTATATGGGAAATCTGTTGATGCTTTGACTACTTTGGGTAGGTTCGAAGGTTTCTTGAACTTGGTGCTGGGCAGCGTGCCCTGACCACCATGGGGTGGGGAAAGAGCCTTCAGCTCCCACGGTACCCGCACCCAGTGGGGTACCCCTGACTTGTGGGGCTCATGCCAGTTTTTCCCCCTCTCTAGAAAAGACAAGCCTGAGTTAATTTCTCTGCACTACCATTTGTAAGCGGTCGTCTCTTGCAAAAAAGTTGCCTTTTGTATTTTTTTTTTCCCCCTTGAATTAATCCCTCTCTGGATGATTTAATGTTATTATGACTATTTTCAAGGGTCAGCTACATTTATTTCCAGAACTAACTCAAGTGTGTTTTCCTAGAGCGAGGACCACATACTAATTTTAATGAGCTCGCCCCACAAGCGAAGGTGTCCCCGTGCGGTGCTGGGGACCGGTGTGTGGCCCAAAGCCAAGCCCTACCCAAAATAAAGGAAAAAATCCCCGTGTCTCTCCTGAGCTCAGCGTACGCAAAAGGCACCACTCCGCAAACGCGCTCGTAAAGGCTGCGGTCCAAGCCCTTACTTTTCATCTGTTCCATCCAAAGCTGGGTTCTACCTGCGTGTTGCCTGATCAGCCAACCCAAGCCCGAGTGCCGCCAGAGAACAAGCAAGTCGCAGCCGCTCACGCTGAAGGGAAAATAATTCAAAAGTTTAAGGATTATACTTTATTCATACTGTGATCTCTCAGCAAAAAACGTCTCAGGGATGTGTGTTTATCTTGGTCTGGGCCCACTTTAGCAGTTTTTACCCTTTGGCTTCACCTCAAGCAAAACAGTATCAAGTGAGCCAAAAGTGATGATAAACACAGACACACACACACACACACGGAGCTCTGAAGTTTCTCCTTCCCGAGCAGGGAAAAGCCGCCACCAGCAACGCACTGAAGTTGCTCTCGTTCCCAGCACTGCCGAGTGACAGCTTTATTGTTAAATAAAACAAATTAATTGCTCCAACTGTCTTAACTAGTTGCTAGAAATGAAATTCTTCACTTGTTTAGCTGCCAAAAATAATGACAGAAATACAAACATGTTACAAAACTGAGGGTTTCTCAGGAAAGCTAAATATAATGGGCCTAATTTTGCCCTGGGCAGATGCACTGGGGCACTTCCCAGTGACTTCTGAGGGAATTTCATGAGTGTTTTTAAAGAAGAGTGTATCCCCCACGCTTGACACATAAAGCGCACATCCCTCTCTCATCTTTATTCTCACTCTTTCTTTGCTCAAATGTGCGCGTACCTTTGTGCATGTCTCTTTGCACAAGGACGGCTCATGACAATTTTACAATTTGCTTATATTCCTTACAATGATTGTCTCTCCGTGAAAGGATTTCCTGTAAACTTTAGGAGGAGAAAAATTATTTTAAGTGCGCTCGGTAGAGGTTAATGTTTGGAAAAGCTTGGCTGAATTCTTGGTATTCAGGAAAATCAATGCCCCTGCCCTCGCGCTGGCAGGCGCACACGCGTGTCCTGGTAAATGGACAGAATTTGGGAGCCTCCGGAGTTAGAGAAAAGGTACAGGGAACATCCTGATGAGGTAAAAGGAGGAGTAATTTAATTGTCTAACTCCTTCTGTGCTCGAGAATATCAGACAGATGGGGAGGATAAAACAAGGAGCTCAATAATTAATTTTCATGTTCCTCACTAGTGGGACCTCTTTAATCCCTGTTCCTGTGATTATAGAGAAAGGTTGGATTCTGAAGTTTCACTCATTAGCTACACGTTGTATGAAAATACCTGTATTTTCAAAAGGAATAGTGACAAGAATGAAAAATTTCCGCTATTAAAAATATCTTGGTGTCAGGGACTTTTGTGAAAGAACAAAAACTCTCTGATTCCCTCAGATAAATAATGAAACAGATGGTTGTTGGGAGGTTAAAGGTCAAACCTTCCCTGTTGACTAAAACACAAGGTTGACTTAAAAGATTTTCCGAAGTTATTCAAGATGCAGCGCATCAGCCTGTGTCTCCTGCCTCCTAATGAAATGGCGTGGGCTTCCTTAAAAACACTGGGGGGGGGCAGGTACCTTCAAGCGGCTCTTCTTAAGAAGGCTGGCACCCATTCCAGCACTAAACTGTGCTTCTGCAAACTGCATCTATAATAAAGGATATCGGTGAATAATTAAGCAAACTTGTCCAGGGATATAGGTTATCCGAAAGGCTAAATGTTAAGATTTAATCCCCTTCCTAAATGAAGGGCTCAATTCCTACCTGAAATGGTCGCTGATAAAGTCATCATGGAAATCTGCAAAGTCCTGAGAAAATTATCAGTAATGCAATTTAGAAAGATGGAAAGAAAACAAACAAACACTGTCTGTAGGGTTAAGCTGCTGCACTCATTAGCAGACTCCTATTAAAGGAGAAGAGGGCATTTTTACAGCAGCACATAGACTAACTGAAGGGGCAGATGCTCTAACTCATATGATTCGACATAATTTTAGCGCAAATTGTGCAATCACTCAAACACACAAACATTTCAAGGTAATTTTCGTAAATCCCTATTGTGATCTAATTTCTTATTAAGGAGAATAAAGCTGGCTGCTGTTGTAATTCATCAGCCCTTTGCACTGCAGAGCAACTGCTGGAGCTCATTTCATGGGTTTTGCTGAAAAAAAATAGACTTAAATTTCTGGAATTACTAACAACAACCTATGACTAAAGAGGTGGGGGTTTTTTTCCAAATAAAATTTAAAGCCAGATTAAAAAAATTGTAGCTGAACTCTGAGAATCTAAGGACGAAATCCACGAGCACGACATAGCGGCGTTCAAGGTAGAGCACAGAGCAACGGACAAGCCTGGGCTTCTTGCAAAGAGCATCGCTGTAGTGCAGAGCAGTAACGTGTCACACTAAGTGTACCTGGCATCTATTATCACTGCCTTCCTAAACAAGGTCAAACACCCCTTCCTCATCTGGGGTTAGACCTGGCTGCCACAACCTTCTCCAGACCAACTCTGAGAGTTGGTCCTACACCTTCCCTACACCTTGGGAAGCGCCAGGACGGTTGGTTCGTGCAAGGGGATGGTGTGGCTGTTTGGTGTGTGGGATCTTGCAAGGTGGTTCAACAGTCTGGAGAAGAGAGGGTGGGGTAAACTCCTCTTTGTGTGAGCATGTCTGCGTGTGCCCGCGAACGTGTAAGCGCCTTTCCGTGTGCTCGCACACAGCACGCACAGCAGCGCAGCGCTGCCCTCCGCCACGTTCCCACCATCCTGTTACTGCCACCGATTACACTATGAACGGTCACGCCTGCAGCAGCAGTCACGTGAATGCAATAAGGAAGACAAATAAAAATCTCTTGCATGGTAATTTACAAATAAAAGTTGATTTTCCTTTAAAGGAGGCGCACAGCCACGTGTGCGTGTGCGGAGAGGGAATTCCGCGACTTCACTGCCAAAGAGGCAAGGGATGTCGCCCCATAATTTGACCTAATTTTTTTCCAAATACAAAACGACCTGTTACGGCATCCCAGGGAGAATATGAATTAGCCCAGGTCAATAGGAGGTCAAATAGATGGGGTGCTAAAATCCCTTTACTACTTTGTAGTATCTTATGCTAATTCAGTTCCCTTCTCTGTGATAAACAAAGCCAGTTGAAAGTAGATAGCATCACACAGTGATGGGTCCCAAAGCTACAATTTAATACAAATCTAGTAATTCCATTATACAACATATCCAGTTCATTTAGAGGCAACGAATACTTAAGAAGGTCCAGGATTGAAATACCTTAGCTGCTACTTTAAAAATATAAATAATACAGCAAAATTATATTTGTCATGTAAACCTAATAGATATGCATGACAGAAGTTCTGGCTGTCCTTTAAAATGTTGCTTAAATGCAAATCATAGGTCCTAGGTCCTTATACACCACTACTGCAGGGGTTTTAGGCACATAATCTGTAGCTACATGCATTTAAAAAAAAAATCCTCATTGTTCTCTCTTCGCAAAAAGTGGTATTATACGAGTCTAATGAGAATTACTGATTTAATAAAGCTGAACCTTTCACAACGCTTTACATGCGATGCTTTTCACCTTGGAGGACTGTGCAAGGGTTGGCAGCTGAACCCCACCGAAGGACGTGGCCAACGCGCAGCGCCTCTGGGGCAGCAGAGGGGAGGGTCGCGTCAGCCGGGAGCGTCAGGGCAAACCGATGCTCTCGGGAGGCGCCTCCGCGTCTCTGATTTGAACAGGGATGCGGATAGTCTGAGCCTCCTGGATCACTGTTCGCAGGTAACCGAGAGCAGCCCAGGTGAAAGTGCCTCGTAAAGTACTGGCGTTATTAGGAGACAGATAAAAATATGTATGAGAGTCGTACACTACTAAACAGACGATTAGAAAGAACAGCCTAGAAACAAGATGTTATGGACAGCTGAAGATGCAATGCTACTGGCCTACGTGCTTTCCAAGAGAGCAGTTTAGGGCAGGAAACCCCTAGAAAACTTTCATGAATTATTAAATATTGCTGAATTTCTGCCTGGTGAACAGGAGCCTGATGCTGGTTATTAGGCGGAGAGGGAGAAAAATTGCAGAGTAACACTGGGAAAGAGACACAAGAAGAAGAAAGGAGGAATGGAGAGAAAGGAAGAGAAAGGAAGAAAGGAGCAGAGCTCAAACCGAGCCAACGTGTTAACAGGTTACACCACTTACACCTCCTGACAGACCTGTGCAGCGTGGGAACAGGGGACCGGCCCAGAGACAGGGTGCAAGGGGCCATGTGCCAGCAGAAGGGAAGGGGACTCTCAGCCTGACCATTAATAACCAGGGAGAGGTACCCATCCACTCTGGGGTCAGTAAAGTTGGCATCAACACTGAGAAGCTGTAAAACCTTGTGGGTATAACTGGCTTCCATTACAAATAGCTCCTGGTATGGCACAGGAGAGGTTTTGCTCCAGGCAACTAGAATCCACAGGAGCAACCAGAGTCTTCAGCTGGACAAAGCACAGGGAAAAAAAAAAAGTAAATTCTTTGTAATGAAATAATGAAATGCCCTTAAGGGTGGCCAGTAAATCAAGGTGCGATTGAGCTCGTGCCTGTCCCAGGAGAAAACTGGGTGTGAATACAGAATAGAAATCTCTACCTGCACAAGTATTAACCTGTATCACTGCAGCTCAAGATTTTTGTAGACATGAACACAATCTCAATAAACAGCTTGTGATATCCGATGGACAAGGACAACCAGAGTAGTTTCCAACCACCCAGACACTGCCAATAGTCTGACTGCAACAGCCTAGGGCTCAGTGTAAGATATCTTCTGAAAACTTTTTGTTTAAAGCTTACTCTGCTATAACCCTGTATCCAGTGCTGGATTCTGCAATATCCGCTGTTAGTTGTTGGCATTGTGAGGAAGGGAGGGAATTACACCTTTAAGATCGTGGAAGACCAGCCGAAACCAGCGGTTGTTAAGTGCCAAGGCTCAGGTAGCACAATGCTCGTTGGGACTCGGATATGGAAAGCAGACATTTGTCAGGCTCTTTGGCTTTGAGAATTTAGCGAACTTGTCTGACATAAATTATCAAGGATTAGCAATGAAAAGCGAGGTGGTTATTCAACGTCAGGCATCTAACTTAGGTGTCTAAATCAGAGGCACAAGCTTCCTATAGCCTGTCAAGGATACTCCCGTGCAGGGTTTGTGCTCTCTTCCATTTTCCCACACTATTGATGCTTCTTCAGGCTACGAGAAGATTTAACCCTACTGGCTGGGGTTTCTAGCAATTTTAGCAACTACTATCCATGGCTGGGTATAAAAGTCCACATTTTCTAGAGCTTTGCTTTGGATCCTAGGTTTCAGTCTGAATCTCCAGGCAGATATCTTCCAGCTAAGGTCAGGACTTTAGGTCTAACTTAAAAATTACAGGTCTGAGCGTCGTTAACGGGGACATGCTGGAAACTGCTTTCAGCAGATTTTGGCTGAGGTCAGAGAGCTGGTAAAACAAATCTGTTTAGGGAACAAGCCACAGCAGAAGTCACCAAAAGACTCTGAAGAGCAATGCAAATAACCTTCTAACCATCAAAATACTGAAATGCAGCGCTTGGTGTAATGCCCCCTTGCAGGAGGTGCTGTAGGATAGTGCACAGCTGGGAAGGAAACAGCATGGATCCTTCCCTGCTGATTTCTAGGTGTGGGTGGTGAACCTGTGGCTCGTTAAGGGATGGGAGCTAATTAAAGAGGAGCTTAGAGAGGATGGTGGACTTCTGTTGGTCAGGCAACTGGGAGCTGCTGCTGATCCTTTTCTCCCAGCTAAAAGGAGGGTGACAGCAGGGTTGGGTTAGTGCTGGTGGGGTTTGCTTTGAGTTAGGGAGGAGCTTTGGCCCTGGGTGCAGGAAATCTCCTGGCTCTCCCTGGGAGAGGAAAATGCAGGAGGGGAGTGAACTGCACTGCAGGTGGGGATGGAGTCCTGAGAAGTGATGTGCAGCTTGGAAGAAAATCTACTTCTTCTGAATGGGCTTTTTGCTCTCTACTTGACATCTTCTTTCCAGGTGAGTGCCAGTGACCTTTTCACACATCCTCTGTGAACTGTGTGTCCTGCTCACCAGAGCTGCTCTGTAAAGCACCGCAGGCTGCAAGTTATCCAGGGAGTCAATGGCAGATCGGTCATGTCAGGCACTGGGATTTGGTTTGGTTCGTGGTTTGGGTTTTTTTTTTCTTTAATTACATCATCGTTTGGATAAATATGTGCTTTTGGAGAGGTAGTCCCACTCTATTTTAATGATCTGAAATTTCTGGTGTGGTTAATTATTAGTTTTTAGGAAACCTTGTTAATGACAATGTTGTAAGGTCTTGTTGCTTCTCTTTCATGCTGACCATGAAACCAGGCGCTCAGGTGCAGGCTGAGGAAGCTGAATGCACGTTACCTGGAGCTGTAAGAAAAGTCTTCAGACTGTCAGAAGATAGGCTGGTTTGGGTGGCAGTGCACACAGTTGAGAGCACAAATCTTGGTGGTAGAACTCCCAAGTTGTGTTATAAACCATGTTTCTGATCTTGGGTTAAAATAATGAAGTGTTTGCTTCCAGACAAGCAGTTACTAACTTAGAGATAGAACTGGGGTTTTTAATAGACTATCATTGAATCTTAATAGTGCTTTATGATTTACACATATGTCTAATTCTCACTTTTCTCTGTGGCATTATAAAAAACCTACAGTCCAGTTTTTACAATAGGTCTGAATACTTAAAAGTGTTAAAGACAAGTTAAGAAAACTTCTGCCTTGTATGTTCTCTGCTCTTGCTAATTCCTTCGCCCGGCCAATGAGAAGGTTATTTTATGGTTTGTCTGCAGTTTTATGGGCTCTTATGAATTAGAGGAAACTCACAACGGAAAGATACTCTTATTTCATAGGGTGTGCATTGAGATACATAGCTGGTCTGATCCCTCCCAGAAGCAGGAACTGTAATTAAAAGACTTCGAAAATTTTCTGTCCATTTTGCTCCAAAATGAGGCAACTGCAAGTAATTTGTGTCAGTGCACAACATATCTTACTGTAATTTGGTATCTGCTGTTTGGCCAAAGGAGGATGTTCATATTTTCTATGTTGCTGAGTGTGTGGATTTTTATATTGTGGAGCATCATAAAGATTAAGTTAATGCTTATAACCAGAACTACTTTGGGAGGGTGAACAATACACCCAGTGAGAGTACTGGGAGGCTATCGGTGGATTGGGTGATATCAATGATGGTGGATGGAGGTGTTGGGCAGAAAATACAGCTGCTGTGCTCTTAGGTGTGAGACTGTCTGTGTCCTCCCCTCCTCCCCTCTGAGAAATATTCCAAGTACTTAAGATTTGCTATTGCTGCGTAACACTTGTTGCATCACCAGAAAAGTCACAGGAGCTTCTGACTGGAATGATGCTGTGGATAAAATGCTTCCCAAGTGAAATGGATCCATTCAGATACCACTTAAAATCTTGTTTTCTTTTTCTACCTTGTATTTAGAGGGGGTTTAGGCTGTGGTGTGGGAACAAGCAAATTGCTGCAGCTGTATCCAGTATTAACAGTTCAACAGCTGGCCTGGACTTGAATTAAATTTTTGTGTTGAGTACAGGCTTCAGAGTTTAGTGTTGGATGCCACGTGAAAGAAATGATGCATAAAATAGCAGTTTCCTAGTCCACCGGCCTTCTGATGTGCCTTACAGCACGGAAGCCTAGTGTGAGCCTCCACTTTCCTGAGCAACTCAAAATAGTCTGCTGGATTTTGGCTTCTAAATAAGGTGTAATCATGACGATTTCTCATTTGTTTTGTGGGGTTGTGTTCCCAAATTACAATTATAACATATATTGTAGAAGATACGTGCGCAAGTTCTGCTTATTTCTGCAGATAGTTAAACCGAGTGCACGGTGGCAAGATCAAATGAGGTCCTGCACCACTCTTGTCACTGACATGTATGAAAGACATCTCTTTACCCTCATGGGTATGACTTTGCATACAAGTTGCCTCTTAGAGTAGCTAAAACTTTAATTTCCTGTTCCACCAAGCATTGCTTGCAGTCTCTCGACTAGCCATGCGCCCACGCTGAAGCGACAGCAGCCCGTATGGGAAAATAACATGGAATTCACACTGCTGTAAGACTGTTCTCACAGCTCGCAGGAGCCTTTCCTTGGGCTCCATTCTTTCAGGAGCAATGTGCAGCACCTGTGAGTAGGTCAGATGCACCCTCAGATCTGTCCTAATACGATTGCGTTCAAGAACAGCTATAGTGATGTTTCAGCACTTCTCCAAGTCTCTCCATAAGATTTGTTTGTTCTTCCCTAAATGTCTCTTCCATTCCTACCCACCCCCCTTTTTTTTCTTCTCCTGCTACTCTTGCTTAGGAAAACACAAGAAAAAATGAGGACTTGGTACAGCGCATTTATTTAAGCTTGAAATGCTGTCTTGGTCTGGAAAAACAAGCCTTTCCTGATTTCCTAGCTTTGTGCATGAGACTTTAACGAGTCACATCTGGTGGTTCTTCATGTCATGTTACATTATGAATCTTTATGGGCAATTAACTGGTTGGGTATGAAAACACCCACGCTAGTAATGGGTCAATGGGCACATCCAGCTTCAGAATTCAGCTTAAATTGTGAAGTTTGTCTCCAAAGAAAAAGCACACTTTTCCTTCTGATGAATTTGATGAGACAGTGGTAGGACATAGAGTAAACATAAAACTTTCTCTGGTACATAAATATTGGTTGGTGGAAACGGGTAGTGTTCTTCCCTCCTCATCTTGTACTTTAAACAAATCGCAATAGCCAAATAACTTCTCATGGCCAGAAGTGTAATTATATAGAAGAATAATGATCTGAAATTATATGATAAGTTACTTGAACTGCTTTTGGTTTAGAAGTATTACTTAGTGGGTTTAGCAAGGAAAAAAGCAAAACGTATTTTCAGCTTTAGCAGGAGTTGCGCAGCCAAAAAAATCTCCTCTGACCTTGGGAAGCACGGCTGGCTAAGAGTCATTGCTGAAGGTTGTTGTGCTGCTTCCTTTCTTCCTTTTCCCTCCCCATCCTCCTCCCCCTCCCCTCCCACATGGATCTTTGCAAGCGGTTGTACGTTCCTGAACATTTTCCCCAGTGATTTCTGAACCATGCCAACCTGCTCTGGTGCAGAGATGTGCCAGTACCTTCAACAGTCCTGGAAAGGGCAAGGGAAGCCAAACGTGGTGCTTTCCCACATCCATGTGATGCAGGAACTTTTCCTTCAAAATCCTCTGTGGTGGTGGTGGAGGAGAGCAGGGGATTGCCATGAATGTTGGTGGTGCAGAGCTGGGCTTGGTAGGGTAACAGCTTGTGTCAGTATGTTAATAAAATGTACTTCATTTAAATCCTAATGAATTTAAGGCCTGAAGTTAAACAACAAAATTATGCTGCCGCTGATGAAGTACTGTGAGCCGAAGGGATGGTCAGCCCCGTGCACCCGTGGCTCAGCTCCTCGCTGCGCGCAGGAGCCAGGCGTGTGAGAAGTTAAACCAAAGATCAGGATGGAGCTGTCTGCTTAAGACGTAACATCCCTAGTTTTTACATGAATTTTTAATTTTAGATGACACCTTTGACTGGAATTGACAGCGGAGCAGATCATTTGTGTAATTACAGAAACATTCGCTGAGGAAGGAAAGAATATGTCCAAAGCATATAAAACATGAAATGGATTTGATAGCGTACGAACTCTGTAACCAGAGCTGCAGGAACCTTCTGGCTTAGTGAGGCTATAAACCTGGTAATGTCTTAGCTGAGGTACTAAAAAGTCATGAGATCAGTCTTTTTCTGCACTTCAGGTGAAGTAATTAATAAAGTGGAAAAAGTGAACTTTTAATGAGTCTAAGACGCCTAAGCCACCCTGCTAACAGCAGAAATGCTAATGTGCTGCTGGACAGAAGCAGATGGGACTAGCTGCAGAAGGGGTGTTTAGCATGTAAAAAAAATTCTGTGCAACGGATTTGGAGTGAACTTTGTCATGCATATGCTAAATTCTGTGCAGGAAGACCGCATGCATTATGCACCGAACATTAGCTTAGTCTTCCTCACTGCCCTGCTTTCAAGTCACACCTTTTCCAGAAATGTGTTTCCAACACACCACCAGGTTATTTTCATGGAGCAAGCTGTCATTAAGCTAATAAACACTCTTATACTCATTGTAGTGAGATGCTTTGCACTTTTTCTCCAGAAAACATTGTGTATGATATATATACACACACATCAGGGTTTCTTACAATGAATGCACAAAGCAATCTGTAGAAAAACAAGAAGAAAGCAGTAAATATCTACAAAGGAATACATTGCTGAGAAGGAAACTGTCTGTAATGGTTAGATGAGTGCTTAGGATGTGTTGCAAGCAACGAACTCTAAATACTCTGTAAAAGGAAAATAATATTGTGCAAATTTGTACACACTTGAGAACTTGGTAATTGTCCTAAAAGTCTGGTTTGGATGAAAGGGAAATACTTTTCTGCTATTTAAAAATGTGAAATCAGATGCAATTTTTGTTGCTTATATGAAGATCACAGCTAATTAGCCTTAGTTAAGTAAAGCACATCCTTTGAAAATTGGAGACAAGTTCCTTTGCCCTCTGAAGAATTGTCTGTTATTTACATTGTTAATATTAATATCCTGCAGCCTCTAAACTCCGAGCCAGTGTCATTGGAGACAGCCTTGTAACAAACAACTCAGACCTCCAGTAAAATAATGGCTTTTGGAGATATATTTTTCTTTTGTTTTTTTCAACAGGTTGAAATAACTAGTGATGAGTGGAGCCTAATATTCTTAAGGTAAAATCCAGATACAAGCCTTCGGAATGTTAATTTATATTTTCCCCAGCACATCTTGTGTGCAACCTGGGGGTAAGGTAGCAGAGCAAAGGAAGCTGTTTCACTAGTTCTGGTGGGAACTAAAGGAGATGTAACCTGGGTGAGCAGCTGGGTGTGAGGGTTTTTTGAGGAGGTGAGGTGTCCCTCTGGTGATGTTCCTGGGTTCCGAGGCTGGAAGGGGTGTCTGGATGCAGAGAACAGCATCATGGGTGCCTGCAGGAGAGTGATGTTGGGAGTTGATGGTGAGAGCTACTCTGGTGCTGCTCACCTTGGTCATCACCCTTCTGCTCCTGCTTCATCGCTCCTCTGCACAAAGTGACAGGAAGAAAAGAAAAATGATTGACTGGAAAAGCTGTGCAGAAGAATGGCAGAAAGCTCTGGAAGGAGTAAGTCGTGGGAGTACGGACTTAGGCTAAGAATACCTGAGTATCTGATGGAGGGATTCTTTGTGTTCTGGAGGGGTAAACAGCTGCTTGAATTTTACTGAGCATGAGTGAGGGACTGCGGGTGCAGAATTTGCTGTGCTCGGGAACTGGGTTGGACTGCTTGTCCTCTGCCAACTCCAGCTTCTTGGGCTTCATCAGGGACCAAACCAAAGCAAGTGCTGTGCAGCAAGCTGGTTCTCCGCTCACAAAGCATGGGTGAGCAATAACACAGTCAGGGCAGATCGACTGGGAAATATCATTGGGGGTGATGTAGAAATGAGTGGAATTCATTAACTTAGAGATGAATAGTGAAGGAAGGGGGTTAGGATGATGAGTCAGCCAACAGTCCTTTGTAAGGGCTGCAGAAATGCAGGACTTGGCATTAAAAGTTCTTTACTATTTGTGCTTTGCTTGCACTTGGAGATCCCAGCAAAACCCAACTGCTTTCTAAAATTGGCACAATGTGTGCTCGCAGGAAGACATGGAAACTGCCCCAAAGAGCAGAGTATCTGGTGCTGGAGTCAAAGCCAAGGACAGGGGAGAGGCCTCTGGATGCATTTAACATGCACTGTTACGTTACCACCCTGCAAGCATGGATGGCTGCTGTGAAGTGAAATTCTGTTTTCACATCCACAGTAAAAATGGAGGATATTCACCAAAGCTGAGGCCTTCCAGATGTGCCCTGACAGACCTCAGGGCTGCAAGCAGCCAAAGAATAAAATAAAAAAAAATCCCTTTTTGATAGCTCTATACAATTATCTGAATTGAAAATAAATATTAGTAATAAAGAATGATCCAGCATGCATGATTACAAATTGGTGGCTATACACTTCTTGTGTGTGTTTAACTTATTGTTATACACAATTTTAGTAACCAACATCCAAGTTACAGTGTCAAAACTGTTTAGGAGACTTGGAAGCCCCTGTCCTGTTAATTGTGATGGGAACTGAGCACCCAGCTCCCTAAGGTGACTTTGAAAATCTCTGCCTAAACAGATTTTTCTACTCAGTGTTCACAAGGTTGAACAGAAGCAAAGTTTCTGGGGTATGATAATTTCATACTAGAATAAATCTTGTATAAGTTAAAATCCCTGGAAGCTCCAAGGTAGTAGGAGTTATGTACTGGGGAAACTTTAACAAGATCACTGAAGAGATTACTGGTTCAATAAATGAAGATTCTTATCTTAGCTCCTTTGAGACAAGGAAGACACCAAGGGACTAGAAAGAAGCAAATACAACCCCAGTTTGGAGGGTGAGGCGGGGAAGACTAAGAAAAACAGCCGGGATATAATAGACCAGTACATCTGACCTTGGTGCTAGGCAAAACTCTAGAAACATTAATAAAAGATGAGATCACAAAACATCTGGAGAAATAAACTAGTCAGCATGGTTTCATAAATGGTAAATCCTGTCTGACAAATTGGTGGAATTTTTAGGGAGATAATGTGGAAAGCAGGCAAGGGTGAGAGCGTTGGGCTTAATTCTGTTCTTTTTGGGCTCACGGCACTGATCTGAACACAGAAAGGATTGCTCAGGCATCTGAAATGTGGGTTGGAGTAAGGTTGATGTAAGGGGGAGGAAGGTGAGGTGTATCAGGAGGTGATACCAACCCACAACTGATACTGATGGTGAAGCTATAGCTCTAAGCATATGTGCTTGAAAAACTTGAGTAAAGGTGGTATCCAGTGAGGTGAATAAAGTGGAGAAGATGGATTAAATCTGCAGAGAACTTCTGTACGAGATTAGGAAAGAATGATCCATCTCCTCCTCTTCAGACAAAGAGCAGATTTTTAAATTTGTAGCTCTGAATTGTGAGGATATATCCCAAATGGGTATGTTCTGCAGAACTGTGAGTGAGAAAGAGCTGTAGTACTAACGCACGGCAGAAGCTAAACCCTACATAGAAGTTGGAACTGTGAAGATACAAGAGTTTAATCTGGCATATTGTAAAGTGCTTACCTGGACCTCTGTAGACTGCCCTGCCTGAGGTAGGACACCGCAGCATCAAATGGACATCCTGGGGATTGGAAAGGGCAGAGGACAAGCAGGAATGATAGAAGTACTTCTGAAGCTGCTATGTGCGGAAAGCCTGGGAAACTTGGAAATGTACTCACTTGGGGCAAAAAAAAAGCTGTTTAAAAGATAATATGATTTGAAGATTTCAAGATGCTGAGGAAGAGCTTGGGAGTAGATGAACTACAGAGAAACTTTAAATGTATTCAAAATCCTTGAATGTGTGTTCATAAAATAAGTATAAAGCAAAGAGTTGCTGAAATAAGGTTATAGATGTTTGATTCAAGCAGGGTTAAAAAAAAAATGTTAAATTGCTGACCTAGGATGAAAAAGGAGGCAGCTTGCATTGCCATCGAACTGTGTTGGACAAAAGGGAGATGTTAGTGGAGTTGGGGTGGGGGCAGGAATCTGCTCCATCCTTTTCTAGCATAACCTGTGTATCGACTGGTTATGTAGTTAAAGGCCACATAATTAATCTCAAGTATTATGACGTGTGAGGAAGGAATGAGTGTGCAGGCAGTGCTGGTGGATCAGCTGGTCGGTGGTACCTTGCTTGTCTGGTTGAACTGCCCCAGTGACACCAGAAAGGCCAGAGCTGTGCCTGAAGAAGTTACCTTGGCTTGTAAGCTGCATCCTCTGCTGCTCAGCACGCCCGCATTGCTCCCAGGGGCTGTTTTCAGTTCGTTTCCCAGCTGGGGGAGCGGGTGGAAATCCCACAAATTCATGGTATCAGGTGGAAATGAAAATTAAAAAAAAGGAGGTAAAAAACCCAAACAACCACCCTTCAATGTTTGCAAGGGGATTTTTATTATAAAGATTCCCAACGCAGAATTCTGTTACAGAAAGCAGCAGCATGAAATCAAATTGCTGGAAGCTAAACACGTGCGAGGGTCCGGGCTTACCGGGCTCGTGTCAACAGGTGAAGACAAAAAGGGCATCAGTCCCGAAAGGCTGTTGAGCGATGGGAACGTGTGTCTGTGTGCTGTGACCTACAAGGAGTTATCTAGCAGAGATCTCACTAATTTTATTGCCAATCCACAAATACACTTGTAACTCTTGACCTGCAAATTAGTCCACATGTAAAACTGTACTAGTACACTAATTTATGGAGAAACAACACAAGAAAAATGGAGGCAGCATGCAATTTATGTTTTTTAGTAACGGGAGCTGCGTCCGTGTTCTCTTACCCAATGTGTGCTGAACCTTACGCACAAAAATAGAAGTACCGCTGGTGCCTCATGCTCAGTGACACTGTTGGTGTGATGTGAGACAGAACGGGTGAGCGCAACAGCCTCCTCTCTGCTCTAAAAACCCTCACTTTTTCCAGCAGATCATACAAGCACAGCATAAAGTCACTCACATTTTTCTCAGTATTACTGAAATCCACCTGCTAAACCGTTTGTTCAGGGTGGATTTTTTCCTTATTGCAAACAGTGGCTGAAATAAGTGTTGGCTTGAACCTTTGAATAAAATTTTTACCTAATGCGAAGGAAGCAAACGCTTCTCAGGGCTTGGAGTTCTTCCCATCCGTTTGTTGGTTTACTGGCTTCGTGGTACTTCTGCTCTTCGTGGGTTTGATTAGGAGTGATGACCCTGCAATAGTATGGGGAAGGTCTTTTGGGGTTTCCTATCCGACCACAAACAGGATTGTGCGAAAGAGTGCTCTAACCCTCTGTGCTCGCCCTATTTCTAGGGCCAAGACCGTAGAAAGTTGCAAGTGTAATGTCTAACGGCTCAGGCGCCTTTCTTTGCAAAACTGCCTGCTTTGATAGCTCCCCAACACCTTTTTGCTTTTTTGTTAATCTTGACAATATTGTCTAACAGAACTAAATGGAAACTATTACTTCAGCTACTTCAAGTTACTTACGGTAACATAAAATGGGGTAGATATAAGCTGGAGTAACTCCAGTGTCTTCCCAGAGCATGAAGCTGTTGTGTCAATGAAACCATATTTCTTCTTTAACCTGCTTCTCATTTTTCTGCATCTTTCCCCGTTGCCTTCAGGAATGAGTCATTAATAGCTGCTATTCAGGAAAAAAGTGAGAACTCTTTCAGTCCATAATTCACCCTCACAATTCAAGTACTGAGTCAGTTTTGAACCTTTTTGTACCGCATCATTCCATAATAACCAAAACAGATGGAGTCCTTGGTTTATAAAGATAATACCAAGTTCACTGCAAGGCTACTCATACCTCCCTTTAAAGTCCCGTTCAGGTCAATAGGATTTCATCCTAGACTTCTAAACCGATGTCAGGTGCTTGGGGTTGCCGTACCTGCTTCCTATAGGTGTATTTTTTCCCAGTTATGAGCTCTGTGTGTGACCGATGCTGCGTGCCATGACTCATCCTGCCGCACGGGGTGTTGTGACCTGCCTAATCAAGCGCCGTGCAACTCCAGCCCGCCGAACGTGATGGAGATCGGTACGCAATTTAAACCTGCCAGGCCTCCCTTTTGCTGCAGATAAAAGTGTGTTGATTTGCCAACCCCAACTGTGAAATGTTCCCACTGCCTGAACTATTTTCTACACAACACTTGTTTTCTTTGTAAAAGCCTTTTTCTATTGATCTGAATTGACTTGTGCAGAAAAGCCTTGTGAGTTCGATGCAAATTGTTGCCGTGCACTTGCTGTGAGCAGCAGAGCAATACGAAAGGATGCTCTCGTGGAGATGCGCAACGTGCATATTTCAAGACATGTCTCCCTGTATTGATATTTGGTCTGATCTTGCTTTCAGAGTATAAGCAAGCAGCCAATTAATGCATTTTTAAATGTTTTGAGGAGAAGCTAAATCTAAAATCCGAGGAGGGCGCATGTTTGGGTAGAGGAATGCTGAATCTGCATGTTTTCCTGGATTGAACTGAAATTGATCTCAATCTTTCAGCTGAGACAACATCAGCTCCAGACTTTTATCTTCGCTGTATGTTGGGGATGGGGGCATGCACTACAATGCAGCCAGAAAAAGCCCCTGTTTTAGCTTTTTACCCTGCTGAAATATTTGGGTTTATGAAGTTTTGGAGCCTGTTGTGCAGCTCGGTTACTTTACCAGAGAACCATGAGTAGGTTTAGGGTAGGAAGAAAGCTCAGTTCCAGTAGTTTTCAGACGTAGGTCCCTGCTGCAGACAGGGGCTCAACTGTTAGGTTGCTCATCTAGGGTAGCACGTGGGGCAAAGTTGTGTTTGCTTGAGGAATATCAATACAGCGAGGATTTGGCACTTCACCTGCGTGTTTGTGGGTGCAGCTTCAAGAAGGGAGACTGAAACCCAGAAGAGCAAGGCCTATTGCAGGTAAACATTTGCCCTCTGCATAGGGTAAAGCACCCACAGAAGGTACTTGAAGCATTCATGGTGAGCCAGCTCCAGAATAAGAAAGTTTGATGGCAAAATGGCAGACAACTGCATCTTCTGCTCACAAAATCTCCGCAAGCTTGCAGGTGGAGGAGCAGACCACTGCAAGCTCTTGCTGCACAGCCATGCCGGTTATCCAGGCTCCATCCCAGCAACCCCCAGCCAGCCTTTGAGCTTTTCCTGAGCACGAGCTACAAAACTCAGTTCTGAGCTGTCAGCTAAACCATAAATTATCAGATTTATACTTGCGTTAAAGTATCTCTGAGGCTGGTCTGCACATTTTCTTGATAGGTCAATAAACTTCTGCCCATGGAGTCTAGCATTAAGTTGCGTTTGTGCAGATGCCAAGAGCAGGAATAACTCATGAGTGCTGCATTGGGCTTCCTCAAGACAATCTGAGTTATATTTACTTCTTGTGTGTGGAGCAGGGACATGCCTCCCTGTCCCTTGTGCTGCGGAGTGGAAGAACTTGCATCATATATGACCAGAAGACAAATGGGAACAGAAACCTTTCTTAATCCAGCAAATATTTTGTGTGATCCCTTTATAAGTGAGTTGAAGAGTAGCAATGGCCAGAATGACCATCATTCATGTGCAACATGCTTCCCAGGCTGTGATTTACCTCTGTTGGAGGAAACAAGCACGAAACAGCTTTTAGTGCCTGCATGCAGGAATAACGGCATTGCCAGTAGTGCCACCTAGCCAAGGATGGCATCTGGTTTGATGATGGGCCAGCGTCTGCCCCGCTCTGGGCTGTAAACAAGAGCTTCTCATCTCTTGATGGAAAGAGTGAGGCTTTGGGCACATGGCGTAAGAGTTGTGCTGTTGCTTAGTTTGAGGTCAAGCCCTTTCTGTTCACCTGCAAGGACAATTTAACACCAATTGTGGTTTTTTTTTCTGGTTTTGTGTGCGTATCAGTCGTTTTTTAGAACAACTGGTTAACACAGAGAGATGTGAATCCCTCTCCGCTCCTTTCTCCTTTCCTTTGCTCCCCTGTGCCAAGGTTGAGGCAACACATGGCTTTGTGGGGAGAAGCCACCTCAGACACCAGGCAGGGGCTCTCAGTGCCTGCTTGGGAGCCGGAGAGATCGGTGCCTGTGGGAGGTCAGAGGCTGGTAGGAAGCAAAGCCTTAATGATGTTTTGCAACTACTCAAAAAGCAGAGCCAGATTTCTTTCCCCGGCGATATGCGTTGCAGCCCAAATCCGTCAAGGCTCCTGCATCCAGCTTTAAGCGCGGGAGTGGGCCCCCGAAGGACGGCGCGGGCTGCGGCGAGCCTGTACTTACACAGGCGGTGTTGATTCAGGATTAAGGTGAATAGAGCTGGCTCCTCTGGGGACGTATATATTAGACTTTTTGAAAAACTTTTGACCTTAGCCATGCTCATTTTGTGTTTAAAGTAATCGTGATGGCTCCCACGACGTCACACCTCCTGAAGCTCGCGGTCGGTCGCTGGCGTGGTTAAAGAGTGAAGGCTTTGAGAGGGACCAAAATGGTTTAGGGAAATAAATCCCATCGAATTGAGTCTGACCCGAGCACCTCGCTCCCCCAGGGACTTTGGATCACCCCCATTTATAAGTCTTGCACAAAAATATGAAAATTTCTGATGACTTTGGGTGCTTCCATTCAAAGACGTTTAGGACAGAGGTTTTGGTGGGGCTTTCAGGGTCTGCTCAGAAACCTGAACGCGTCTCAAGAGCAATGTCACACAGAAAATGGCCCTTCAGATGGAAAGTTATTCCTGAAATCCTGGCAGTTGTAGCGATTTCGGAAGCAAACTATCCCACTGAAAAGGGCAGAGGAGCACAAAGTGAGTATGTTAAGTTAGAAATTATTCTTCTGTGGTAACTTTTGCACGTCTTCAGAGCTGAGGGGCAAAAAGCAAATGAAGCGGTTTTACACCCAAACTACAAAAGCCTTCTGAGAGAGAAAATATTGGTTTATTTTTTATTTAATGATATCGTGCTAAACCTGCTTTTTCTTAAGGAAGGAATAGTGGGCAGAAGCGGGAGCGCGCCGTGTCTGTGCTGTCGCTGGTCCCAGCACCCTGCCCACGTGAAGGACTGGAGCGGGACCGTCCACCACCGGAGCAGAGCAGAGAGCAGCCCTAATGACTGCTGAGTAACAACGGCACTGCCACCGCAGCACATGTCACATTTGCATGAATATCAAATGAATGCATTATAATCACTGCTATTTCCATGAATACCAAATGAACTTATAATAACTGAACTCCTAAAGAGTTACCATTTTGTGCTTTAAAAAAAAGCCAAAACAAACCAACAAAAAGAGCAAACACCAGAAACAGTCAAAAAAAAAATTAACCTCGTTATAATTTGGAGAAGTGATATTTGCAGAGAGTGAAAAAGATTCAGTAGTTGATGTTCTGTCCATTGTTTGGTGAGGTTTTTTTTTCATATAAATCTCTCATTTTTGAATGTTAAATACTAGATAATGAGGGTGTAGAATTATTTAATTGCTTAACTGACAATCCTGATTAAGTGTAAGGTTTTTTGAACGTAAGTGTCTCTGCTGTAAAAAGACAACACAGAGAATAGAATAGAATCATTAAGGTTGGAAGTGACCTCAAGGATCATCTAGTCCAACCGTCCCCCCACCACCTATTACCCACTAAACCAATGCTCTAGGAGTATGTGAGCTAATGAAGGGTTCATATGTAGCGCCTTTTAGATGGCTCTTATCTCCTCAAACAGAGAAACTATGGGTTTGAGTCAAACATCGGCTTTTTTTTTTGCTTTTCCCGGTGCGTTCTGCACCGGCGCTGCAAGGCGTGAGGGTTAGTCCAACCGTCCCCCCACCGTTGAAACGCGACGGTTTATCCGCGTGAGCGTGTGTGCTGTGGAATCAGACGGGGTAAACGGTCTTTGACTTAGTGACCTTCAGTATGAAAGAGAAAAGCAAATCGCAGCCGCGCTTTTCTCGCATTGCGGGAGCAGCTACTGAAATACCAATTAAAAGCTATAATGGGAGCTTGGGGTGGATCTGTACAATAAGAAACTTCTAGGTCAGGCAGGAGGATTGCAATAATAATAATACCAAGTACATTTCCTTATTTAACTTTGTTTTTTATTGTGTTCAGCCTGCAGCTGATTTTTTTTTACCTTGTAACATAGTCCCTAATTGAGACACATGAAGCTCATAAGAGGCTTTAGACAAGATTCAGCTAGCCACAAAAGTCATTATCTCATTTTCATTTATTAACATGATATTTCCAATGGATTAACGAGGGTTTCCCTTTTGTTGCCTCTGCTATGGCACTAGCCCTAAAGGGGCCGTTGCGTCTCTCCATCTCAAGTGACTTCTTACTCACATTAGATTACAGTAATGTACATGTTACAGGAATGACATTTATTATACTTCTTGAATTAAAATTCTCTATTTGAAGTAGGTATAATTGGTGGAAATAGGATAAAGTGGACTCGAGTGTTGATTTTAGCAATGAGCGAGTATCAAAATAACTGCTGCTGGAAGCGGGCGTGCAAAAACGCTCTCCCCTAATTTCAGACACCTAATCCCGTAGTAATTCTGGAATCGGCATTATGATGCAAACCGGTAATTTCAGTTTACTGAAGAAGCCAGAGACCTTCTTAAGAAACGACTCTCCTGTATTTTTCACAACACTCATAGTTCTTTTTCCAGGGTCGGTGGTCCTACCATCGCACGAGGCTGCGAAGAACAAAGTAACTGCAAATTTCGGTTAATTGGGAGCACCCCGAGCCGATACACCACCGGGCGCGTTGCGGCAGGCTGCACCGGCCAGCCCCAGCCCAGGGAGCCGAGTTATTTTCCTAACGTGATTCTCAGCTCTGCTCGCTGCCCGCCGGTTCCTGCTCCTCTCCCAGAAGGCTGCCCGAGCAGCACTGCAGCAAGGACCTGCAGAGAGCCTGCCTGCTCCAGGCACTGTCTGATCTTGTCTGACATAATTTAAACCCATGCTTTCCTGCTTTAGTTTTACATTTTCCAGGGCCTGAAAGGTTCAGTGAGAAACAAAATTCACCTAAGAAAAAAAAAATAGAGAATAGGTGATTTAAATCAGTGCAGTCTATTTCTGCTTCGTCTTACTTGATATAAAGGTGCTGCAGGACGCTTGCCGTTAGGTTTGATATAAAATCGAGTCCCTAATTATTTGTGAGCGTCAGATTTTTCCTAACCGCTCCCTTGAGAGGTCTCAGCCTGAAAGAGGGTGGGTTTCACCCTGGCGTTTAGGAGACAAAAAAAGCCTCTGTGCTCCTCACCTGCGTTTTGCCCAGCACTGCCGCTGCCTGCCCAGAGGTGCACAAAGAAGGGAGCACCGTGTTAGCGCAGTGCGACGGCGTGCTCCTTCTGGATCAGCTTTAATAAGCCTAAGGATATGAAAATCTGGAAAATGAACTGTGGATGCTGGAAGAAGAATTCTTCCTGCCTTGTCTTCTGGGGAAAAAAACCTACTAGTGGTGATATTTAATCCAGGAAGCTCCATCATGTGTCAAGGTTAAAATTGTAACCTGCGGTGCTTTATAAAAACTGTTATGAACACAATCACTAACAGATTTCAACATAAATTTGTAAACCGAAGCAGTCTTTGCTGATGTGTTTTGGAATTTCTTCTGTACTGTCTATTCTAGAGGGTGCTTTCTGCTTTATTTATTAAATTGCCTATCAAGGCTGGTGCCTTGGGGGACGGGGCGGTTCGGACCCGCGTAGGGAGGCTGGCAGCAGCCGCAGCAATCTCCGTGCGAGCTGGTGAGCCTCCTGCGCGGCATCGCCCCGCTGATCTGGTGCCATCACTGCGATCATGTCGAAGGAAAACTTCAGATGGGCCGTTAAAGGATGGGCCTGACTTTTTGAAAGGGCAAGGGCAGGGAAGGTGCTTTAAAAAAAACCCGATGCATGTATGTAAAAGATGTCTTTTAGCAAAGTTTGTAGCAAACTTTCTACTTAATACAGTAATGAAACTCATGTAGGGCAAATGACCTTCGCCTGATGGGGTGTGAGTGTTTGAAGGGACCTGTTAAGAAACATGAAAAACCCCTGGAGTGACCCCAGTCCCCCTGCCTGGGATTCAGGCGTCACCACTGAGCGTTTGACTCTGCCTCTGTCAGCTCCCTCCCATCGGTTGTGTTTCCCATCAGGGTGCAGAGAGGTGGTCTGTGTCTGCTAGAGCCTGACCAGAAAGGGTATTTGGAGTGTGTTCTTACTTAATTTAGACCAAAAAAAAAGAAAAAATAGTATGAACAGTTGGAAGAAAACCTGAGTTTTGGGTAAGTTCCAATAATGTGTTTTTCATTGCATGAGATGTGATGCCTGTCAACACTTACTAGTCAGATTCACCCCCTTTTTACGTATCTTAAACAGCACCCACCCCCTTTTTTTTGTAGCAGAGAGGAGTGTCCTGCGTATCATGCTTCCATCTCCATACTGTAATTATTAATATAGGGTAGAGAGAGGTCACCTATGTTTTTTGGGAACAGTTACGTTCCCATGTATAAATCATGATAAAGTGCTATTACTCTGTGGGGTACACTGATGTTTTCAATTTACCCTATGTAGAATATCCTTCCTTTCTTTCCTTCTCCCTTGGAAAAAAAAAGAAAAAGAAGAGGAAAGAAGTCTTTTGTTCCTATAATATAGATAAACTCATAGATTTCACAACCAATAAAAATAATATTAATAAAAATGAGGCATTGTTACAAAGTAGGTCCTAACTATGCAGCCTAATGTTTCAGTAAGTCTGTGGTGCACATCCTTTTATAGCCAATTAAGAGGATGTTTTATTTCCCTCATTAAAAGTGCAGCCCACAGTCACCATGTTGAATCAAATAAGTATGAGTTTGCACATCCTGTGCACAACCTTTCCTTGAGGCACAGTAGCATTTGTCATCTTTATAATAAAGCTTTCCAATTTTTCTGATTAATATTTAAAAGAAATAACATGACCTGAGGAATATATATATAACATCCTTGTTCGAAGGCATTCCGTACTACACCGCGCGCTCTGGTTTAAGGCTAATGTACCATTAGATCGTTTTGTATTCTGCCTCCTTCTAAGACCTATTTTCCTGTGTTTATGTGCAGCACCAGCCTCTTTGTGCTCTTTTTTTTCCTCCCAGATGAGAGATCTCATGAGTGCGTGCTACATTTCAGCGGTTGCTGTGATGCTCCTTGTCTTCTGTCTTGCCCTGTCACGTGGAGGGCAGGGGATGCTCCTCTAGAGATTGTCCTCTGAGCAATTCCTGGGTTGTTATAGGTCTGTGAGCAAGTTGTCTCTGAATCAAACTCCTTGCAGCTCTCTAGCAAAGCAGATGTGGGCTGGAGTGTGATTGAAGGTGAGGTCCTGCCCCTTCACTCAGGTACCAGAGCCTGGGCAGTGGTTGGGGACATCAGGCTCATTGGGTGTCTCCCTTCTGGTTCACGTGGTGATTTGCTACTACGACCGTTGTGCGTGTCTTTGGTAGAGATGACCTGGAAAAGCATGGCTTCATCTTGTAAAGGCACACCTTCCACTCCACCCATGTCTCTTGAGGGTCTCCATCTGGTAGAGCTGTACTGAACTCAAAGAACTTCACAGTTGTGATAGACTCTGGAGGAGTAGATATCTGTGTTAGGACATGGGGCTTCCTCAGGCTGCAAACTGACAATTTACTTACATTATTTGCCATCATTATTACTATTAAAAAGCATGTGTCAGGTGATTAAAAAGGCAGGACCACACCACTCTGAGCTTTGGCTGACAGTGTAATGCAGCAAGTGAGGTACTAAAAATGGGTAAAGAAAGAGCAGGCTGCGATTTGACAGCAGAGGTGCTAGAAACTCTTTGCTTTCAGGCAGTCTCTTCACCTCCTTAATTCCCTGGTTTTGGGGTTTTTTTTGTTTTTTTTTTTTTTTGTTGGGTTTTGTTGTTGTTGTTGGTTTGTTGGGTTTTTTCCTCCCCTCTCCTCCCCATGTGTTCTCTCTTATTTATTTTATTTCATTTTTTCCCCACTAATAATCAGAGGCAAACAGAGGAAAATGAGGAGGGCTAAGGTCAGTTTCGGTATTTTATATTGGCACCCATCACTAAAGCCCCTTAGGTTCTTCAAACCATTACAAGTAATCACAGCTAGAATAACAAAGTATAAGCCTTTAAACTTAAAGGCTCGATTATTCAGGGCTCTCTGTAAATTACAGACAAAGCTAACAAATTTCATACATTAGTCATGGTAAAAAATATTGAATTCCATGGTTTGTCACAGATTAATAGGAAAAAAAGATTAAAACGGCAAGTTGTGTAAGTAGTTTAAACAAATGGTTGTCAGAGATTCTGCATGTTTGGCGAAGAATTAAATAAGTGGATATCAGCAGCTGAACTTCTTCCAGAGGAGCCAAGCCCCTTTGGAAAATCTGAGGCTCTTTTTGAATATGGAAGCAATGTTTTACTCAATCCTATAACACATTCAAAACAGCTGTTATACAAAGGAGAAGAATTTACCATGCAGCGTTGCTTGTATTTGTCTTAATCCATCCCCACCAGTGAGCGATTTGCTGCGGAGGGAAAAAGGGAAACTCTCCTGTGGACCAAGACTTGGAAGATGCAGAGAATACCAAGATTAATATTGAAGGCTGGAGTGTTTGTTGGAGGGGGCGATAACGCCACGCACCACCAGGCAATCCTTTCCGTTAAGTAGCACCAAGAAATAATTGCTAAGTGTTCTTCGCAGCGTGTCAGTGTTTGGGTAAACGCTTACTGGGCAAACTGGCACCAGAGCCAAAAAATCCTGACCCGTGCTCAGGGATGGAGTGAGGATCCACGCTGCTGGGGCACCGTGCAACCGCTGCCCACGGCGTGGAACCGTCGACGTTAACCCGGCTGCTGCCTACAGAGCACTCTCCAAATCCCCCCATTAGGGACGATCATAGCGATGCAGCGGCGGGTTGTGCAAGAACGAGCTGTTTGTACGCTCAACCTCAGAGAGCTGCTGAAAGTTGTTTGTCTTTTTTTTTTTTTTTAATTTCTTGGTTTGTTTTTTTTTTTTCTGTCTGTTGGGAAGATGAGGTAAGTCTTCCTTCCTCCTGATCTCCTGGAGCTAACAGTGTGATACTGAGAACAGCAACTGCCCTACCTCCCGTTTCAGCCCGGTTCAGCATGCTTTTGAGTTTTTTTTCACTCTTTACTCCTTTAACCCTTCTGTTTTGTAAGGGGGAAGCAGAAAGGATGTCAAAGCTGTGGGTGATACCAAGGAACCCAGTATTTGTTTTCTGAATTTCCTAACTCCTAATTTACATTCTCTTTCACTCCTCACTATGGTTCTCCCAATTTCCAGGTGGAGACACACGGGTATGGTGACACAAATTGGGTACTATCACAATTTTCTTTCTTTTAAACCTTCCACTTGCTCATTCCCCCTTACTTTAGCACCCACAGCACGGTGCGCTGCAACGGATGGCCAGAACTGGCTTGTGCACTGGGGTGACGTGTTCGGTGACACTGAAACAGGAATTAGAGGTGGGGATTTAGGACAACTCATGCCAACATGTATCTGAACGCTTCCCTGAGCCTTACAGCTCAGGTCAAGCCAGATTAAATGTAGAGATGTCTTTGCCCATTTTCTTAAGCTGCCGCTGAGGAAAGGGCTCTGCCTCTACGTGCTGTTGCCCAGCCTCGGCATCGCAGCGGCTGTGGGAATGCGTGCTTTGAAATGAATTCATGCAGAGTGAGCGCACCGGGGTAGCTTGCTCCATCAACATGGCTTTTAGTGTGTTCAGTAAATCTCCATTTCACCCAACACGATTTTCATAAAATTCATAGCAAGTGAAACGGCAGTCAGAGGGTGGAGAATCATCCAGTCTTCATGGTTTGCCTCTTTTAATGTGAAGATTCATAGTTTTCATCGTAACTTTCAGGGAACTTTATCTTCTGCAGATGTTTGCTCAGCATAAACTCTGCTGGTGGGGAAGGCATCCTCTCCTGTGTCCGTGTGTCTGCTGGGATGAAGACATCCTGGAGGCTGTGTCCACCGGCAGAGTTAATTGAACCAGCATTTGGGATCTGCTGTTCCCACAGCACCTCCATCCTGGCTGGAGTCAGGAAGCCCCAGTCATCTCTCTTGGGAATTCCTTCCCAGGAAAATTCCCAGCGCAGCTTCTCCATGAAGGAGTGTGAGTGTCTTCTGGCATATCTTGGATAAGCATCTGCTTGTGATATTCATCTAAAAATTGGAAATACGAGACTTGCTCCACATTGATTCATTTCAGCAGCTGACCCAGCAGCAGTTTGTACACTGTGATTAACTTTGGTTGACTTGTGAGGTTGTCTTTGACCTAGCTTTAGAGTCAACCTTAGACCTTTAGTGGAAGACCCCAGGGTTCACGCCTGACATTACCAAATTGTCACACAAACAGATACTGTTAATTTTGCTGGCGGTTTCACAGACTTGTGCATCATCTGCACAAACTGCAGGATATTCCTCTGTCTGGTCTTCAGCCCAGTTTGAGGGCTGATACAGGGACAAGCCCTCTTGCCAGCCTTTGCATAGCTGTAGAGGGGTTTGGGTCAAACTTCTGACATAGCAGGAAGGTCTGGGGCCACCAGGAGTGGAAGCTTTTCACTGTATTCGTAGAACCTGATGCTGACGCAGTTTACTTCTTGCTTTCTCCCTCCTTCCCAGAGGCAACCTTATACTTTCCCCTTTCCCTGCACGCCGGGTCATTCCTGGGTTCATTCGCTCAATAGGTTTCATTCCTATTTAACACACACATTGGGAAGGGAAGAGAAACATGCTCTGAGATGTAAACTGCTGTCCTTCATCCGAACATCACTGTCTGGCTCAATCGCACCCACCTCCTCCAGCTCCTCCCTGCCCCCACCCTTCCCCAACCTGCTGGGTGGCTTCAAACAGTCTCCTTGTATCCACCCCGTGTTTAAAGCCTTCTCTGAAAATAGGTGAACTCCTCTAGCTAGTAACCTGCTGGAGGAGCCTGTCAAGGGCTGGCTGTACGCACTTCAGTCTTCGCAAGAATCAAAGTAAAACGAGGAGAGACTCACAGAAAAGGGTTACAGAGAGTTTCACGTATTTTGCAGCCTTTTCATGGCTTAAATTACACTTCCCCTTGTTCTAGTTTTAAAAGGCAGAACAGAAAACTTAATTTTAACACTGAAAAATGAAGGCTCTTCAATTATTTATAACATTAAAATGTACAAATGTTTGATCAATGAACTTGAAAAAAACATGCAACTACAAAACCCATTTCACAGCGTTCTAAAGTTCATGTGGCAGAGATAGAGAAGTGAAATGATTATTAACAGACGAAGAGCAGCATTTTAATAACATTCGAGCTGTAATAATGAGGCTGACAAAAGCGAGGAAATTCAAAGCTAGCGCTGATCTGATGCTCCCTCCTTAACACATAGACTGTGCCTAATTTTGCAGAATGTAAGGTATTGTAAGAAAATTGCTCTCGAGCCGGAGACCCCCTCAGTGTGGTGCCCAGTGGGGTGGCAGCAGGATGAGGTACCTTTTTTTTCAGAACTTTGTTATTTTATAGTGGAGTGTTTTGAGTAAATACACAGCTGTGTCTTTGTCTTTTTTTTTCTTTTTTTTTTTTTTCTTTATTCTCAGGGTTTACCATTACCAGTAGTGGAAATATCTTTTTCTCTTAAAAAGCACTGAAAGATGACATTTCCCATGAAACAGCATCAGGTGAGCCCAGCACGC
This sequence comes from Psophia crepitans, assembly GCA_013399095.1. NCBI lineage: Eukaryota > Metazoa > Chordata > Aves > Gruiformes > Psophiidae > Psophia > Psophia crepitans. The sequence continues at coordinate 501,804 of VWZZ01006234.1, read as the reverse complement.
CAACCACGGGTCTGTAGAGGGGTTATAGATGGCAGAAGCTTCTGGAGCTGCCCAGCACCTTTGACACCAAACAAGCAAAATTCAACATATTGGCCAAGTATTGGGATGAGTCTTGTGGAACCCAAAAGGCAGAGAGCCCCCCCAAAACGTTGCTGTGCTCCCGCAAAGCATGATGGAGGCATAAAGAGAGATTATAGTGACCATGAGGCTTGTCCGCAGCTGCCCGCGTCCCCGTGCTTGGGGAATAAATGGGCTCGAAGCTGCTCTAACCCCATCGGCTCTCAATGCCTTCAGCCCCAGTTCTGCTCTGCAAGGGCTTGACAGCTGGGAAGGGCTGGTGGTGTCCTTCCTTCACGCTAAAAGAATATTTTTGTTGGAGAGGTACGCGCGTTTTCTTACAAGAAGTAGTTTATTTTCCAAATACCAACCCTTTCCAGAAAAACAAACATGATTTGATCAGCCAACTACACAATTGCGATAAATCCTGTTTGTTCAGCGCTTTCCTGAGGTAAACGGTTACTCTTGTTTAAGAGTTTCAGATATTAAGATGCCCCTTACGCATCAGCAAACTGAAATCTGGTTTCACCGCACTGTAGTGAACCTGGGAAGTTTATAAGCTAATGCCTTCCCAAACGGGAACGGACACGCGGGCGCTAGATAGAGCGCAGTGCAGGGCAGAGTTTGTTATACACAAACCTGTATCTGTATCCTCCTAACAGTAAGGAAATGATATTCAGGAGAAGATGGCAAGCCTTGTCCCTGGTTTGCAGCAGACATAGGTGAGCAAGAGCTGCCCGTGGCTCTGCCAGTGCAGCAAGGGACCTCTGCGCCTCCTCCCTTCCCCAGCCCTCCCTGGGAGGGAGAGTCCTGAGATGGGAGAAGTGAGAAGGAGCTTCTCAGCTTTTGGGGATGTTTCCCTCTCCTTAACGAAGGTGACTTCGAAGACAGGATCACTCATTGACCCAAATTCATCCCATTGGTGACTAGATGGCCAAGGCAAGGTTCAGGCAGCCCAGGGCCGTTCCTGTGGGGTGGACAGCGTCCCCATCCACGCAGAGACCACCGAGGGGCCAGCTGCCCTTCCCCGGGCTGCTGCCTGCAAAACAAGAGCCCAACCGTCGTGTCTTGGTCCTGCAGCTTCTAATTATGCCCTGCACAAGGCCTTAGATGTGAAGTCTGCTGCAGAAGCAGGACGGTGACGACGATGAAAGGGAGCAACATCAAAAGTGTCAGGAAGAGGAGAAGGCAACGCCATATCAGTGTTGAAGCTACATGCATATTCCAATTTGCTATGTGACTGTGTTACTAATTTGGAAGGGGAAAAAATCAGATTATACACAGAATGGCATCCCATAAGGTGCCTCAGGAATATGCAACTGAAGAAGAGTTTCTTAACAGGGGAGTCACGTGCCATTGAATCTAGTCTCAACACACAAATAAAGTATAATTAGGGCTCATTAGGAATGGAGGTAGGGCTGCTGGATCTCAGGTCTGTCTGCAGCCACCCCAGTAGGCATGAACAGAGCAGAAATAAGGCGACAGCGCTTACACTTTGGTGGGGAATGAGGAGGAATGGGTAAGCACCGTCCTCACGCATCCCGCTCAGAGAGGATGGGTTGTGTGTTTCTCAGTCTGGTGTTGCAATATTTTTTAAATTGCGTAATTGATCTGGAGGGGAAAAAAAGAAAGTTACAAAAATTCTATTAATAAAATCTAGTAGATTAATAAGTCTTAGTATTACATATAATAATTTGGCATTAAATATTTAAACATTCTATTAATAAAATACTAGATTAACAAAGCCTAATATTAAATATAAAAAATTAATTGGGTGCAATTTGTGTAATGTGAAAACCATGGCGAGAGACCTGCCAGCCCTTACTTGTATAAAGGCTCCTGGCCATGTGGTGGAGGTGCGAGAAGAGGACGGTAGAGCCAGGTTGAGTCACCAGTGACAGCCTGCCTGGGAATGAGCGGTAACACGGCTTGATCCAGGCTCACTGAATCCTGGTCAGACTTGACCACCAGTCTCTGCAAACCAGCTAAAATAAGCTATGAAGTGATGCAAGTGGGGAGCCTGGAAGGAGCCAGAACGGGAATAGGGGTGTTTCCTAATTCTCAGGTCTGGGGGCCTCTAGAAATCCTGATATTTTTAGACTGGGTGCCCACAGCTGTAGCGTTACTATGAATGAATTTTGCCCCTGACTAGCAGAAGCATGGTCAGACCTTACGCCCCGAGGAGGACAGGTCCTTTGCTGACATCAGCCACTCCAGCAGCGTCGCTTGCGGCACGTGGCAATGGTGGGGGGATGCAGCACGCCGCAGGACCAGGCATGCTTAGGCTTAGACCGAAATCAAATATGCGACTTAGGCATGAAAAAATTTCAAACGTCAAAAGTCTGTTTTGCAAACGATAGGTGGAGGAGGAGGAGGCGTTATCTGAAATTACCCAAAAGGAGAAAAATCTTTTCAAACGTGCTTTCTTAGGTCTACGGTGTTCTTACACCGCCGGTGCTCCTGCTTTCTTCTCGCAGGGTGGTGTAAACTCCCATACTGGTGATGTTTTCAGTACTTTGCCCCAAAAAAAAGCAGTACCTGTTACCTCTGCTTAGACTGTGTTTACACTAGATGGTAAAAATGTGTTTCAGGTAGGATAAAATACTGAAATTAATATTCATTGGATTTTATGTTTCATTATCATTAGAAATTAAGTTTATTCTTGGGTAAACAGTTTATAGCAAGTTATAAATATTTTCCGTTGACCTATTAACTGGCTCACTATATTATGAAGTTATTGACAGTTGCAGTAAAATTTACAAACAGCTATTAAACCTTTTAACGTACTAGACATGTCTAAGTCTCTGTAACACAGAGAAAAGATCTTTTAAGATAATCTTCTACTGATATTAAATTCCTCCAAGATTTTAATATATTGTCAAAGTTTATGGGTCATAAAATAAACCTAGAGCTTACAAAAAATTTACACAAGGATATTATTTAAGAAAAAGGACATGTAAGTTTTAGTACGGTAAGAATGATGATATAAGCCACTGAAACATATAAAAGTACATACCAAATACTATGTTAAAATAACATTAAATGTCTTGTATAAATCCACGAGTCAGGGTTTAAGGTTTTTTACAATGCCTGAATTTCTTATTATTGTGTCTAGATAATGACACCCTCACAGTGCAGCACTCAGAAAAGCTCACTTCTGATAGACATAAAAGCATGGAATAATGATAACCCAAGAAATCCTAATTTTTAATTCCCTGATAATGTAAGGTTAGAGCACATACTTCGTGGGCCTGATTCAACAGTGTATTACTCCATCTTCAGCCTGATGTAAATCATTTAAAATCAATAAAAATGGGTCTGGTGTAAATTGGCCTGTCTTCATTACCATCCGTGGATGGATGCCAGTTTACACCAGCTGAGAAACTGGCCGGGTGCAGTTATATCTGTGTAAAGCTGTCAGAACTCGGTGATTCATCAGGAATTGCACATTTATGATAGCTTTTCTCAGTTTCCTTTATATATACACATATTTAAAAGTTGGGTGGTTCGACACTGCCCTTGAAATAAGAGCGATGTCTCATAACCTAATCCACATTCAACAGAAGCATCACATTTCTCTTATTAGCAGGCATTAGGCACTTGATGGAAAAGTGTCTGAGCATCCACGGTGCTGCCAGACAGGGGACACTACAATGCTACAGGTGAAGCATCCTCCAGGTTCAGCTGAAGGGGTGGACGGCATTCAAGGTAGGGGTGCACCAGGAGGGTGCCCTTCCCATGCGCGCAGCTGTTGTGCATGCCCAGAGGCAGCAAGCAGATAAGACTGCATCCTGAGAGCCAGAGGAGCAGCGTGAACACCCGAGGAAGCAGAATTTTAGCTATATTCTTGCAGTGAGCGTGCTTGGTACTATGCGTATCTATAGAGGTTAAGCTGGGGAGAGCTTGCTGCCAGTCTTGGTTTTGCCTCCTGGTCTGTGGTGAGGGACAGAGCCCTCACCGTGGAGCTCTCCTGCATACCACGTCTCTCCTTCCTAGCAGTCTTCTCCTTCCACGGTTTTCTGAAGCTAATGAGGTTCTCCACAATTGTAGGCCCACAACTGAAGAACTCTTGAAGATGGGGCAAAAAAAGAGGGGGATGATTTCAGCTTGCACTTACATCTTTCAGAGCAAATATGCTAAGAAATGAGGCAATAGCGGAGAAGTGCAATAGTCATAGGTACAAGCAAGAGCACGGTCACATGCTAGATAGCTCAGAGGAACCACTATGCTTTCCCTTTCATGTCAATTCACCCAAGTATTTTGGATGTACTGTCTTGAATGAAGGTGCCCCAGATCCTGCAGCAGAATGGAGCACATGCACCCATTTAACTGAGGTCCTGCAGAACCATCACCTAACGCTACAAGTGGGAAAACCAACAGGGTTTGTTTTGTTTTAATGTAGTCTTTGTAAGCTGGGGCTGCGCCTGGTGGGCTTTCCACTCTGAAGCCGGGCTCCTCATGGGTCCTCTCCTGGAGGGCCAGAGCCACTCAGGTCCCAGGAGCTTGGCGGGAATGGAAGCAGAGCTGGCTCGTCTTGTGCAAGCATGGAATATAACTGACGTGACTTTGTGGTTTCCTATCTCAGCTTTGAAATATAGTAAACTCACAAAAGCTACTGTAGAGTTCAGAACAAACACAGGGGGTATGTTTAGTTATTTGTTTTTGTAGTAAAATAAAATATTTATTATACACAGACACCTACTGTGAACAGAGGGTAAGGCCACTGTGTTTTATCTCTAGGGTGTCATGTTTGACTTCCATTAGGGATGTATTACAGACCTGTGGGTTTTCATGAATTCAGAAAGTCCACTTTGAACACTGATTTCAAAGCCTACAGGGGGTGTGAGGAATGTAAGAACACTGCTTCGTAGGAAGGAACCTGTTGCATCTAACAAACACCTTGCGTTTGATAAGTCAGAGCTGAGGTATGCTATAAAGGCGTTCTTTTTTTTTTCTTTTTTTTCCTTAGCACGATTTTAAGGGAAGATTTCCTATTGTTTGCTTTGCAACTTTAGCCCATCTGAAAGCTCAAGGTGAAGACAATGAATGAGCTCCTGAAAAATGCACCATTACATCAGCATACTTTTTACATTTTACCCTAATTCCCTCCCAATGAATCATATGGGAGGAGAAAACGACCTCAATGATCAGGTGGATACCGATGTATCTCCGTAAGTGCCTCAGATTAATGATGCTGTCCACAACTCTAAGTAACACTTGAGGGAGATGCATGGAGGGGCCGCCAGTGGTGTACAGAGCTGGAGGCATGGGGGCTGCCAGCCTTGTGTGCCCTGCATCACCCCCATGGTGGGTAGTGAAGGGTTGGCCATGAGAAGTGTTCACGGAGCTCTGCGCCATGCAGACCACGGCTCCTGAGCAGCCTTTGGACTAAGCAGATCCATGTTTGCAGGAGGTGGGAGCAGACCTATGTTCTGCTCAGGGCAAAACCAGTGATGTAGAGACATGGTCTCAGCCCAATGGAGGGACTGGAGACAGAAATGGGAAGGCAGAGAGGATGCCAAAGGATCTGCCATGAAAGCCTGAAGCCTTCAGATGTGATTTTTCTTCACCAGGACACTTTTCCCTTCTGTCCACATCCCTGCTTGTGTCTGGACAGCCAGGGAGGGATGTGATCCCTTCATTTCAGACCCACGTATCTCACCTTGAACTGTGCAATACTGGAATGTGAAATACAAACACCCCAAAGAGAATTCGGCACCCCTCTCTGCAGTTGGATACCACCTAAGGTATTTGTTTATTTTCACGGCCACCAAACTTTAAAAAAAAAAAAAAACACAAAAAAACCAACTGCAACAGACTGACTTTATGAAACCAATGCAGGAACCGTGCAGCATTGTTAGAGACGTTTTGATTTATCTCCTCCAGACAATGAGTAAGGGCACAGTTTGAAGGTTCATTCACTTCTTTACCTATGTTCTTTGCTCTGTTTATTGCTGACTGGGGAGAGAATGCGCATGGATTTGTTTCCAGAATGATTTCATGGAGAGGTCAAAACCCGCTGAAGCCAGAGAGTGCAGGAACCAGTGGGCTTCTTACAGGCGTTGAAAAAGGTTTGGCTCTGCTGACTTTTTTCATTGTAAAAAGGTCAATGCAAGAAGTTAATAGTGCCTATTACGCTGAGCATTACTGGGACTGGAAAAAGCTTGGTAATAGAAAGGAAATCTAGAAATAGTCACACATCTTGCTACTAACAAGTCTTCTGCTACTAATTGTACTTTCAGTTGATGTGTCTGTCTCTTCAGTTCTACTCTACCGATGCTATTTCATCATGGGATAACATGATCAGAAGAACCTGATTCTCGTGTTTCATTAGATGACACCATTTACATGCTAAACCCCATCCAGCACTATTTTCAAAACACTCTTACAGCCAGCCTGTCAGGGCAGGCTGTTTCATAACAGCTGTTTGGTACAATAAGCAGTGGGCAAAATTATTTGTTTTCATCCAAATAAAATTTCAGGGGGAATGAGAGGGCAGTTGATCTAGACAGCCTGTTCTGCTTTGTTTTGTTTTGTTTTGTTCTGGTTTTGTTTGTTGCTTTTTTTCCCTTGGGATTTTACATCAGGGATGCAAGCTGCCTCTATTACAGTCAGTAGTAAAATTCTTGTTGGCTTTGTGGAAACCAAAGGTTCACCTCATTCCCGCAGACTGCATCACATATAGTTTTCAATAGGGTAACCTCACCTTTGGAAACCACTTTGGGTCCTACTACTCACTAATGGGATTCTCACCCTATATCCAAGGTTGTTCTGAGAGTACGGGGCTCTTCCCAGGTCCCGCACAGACTAATAATACCCTGTGAGAGAGGTTAGCAGCAATAGTCATGGACAGTAAGTCCCGACTTGGTTATGTGCTTCTCGTTCCACTTGAATTCAACCATTAAATCTGAACTTCCAGTTCAAATTAAATATGTCATGACCAATGTCAGATATATGGACAACTTCAGAGTGGAATAACCCAAGGCAATCTGCTCTGATCATATCATGCCTTAAGTCTCAGGCTAAATCCAGGGGGAATTTAATAAAATAGCTCAGTCAAGCATTGATCTTTTCCTGATGGTGTGGGTTGGCTCTTTTTTTTTTGCTTTCCAATGGTCTTACACACATTTCCTCCACTTCCCCCTTGCAAAACAACACTGTATCATACAGGAATAACCTGAAGTATTTCAGTAGTGCAGCTATTGTACCTTTGCTATTGACCTTCTCCCTTCCCATCTCTCATCTGATGACAGTGTTCTAGTTTGACAGTACTAAATCATTTTGTGTCTCTCCCTCTCTGCCAATATGCTCCTCTCCTGTTGTATTTGTTAAATAAAGTGTATAAAGTATGGTAAAATGGGATGACAGTGCTGCAGGAAAAACAGAGTGGTGTTGTGGTGTGGTCCAGGGCATCTGCAAGCAGAGCCTGGAGATCCTGTTAGAGGACCTGTTTTACAGCTCCATCACCGTCACTGCAGTGGCAAGCCAATCCCAATACATGGCTCATCAGGAAATTCAATGGGTGTTAGGCATGACACCGAGGTGTCCTGCTGGAGATGCACTGGCAGTGCATCCTGTGTCAGCTCCTGGGGTTAGCAAGTCGGGGAGAAGGGATGGGATGAAAGTTCCATGCGTACTCAGAGAAGGAGACATGAGCATGTAAGAGACTGATAGCTCACCTTGTCTCCAAAACAGTTTTTAGACCTCTGTTAAAATACAATATTATCCCTAGTAGGATATTGTAAGATATAACACACTATCCAACAGAATGAGGTATATACCAGACTTTAAAAAATTAATTTTAATTTTATTCATCAAGTTGTTAACATTTAATCTAGAATGCAATAGTGTAAGCAACATTATTAGGTGAGGCAAAAACTGCAGTCAACTGCAGTGTCAAAATATCTGGGGAGCATTGTCATTGCTGCTGGGGTGCATGAGCTGTCCTCCTCACTTCTTTCCCCATTATTTTGCCTTCAAAAAGTAGTTTCTATAAGATGCTAGAGGAGGGCACCACAGGGTTGTTCCTTCTGGACTGACCAGGCATTTCTGTGGTTGTGAAGCAGAAGCACAGGCCTGGTTTGGGGGCAGTCGGCTGACGGGGAAGGTCTTTACTGGGAACCCACTGCAGGGACGGTGGTGAAAACACGCGCTACTGAATCGATGGCTGGTGAGCTGAACATTTACGCCGAGTCCAGAAAAGAGAACGTTGCATTATACAACTTTGCTTCAAAAATGAGTCCTTGGGTAAGATCCCTCTCTGATTTGAAACCCTTCCAGGATTTGGAAGGGTTTCAAATAAAATTAAAAGAAAAACAAAGCTCAGACTCCTGAGATCGCTCAGCTACATACTGAAGAGTGAGTGTGAGGGTATGTTTTGTCTCTAAAGAAAATATCAGAGCCTATAGCAGTCAAGATAGTTTATAAGCATGAACATAACTTTGAATAGCCCTAGCTCCGGTTTACCGTGACCTCTGCAACTCAACTCTGAATAAAAGGTAAAAAAATATTCCCTTAATACCAGCTATACACTAGAAAAGATACTTAAACTCAGCAGATTTGAAAATCACAGGCATGTCTTGTTTCTCGTGATGATGCTGATTGACCTTTTCTTTTAATTTTATTTTATTAATTATAAAACAGAAGTTTTTACAGGAATCTAAGAAAATAGCTCTCCTTTCCCTAAAGATGCAACGCATGCACACATCAGGAAACACAGACAGATAGAATATAAGGAGGCTTTTATTCAGTGTTTGAAAGCTTTCCTTTGTTTCATTTCTCTGTAAGTTTTAACTCTCGCATGTTTCTTCCTTTGCTGTGAAGTGGTTATAGCACAATCTGATAAGTTTTTTTTATTCTCACAGAGGCAAAATGTGAGTGCTCTTTCTCCACACACTGGCCCTTTCACATAGCTCTCCTCGCCCTCTGAAAATGGGCTTTACTACACCGCCGGCACAAGCTTCCCTTTGTCCTGCTCATACTATCAGGTACGGTCAGCGGTGTTAGGAAGTGGTACCAGCAGAAGGGAATGATCATTTTGGAGGATGGATGGATTGTGTGCCACTGGTCATGTCCTGGCTGCCTGCCTTGTCCTGTTCCACCTCAGCTGTCATCACACCACAGCCATGTGTTTTCTTTCCCCCACACTCATCCCACTGAGTGGGCTGTGTACTGTAAACAGCCCAGCACAGACACCTTTCCTGCCTGTGCTGAGCCATTTTGATTGTTACTTTGCTTTTATTTTGCAAAGCAGTGGACAAATTTAAAATTTCAAAACCTGAGGATTATTTGAAGTTGAGCATTTTCAGGTGTTCATCTGTCCTCTCTCCAAATACTTGCCTTAAACCCTCAGCTCCATCTCCAAAACATGTGGGATGCTCTGCCAGGGACCTGTCAACCAATACACGCTGTGGACCAGGGCTCCCCTTGGTCCATAAGCTCCTGGATGAGGTGTTGTGAGTTCCCATGCCAATAAAGTCACTCCCAAACCTGACTCACTGCAGCGACATTGCTGTGACGCAAGGCAGGATAACTCCAAATCTTCTCAGCCATCAGCCATGTACATTTGCACAAGAAACATGCTATAAACCTGAAAGCTGGTACTACTGTGAGCCATCAGCAAGGTCAGGGAAGTCCCCATGAGGAAAGGATGGGAGATCCGTGCATGTGGGAACTAAATGTCCAATGTCCCCTTTGATTCTTTGTGGGATTTTAATGTTTCTGCAAAGCATGGTCCTTCAAGTCCCCTTGGAAGGAGTGAGGAGAAGCTCACTCCTGGCAGAAGAGTCCATGCTGTGGTTATTGATGACCAGAGCTGTTGGTTAAAGAGCAGCTAAGGCCAGTGGTACCATGGAGAAATGGAGGCACCATAATGTCTGTGCTAGTTCTGAACCATTATATTAAATTTGGGAATATTTTTGCGGCGATGCAATGTGTACCCATGTGTACATGTATGTAGGACAATTACCATTATTTTGTGTGTTTAAAATGCTGGGAAGGTGCGGAAGTCCTCCAGAACCATTAGTAGTAGCAACAAAGACACAATGTTCAGCAGTCGCTTCAGAAGTACTGAGAATTAACTAAAGATAGGATGGAAGGAACTTACTGTTTTCTGTGTTTAACAACACTGGAGACTCTGAAAAACATCAGGATGCATTAGCTGAGGATGTGACTCATCGGTGGGTGAACCAAGAGAAGGAAAGGACAGACATTGCCTAACACATTGAGAAAAGGGTCCTGTTGCTGAGGACTCTGGTAAAACGAGCTAAAATGCCAGAGTGTCGAGGAGATTTTGTTCTTTTTGAGTGTCTGCACTTAATGGACTTTTCTGGCTGAGCTGTGTAGTACAGAAACCAGCACAGCACTTCCCACCTTCACTCCCCACACTTGTCTGGGACTGTTCATGTCACAAATCATTTACGACTTTACTAAGGTGATTCTTACACAGTCAGTCTATATCTTTAACACAAAATCAAGGAGGGAAAAAAAATCAAAATATGTATCCCATTTTCCTGAACCAGCTTTTCTATCTCAATAAGCAAATTGTGACATGCAAGCCCACGTGAGAGCCAGTTAAAAATGCTGAAAGTATATTTAGTTTCAGGGCACATGCCAGAAAGTCCAAGGTTTCTTGTTCTCTCCCCAACGTACCACTTTGTTGGGGTTTTGTCCATCCACTTCCTTCCTCCTCCATTCTGGTCTCCGTTTTGCTTCATCCCTGTGCATCTTCTCCTGGCCTGCTCTTGGCTGGTGGCTCTGGGCTGCCCTCCCAGCACCCTCCCATGGGCACCGCCAGAGCCTCACAGTGGGTAAACTGGTCTTTAGAGCTGCAGTCACCAGGTCAGTCAGTTTTGCTGTTCGTATACCACTGCAGAATGGCAAAAATGTGCACAATGCCGTGTTTGCTCCTCCTGAAAACGATCAGGTGAGCTGTGCGAGTGTACTGTGAAGAGTGGTTCTCTCCCCACAAGTTCAATGTCTGTCTGTCTGTCTATCTATTTATCAATCAGTAGATAGTTTATTGCCTTTCAAAGATGCTTCTGGTTATTTTTTGTCATATATATATGTATACATATAAAAGTATCTATGCACACGCACTCTTGTGTACATAACGTTTAAAATTCTCACTTCTTTCCAAACAGTATTTGCCTGTCACAATGAATTCAAAAATCCAGTACATTTAGGACCTCTTCTGTTTTTCAAAAAACGTTGTTTCATTTTACGTCTACCAGCCAAACGCAGTTGAAAAGAGTCCTAACATTAACTTCAACAATCTTTGGATCAAGTGCAATGGCAGCGCACCCCGTGATTAGATATAATAGTGGCTGGCGTGGTGTTCTGTTTGCAAACTGATTTTCAAATACGATTTAAACATATTGAAATACATGTTGTTCAGCCTGAAGTATGAAAGTACCTTATGTACCAACAGTAGTGAATTATTTAAGAAACTAGATTAAGAATGGCAAGTGGGACATATGTTACCAAACAATGAAGGAGAACGTTTTGTGGGGGTTTTTAAATCTTTCAAAAAAGAGCCTAGCAAGAGCTTGCCAAATTTGGTATTTAAAGACAAAGCTGTCTTGAGCTGAGTTCAGAAAAAGGTCTTAGTGTCAAATGTTTTCAACTTCTTTGCATTAAATGAACTGAAATTCAGCCAAACTAGATTCCTCAGATTTGGAAAAAAAGGTTCCCTCCCAAGCCCAGGAGAAGCAGGCCAAGTTTCATCCTGACAGGAACGTTTTTGCCAAAGTTATAAAAACTGAAGTGAAAGTTATGGTGCTGTATCTGGCATTTATAAAGCAGCTTCATCCCAAAAGGTCCTAAAGTACATTACATACAGCAGGCTGGATTCCCCAGTCCTTAGTTGTATCTTGTTCATACACATTCCTGTTAAAATCTGTAGAATTTTAGAGCTCATGCCTGAAGGTCCCAAGCAGGAGCACGCAGTTTGGATCCCTTTCCACATCTCTCATGGTGGGATCTCAATGGCAGTAGTCTGGGACCTTGGCTTTGCTGCGGATTCAGTCTGCAATGAGTATAAATGATAACCATCAAAACCCAGCTGGAGAGGCGTGCTGCCCATCAGCAAATCAGTTTTGGTCCAAAGCTGGACTGTGTGGTTCGATAGCATACGCTCTGCCACAGGGTCATGGATACCAAGACCAGGGTTTACCACCAGCTCCACTGAGTCTTGGTTCCAGATGATGCCCTGTTAATACAAGTCAGCTCCTCCACCCCTATTGACACAGAGGTTTCGCATATTCCTGCACTACAAAGATATGTGTTGTGTGGCTTCTACATTTTTACCTCAACTCAATGCTTAAAGCTTTCACTACTATGTTACCCTCTCCAAGACTTCTCTTTTCTTGGAAATAATTCATTTTTTTGCATGAGTGCCTCCCCTAATTCCATGCATATATGTATTTCCCATAGATGGCACTGGAATTTCATGTTTTCTTTGTTATGCTTTTGCCTAATTTTCCCTATTTTGGGGGCAGGGTTTGTTTTACCTATATTTAATAATAGGTTTTAGCTCTTAGTTGTTTCAAGTTATTTTTTTGTGTGTGTGTCATCCCAACCATTCCCCCCCCGCAGGAATCTTGCAGAGTTCTCAATGAAAAAAAAAAGAAAAAATGTTTTTTCCTCCTATTCTATCCTCCTCTTACATCTGCATACTCAGCTCAAGAAACTACTTTTGCCATGGCATATGCAGCAATGAAGAAATGAGTAGATGACAGGAAGGTTTTAAAGGTGGGTGTGTACCCTTGACCGCTGTAAAATCTGGAGGGAAGATGGGCACATCATCCGCGGTGCCTGATCTCGTCCCTCTCCCCCTGCTTTAGGATCACTCCTTACTATTGACTAAGGGTAGTGCAGGGCAAGCTGATTCCCTGTATCCACATTAAACTGAGAATATCCACTTAAGTAATAAGATTTTAATTACCCAAGTCAGAATTTCATATTAAACTCTAATCTGATACATTACCAACCTAAATTAATGTCAAAAGGTGTCTGTATAGAGACTTTCATTCATTTAATGATGGTTAGTTTGGGGTCTAAACAAATTATTTGCAAAAATCTCCAGACCACCGTAGAAATGGCGTTTCCAATGCTAATAGACTTTTGATTTCCAATTAGTCCTTTACTCGCCGCGAAGGGTAGCGTTGCTTTGATCAGTGGCCGATTTACTGCAAGTGCTTGAACAAAAGGCTGTTGGGAAGATGTACCCTTGAAGCATTTTTGTAGCATGTCAGTGTGAATGTACGTGTAGAGTCGTTTAATAGCGCTGTAGCTAGGGTGGGGTGTGTAGACCGTATGTTTGGCTTTGTGCCTTCGATATGTCCCAAGGAAATCTCTTGACGAAGCACAAACTGGTCATATTGTCTGACCCAGAATATGCAAATGCTCTTCTCTCTTCTTCAAGCTGTTTTCTTAAAAAATCCGCTCTAGGAATTCTTATGATTTAAAACACCAATTCACATTTTTTATCTTTATTGTTTCTTCTTTGTCTTTGTTTAGACTCTTCATCCATGCTATAGTAACCAAATCAAGCACTTTAAATGTTATTTTATTACCTAAAACGAACCTTTCCATAGTATAAAACCTCTGAAGTCTCTTAGCACCCTGTAACCACAGGTCCATACAGAATTAACTACAAAGGCCCGAGAAAGGGTTAATGCTTGCTGGCAGTTTGGCCATATTAGAACAATTACAGTGATTCATTGTCTATGTCTAATGGCATAATCTGATTGTAAAGACAGCAGAGTGGGCGTTGGAAAATATACAGCAGCCCACTATAGTCAGTGCGAGGCATAACAGGAAATGATTGTGGGTGTTAACCATGTCACAAATGGTTGGATTAAATGCTGACTCCACAGCCGAAAAGCCAAATAAAGATATGGGAAAGCGACCGTATATGTTTCAGTAACAATTAGGAGACTATCTAATATTGGGTTTAGCAACAAAAAGGAAAGTTGCAGTGAAAAACCTACCACAGGTGATTCTACTTAAAACTGTATTTACTATCTTTCCAATGTGTTAGCCAATAAGTTAAACTGTTCCAAATAATTTGCTATGATTCGTTCAGAAAGCAAGGTATTTTATATTGAAATAAATAGGAAATATAACTCCTGATTATGATATTGTCATTAAGGTACTTATTTTCAATTAAGAATTTTTATTAGCTCTCATCAAGTTGAGTAATGAAAGTGCCGTAAAATATACTTCCTTTCCCACCCAGCCCGCTCCCTCCCGGCCCTTCTGCAAAGGGCCCTCCCTCACCTTTCTGCAAAGGCAACAGGAGAAAGAAGAGAAGAGAGGGACCTTCTCTTCTCTTCTCTTCTCTTCTCTTCTCTTCT
>VWZZ01006234.1:425618-487304 GCA_013399095.1 Psophia crepitans | reverse complement strand
AGAAGAAGAGAAGAGAAGAGAAGAGAAGAGAAGAGAAGAGAAGAGAAGAGAAGAGAAGAGAAGAGAAGAGAAGAGAAGAGAAGAGAAGAGAAGAGAAGAGAAGAAGCAAAAGAAGGGTGGGGGAAGAGAGAGAGGGAGGAAAAATAATACAATTTACCAGTGTCCTGAGCTTGTTTTCCTTCTGCCCCATCCGTTGGTCTGGTTTCAGCCATGGAAGTGTGGGGCCGGGTCCCAGGCGAGTCCCTGACGAGCACTTTGTTGCTTCTCTTTTCTTTTCCCAGGGGGAAGGGCTGGCCCCCGCACTCATGCTTTGCCAAGGTCCCCATGGCTGGGTTGTGCACCACTACGAACGGTGCACTGGGGCTGGGGCTCCTTTTCAGACCCCCTCCAGAGGCAGCCATCCCACTCCCCAAGGAGAAAAGGGTCTGGTTTTAGATGATCTGTTCCAATAATTGAGTAAAAATGGGCACATTCATTAACTTTTTTTTTTTTTTAACAGTTTTGGCCTCTTGGAGGAGCTAATGCAAAGCAAACACCTTTTTTTTTTTTTTTAAGCAAAGGCCCTAAAATCACAATAAACCCATTTTGATTGTAAATATATTTTCAGCTACTTTTTATCAAATAATCTTACAAAAAAAAAAATCTGGTTTATGAAGTTACGATGATTTCAATTGTTCTTTCTCTCTCTCTCTTTCTCTCTCTCTCTCCTTTTTCACACATATTCTCTGGAGGATCTAAAAATAAGCCTCTAGCTATACAAGTCAGTGCTCCAGGTTTATCCCAGAGACTAAGCAGTATTTCACAAAATACCTTTATTATTTTCTGGGGTTCCTCTGCATTGTGTGAAACCTCGAAGGTTATTTCAGATCAGATGTGTAGGAAAAATGGACACATTTGAGGCAAGGGCTGGGAGGAGGAATTTTTCATAAGCTGGGCTGCATAAATTACAAAAGTGAATTTATATCTTTGTGGTGCTTGGGTTACACTTTCAGTGACTTCTGTTTGCTTCTCTCTAGTCTAAGAGGTATCAGTAAGCAACTGATGAATGTGAGGGTAGCCACAGTTGTATGAAATTCCGTGTCTTGTCTCTTAACAAACACCTTCAGCCTCAAAGACATGAGGTTTTATAGTTTACATGTAAGGGCTTGATTCGATACCGTTGACCTTAATGAAAGGGAAATCACCGAGTTCAGCTGGATAAGACCATAAAGATGAGTGTTGATTTAACCGTTTTTCTGTAAGGTAGCATAGTAGCACTATTAGACTGTTTTGAGGGTTTTTTTGCCTGATGAAAATTGAACATACAGTCCTTAGGTAAGCATTTAGGTAACACGGTGTAAACAGTCTGTAGCGATGAGGTAAAAAAGGGAAGATCAAAAGGCAGGCAGGAAAGGCTGACGGATGCCCAAGCGTCCCTTGCAGAGCCCTGCATCCTTAAAACAATATTTCACCCCTGTCCAAACGCCGCTTCCTATGGAGGTCAGCTGCCAGTCTACTAAAAAACAAAGAACAACCCAGCCACACAAGTCAAAAACCTCACTGAATTATCTTCATTCCTTACAAACACGAACAGCACGCGTTTCCTGTGCATCTATCTATGTCAAGACCCAATGCCCGAGCGCAAATTATAGCTGAGGATATCGATACACGACAGGGCCTCGTGGTAACCGGCATCGACTCGCAGAGGCACAAAGCAGGGGCTTTCGCAGCCGATGGAAACACTCCCGTAGTTTTGTAAAATTACTTGTGGCCGTGGGATCGTGCTTGTCCCCGGGGGGGGAGCGGTGGAGGCCGCACAGCACCCGTGCTGCCCTGCCCCTGCGCGCGGGACGTGGCACAGCCCCGCAAACACTTCCTTGAAGGACTAACAGGCTTTTATTGCAGGAAGAATAAAACAGGATTTCACAGTCACTTGTCTTTGCAGTAACCAGCTTCTCACTTCCCCCAGCACTCCCTGGGGGTTCGGGGCTACTTCAGGTGCGCTCCTCTGTTTATGGCCCTGCAGCAGTATCAGTTTTCCCCAAATCTCCTCAATTCTAGCTGCTGGGGTGGGTTTACCCAGCGGATGGTGACTGAGGACGGCCGTGTGATTAGGCTAATTGGCTCATTTGTGCTTTATCCCCTGTCCGTGCCTCATGTTGGATGCCCAG
This sequence comes from Psophia crepitans, assembly GCA_013399095.1. Lineage (NCBI taxonomy): Eukaryota > Metazoa > Chordata > Aves > Gruiformes > Psophiidae > Psophia > Psophia crepitans. Next base: position 485,154 of record VWZZ01006234.1, on the reverse strand, counting down.
GAGCAGGTCGGGCACGTAGAGCTGGACATGAGCCCCGTCGAAAGGGAGCTCTTCCTCACTCTGCTTCTATTGTCCCCCGAACAAGTGACAAAACAGGTGGGGTTTACTACTCTTTCATGCTTTTGTTCCTAAAATTCTATTCTGTATAAAAGAAAGGTGCAGAGTGCAGCACAGGAAGCCCACCAAAACCCAAAGGACAGGGTGGTGTTCGGCTCCCTCGTACGCACCATTTCGGGGAAGGTCCCGCTGCGGTAGGGTTTTGTCATCAAAACTAGCAAGAAGGATGCTTGCCCCTCACAGAATACAGCAAATGAAACGGAAACTAATTTAACCTCGATGCCCCAGTTCAGGTTTGCAACCTCCTTGCACAAATGGAAAACAGAGTTTGTTGTTTTATTTAGCCCAAAACGCAACGCGGAGGCGGCCGTTTGCTCTGCAAAGTTTGCAATGTTCAGAGGAGTAACCGTTTATAACAGCTTTAAAGTTCCCCACGGATGCTGAGCTGTTTTTCAGGTGGGAAGGGCTGACAAGCGCAGGTCTAGCTGAGAAACAAAGCCTGGCTCCTGCTGTCTGAAGCGAGCCCTGTGCAGGGTTCTCCCTAGCACTGCATCTGTGGCCGCAGTCTAACCGAGCTCTGCCACCAGCAATGATGCCTCTCTCCCAGCGGTGTGAATCACCTGAGCAGAAAATGGGCAGAAATTGATCTCAGAACTCCCAAAAATATTTTAATATTGAAAACCAGCTCTGCAAATTCTGCCTAAAGTTCGATTTTCTTACGTGGCTCTGTTTATAACACCGTGAGATACTTTTACTGTCTGAAATTGTCCAAATGCCAGCAAATAGCATTAAAAATGGGGCGTGCGTGAGGTGCGCCCCTTAATTGTTGCTCATACAATGGAATGAGTCTGTGCTTTGTAAATGAGCGTGCATACCCCTTTACGTGATTTACTATATACCTACAGTAAATTTTCTTGCGGGAGATTTTATGGTGCCTTGTTGAATAGTGAATGTTAAGTCAAACCTTCCTATAGCTGAGGAAAATAGAAGCCAGATCTGCAGAGAGAAAGTAACAAGGAGTTTTTGTTAATGTGTATTCCTGCCTGTAGTAAGAGAACGGTAATTCTACCCTAATGAAAATTAAATTTACTACCTTTTGTTTGTAGTTGTATCTTAAAAAACCCCCAAACCCGCACACCCTTGTTAATCACCACGAGCAGCTCTCTCCAACCATCAGAATGACAAAAGAGCACTAAAATGCTCTGGCCAGATTCCAGGTGTGGGGGGTTTGGGCTTCTTTTTTGAGGACTTTCTGAAGAAAATTCACATAACATGCTTTTTTCTATGGGAAGCATGTTTTTCCATGATTCATAAACTCGCTTTTATCCAGTCCATGAAAGGACCTCTCTCCATTATGTAGACCAGAGCTGACACATTTATGTGCAAAATTGCTGGAGCATTTACACCACTATTCATCAAGGCAGTGTCTGTGCTCCAGGAATATTACAATCACCTGGCACAATCAGTTTAACACACACGTGCACAGATTCTTGGAAGACTGTGTTATTATAACACATAACAAAACATAACAACCACCGCACTACTGGGCCAGGTATATAAAAAGTTGCTTTTGCTTTCTTAACCGTACACAGGAATGCAAATTAACAAATGTCATTATTTTATTGATGTAATATTGAATAATAAGAGATCTGTGTAAAACTGAGAGTATGAATTGGTTCAGGAAATTGCTAATGAGAAATGCTCTTTCCATCCCCGAAGTGACCAGCTGGAATCCAGCCTGTGCTGCGGTAGCTGGGAGTTGCACCTACCTGACTGATTGTACCTGGCCTGTGCCATGAATGAATACTCATTTCACTCTTTTTGTTATAAAATATTTAATCACCTTTCCCTATTATTACCCTCCTCTGTCTATGGGTGATATTTTCTGGACAGGCTTTCCAACCAGCCCACTATTCTGCTCCTAGGTTGCTGGATGCAGTCTGTGAGCGTGGGGAAGGTGTTGGAGAACACCAGATCCCATCCTTTCCTGCTACCGCACCTCATCGTGATGTCTGGAAAACTGCGCACGCTGTCTTCTGCTGACGATAGAAGGGTTATTTCTTAGGCACGGAGAGCTGAAAGAGCTTGTCAAGGTGCTGCTGGTCATCTTCCCAACTCAGAGATAGCACCCCAACACCTAGCACCTGAACTTCAGCACATACAAGAGCTCTTTTAGAGGACTGGAGTCTCCGTACAGCTCCCACTCCCCCTACCCGGCTCTGTTCCAGACCTAGGTAACTCAGATGCCAGCTCTCACCCGAACAAGTTCTCGCTCTGCTCCAGGAGCCGGGACCACCCTGCCCTGCCCTGCCACTAGTGCAGGACACCCAGGCGTGCCAAGGACCGCATGGGTGCTCTCTGGGTTTGCCCAGGCCTGTCCCAGGACGTGCCATGGCCACTGTCCTCCCAGGCAGCTGAGGGTAAGGAGCTGCACGTGCAGCCACAACCTTGCTGGGTGATCTTCAAACAGGAAGAATTTATTCTGCAGCCTTGGGGTGGTCACCACTTCAGTGACAGGTAAGGTTGCACCCCACAGAATACAGCCGCGCCATCCCCTGATAGGATGGCGTTGGATCTTGTAAACGTGGGAGAAGGAGGTATTTAGCTTTCGAAATTACTGTGGCTGTCAGGTGAGAAAAACATTTATTTTCATGAGGATTTTCACTGACTGTACTAGCAAAGATTTTTAAAAATTGCCTAAATAAGTATTTACATGATACTGTAACCCAGAATGGTTTCAAAGGAGCCTTTATGATCTGTCAGGTCAATAATCTGCATTTTTAAAAGTCCCTGAATACATATTTGCATGATCTGTATTTCAAAAGCTCTAGTAAATATGTATTTGCACAATAGACCATAACAATCTCTTTTAAGCCATCGTGGTCTATATATAGTGTTAATCCTCATATATTCTGAAGGAGTTTTATTTTCCAAAATAGCTTTTATTAATAAGACATTCAGACGCTGCGGTTCTGAGGGCGATGGAAGGATGTAATCAAAAGGGATGAGGATGGCTTTTCATGCAATTAAAACCTGATTTAAAAGTTAGGCCAACAGTGTAAGCAAGCACTCGGTTTTAACCCCCCCTTTTAGCCCCCAGAGTTTTCCCAGAAGCCTCCCTCTTTGCAGATCATCTTCTACCTTCTGCCCCATTGCAGGTAGACCGTATCCTCCTGAGTAACTCTCTGGCAGGCGGCCGGAATCTTTCCCATGAAAACCTCTCGGTTGTGCTCCGGGTGGGAGAAGTGGGGCAGAGAGAGGCTTTGAGCCAGGGATCTAAAAGATGTATCAGAGCAACACGTGTACGGACCCAAACGTTTTTACACCAGGGTCTGCTTTGATCAAGGTCGTGTTGCTGTTTCCGTGTTGGCCTGGAAAGAAAGACTGGACATATGCTTTGCCAGAGGCACGGTGAGGTGCGAGGTGCTCGTATCTCACGTTGTCCTCTGGCTGTTCTGCGTCGAGATCTCCTCTGCAACATGCTGAGCCTGACCCTGGGTGGGCTGGTACGCACATCCCTGGGTTGCAGCCAAATGTAATGACCAAATTCTGTGTCCAGCAGTTCTCATCAGCAGTTCCAACCACGTTTCTTCATCTCCACCATAGCTGGCTTTGCAGGACGCTGTATGGTACAATCTGGTGCAGTTTTCCTCCACTTATTCTGGCCAGACATAAACCAGCAAGTTCAGAATTTTTAGTCACAGCTGGAAACAGACATCAGAGGTGGGGATGGGAGTTGAGGTTTTGCAGGAGAAAACCACATATATTAAAGTTAGGCATTCTTCATTCCAGTTAACTTTGCTGTTGAAGCGTATGAGATCTCAGCATGGAGCTTGGCGGGGGTTGTTTTATCACTGCTAAGAGTATTATTGTGAAATTATCGATACCCTGATCATAACAACTCGTTTCTTTAAATACCTGATCCTGAACTTATGCTGCCTTCTGGTACAATCAGAAATAATTTGATGTATAAAATTACAGCGGGTTTGATGACTTTAGTTTTCTCTGCTGTGAAGCTACTGTATTATTTGTGCATTTTTTATACATCTCGCACTGAATTATCTCATTGGACTAGCTTCAATCTGAGTGCTTCAGTCCCACCCATTTGCAGACCACAACTTCTGGTTCGAACGTGGGAGGGCAAAGCCCAAACAAATCCTCTGTCCCCGGATCTGGGCCGCCCGGCGCCCACCTCGGCCGAGAACCCGACGCAGTCGGGAAGTTTGCCTGCCGCTCCTCCTCCTCCTCCTCCTCCTCCTCGCTGGGGCATATGGTGCAGGTAAGAGAAGGAGCCTGCACATATTGTTTCTGTTTGCGGAGGAAGTACACCCTGCACTTTCCCTGAACATAAATTCAGCCAAAGTGGTATGTCATTAATCAGGTGCAGAATCTGGAAAAATCATACAGAGACTTTGTGTCTTATATTGAAAGCAGCAACTTACGGCTGGTTAGTTTGTTTATTGAAAATGTTTTATTAGCGCTGTACCTTACAGAATGTGAAGAATAGGACAAAATGAGATTATTTCTCCATCCACCTCCAGCTCAGATTTTCTGCATAAACAATTTGGATCATGAACTGTAAAAATACACGTGTTGGTGCCATAGCCTACATGGAGCGTAAGTCTCTCAGATCATGGGGAATGGTAAAACACAGTACCACGTATTTCCAGACTTAGAAGGCTTCCTCACATAAATCTGAGCCAAAGATTAAACTCAAGCTTCATAAAGCTCACCTGGCTTTCTCTATAGTGCTGTGAAACAGCACCTTGGCTTCTACGTATTTGGTTTGGGATCACGTGTGGGTGCCTTGCCGTGGAGTCGCAGGAGAGTCTCACCCAGTCCAGCACCATCCCAGCCCCAGTGCTTCGGGGGAGTGCAGGGGCAGCAGCCCCCCGGAACACACAGGCTCGCAAGACCCCTCATTTGTCCTACACCGATAATTGCCTATTAGCATAATGCAAATGGAAACCCCTTTCCTAATGCTAGAGCCCTCACGCACAAAGATTTTCTTGGTCCATTAAAAAGACAATTTTGCCCGTGCAGTAATGGAAAACGTCAAACTCGGATACGAAAGTGGGTGCCTCTAAGTATTTCATATTTTACAGGAATATGTTTTAAATGAAATACTGCCTGGCAGATAAATTACATTGGCTTTGCGTACGTACCCGGCTGATTTAGTGCTACCAGCAGTGCAGATGGTTGGCGACAACTTTGTAGGTGCTTAAACATCTTAGTACATGAATGCAATTTTTGCACTAATGCAAAACACTTGTGGAATGACCCTAGTACGTAATGTTTTCCATTGAGAGAACTGTTTTGGACTTACAGAGAGAAAAGTAATATACAAATTACTTCAGGTAACCTGTAGCCTTTAAAAAGAAAAGAAATGCAATTATATCTGCTCTCTGCAACCACCGTTTAATGAAAACAGAAGACTGAAATGGTCTTTCTAAGTTTCAGAACTTACAACAGGTCCCTGCTTATTAACAGAGCACGTTGTACTAGCAATTTGTTTTTGTAATTATGTTCTTTGTGGTCTACATAGTTTTCAAATAGTGATGCAAAAAGGACAGCTGGAAAGACTGCTAGTTGCTTACCTAATCCCCAGTGAGAATAAAAATAGATAACAGTAAATGAGACTGTATGTAGGAAGCTAAATTAACAGTCAAAGCTGAGATTTTTTTTAAAGACACAGTATACTTCAATGTGTGCCTTAAAAGATGGAGATGAAATGTATTAAATATCAGTAGGAATACTCGGCCCTTTGATTACATGGGTGAGGAGCAGAGCTCATTCCCTGGCTTAAAACACCCCGGTCTCATACAGAGCAAATAATGAGCTTGACCACAAAACGCTGACATTTCCCGTGCAATAAGTGAATGCTGAGGCAAAATGGTTGCTTATGGAGCAAGGCTGGTTCTCCTTTCCAGGCTTATGTTTATTCTCAAAAGAAACTGCACAGATTCATCTTTAACCTGCGATTTGAATAGGCTTCAAAGACGGTCACTTCTCTAGTAGCAGCATTTTACCTGGCAGTGGGGAGCTGTGCACGCATCCTGGCTTGAGATGGTGAGGCTGAGTCTCACGGGAGGCCTGGAAATATTCCGTTTTGAAGAAACTCAGCCAATTTTAGAGAGTCTGGAAATATATGAATTCCAGCTCAGGGTTCGTACAACCACACAATCAGTCTGCGCTGGAATGTCCTTCCTTTGGTTTTCTGAGCACAACTTTCCTCATTCCACGTTAATTTGTAAGAATTGTGTTGGCACTTGCCATCAGCATCTAAATCTCTTCAAAGCTTCGGTGCTGAAGGACAGAGGGCACCTGTAGCTGCACGCTACGGACGCACCTTCCCTCCATGAATCAAGGGATACTAAGGCTTTGAAATTTTAGATTAACAAGGATTTTACCTGCTTTTGAGTAACTAACCAGCGAGCCAGGCTACTGGTGGATATCAATCAGCATTTCATTATGCCATTTTGCATTAGGCGAGGATGTGACCTGCACTATTCCCTCCTGCAAAGCAACATCTCGTAGTTGTCATTTCACTGAGGCTATAAAGGTAAACGCGTGATGGAGTGGGGAGCTGACATTTGCCAGGGGAAGCTCGCAGGAGCAGCGGGCAGCTCCCAGCCCTGTGCTTGCAGCCTCCCTGCTCGCCACGGAGGAAAGCAAACCCTCAGAAATCATAAAATTTGTTTCCTGACATCCGCTTTCTTCTTGAGTATTTCTCCCGGATCCGGGGGTGAAGAGCTGGGCTGCGGAAAATACAAATGCACAAAGCAGAGCCGACGGGAAATTCACGTTTTACCAAAAGCAAGAGCCGCGTGCGATGACGGTGCCGCCAGCTCCCGCCCCGGCTGCAGCGGGGGTGCGGCGGGGCTGTGCGAGGCAAACCCGGGGTCAAACGGTGACACGCTCCAAGGGCTGCATTTAAGGTCCTGATCCAGAACAAACCGAAGGCAAGGGATAGGCCCACCTTGGTTTGAAGGAAGGCCCTGAAACAGCGCCCTTAAGTGTATTATTTCCTGAAAATGTCCTAAAGATGCGTGAGAGCAGCCGCCTTGGAAAGCGATCCCTTGCGGTTCTGCAGTGGAGCACATGTTTGAGAAGTTCCTACAGAACTCAGCCGTTCGCTTCAGTTTCATACCCCAGCTCTCTCTAACCGAGTGCGTCCATTTCTCTTAATCCTGCTGGTTAATGAATGGTCTGCTAAAATAAATAAAATCCCTCCACTCCCCTCGAGACGGGGAGGAGAGTGCTTGCTCCTAAGCTGTCAAGTTTGGCTGTGTGGGAAGGGGTTTTTCTTAGGGTTGTTTTTTCAGTATTGAGGGAGCCAATATGAAGTGCATTGTATTTTCCTTGAGGACTTGGTTTGCTGTATGCGAGCCCAGGTAAGAACAGAACAAGAGGAAAGCCACTTGATTTTGTGCCTGGAGCAAAGCTAAGCGGTTCAAGGCCAGAGTAAACACGAAGCAAATGAAAAAAAAAAAAAAAGCATGAGAGAAGAGAGGTGCTGTGATTTAGCAATGAGCAGAGCTTGGAAGAGCCAGAGGCTCGGTTGCCTCCCCCCGGGGATGCCTGGGCTGCCGTACCCGCTGGCGCTGCCCATCTTCCTGGCTCCAGGCAGAGCCGCATCCCGAGCCAATTTTCGTGTGTTCCAGGGATGCTCCATCACAGGTTGTTTCCAGCTCCATCCTGCTGCACGGTGCCGGCAGTAGCTGGGTGTTTCTGATCACCTCCGCAAACCTGGCGCTGTTCCACCTCTCGGTCTGACTCCAGATGGCAGGATGAGGTTTCCTTGGTTTGATCTGTACTACAACAGACTTTTAAACAGTGTTTTGTTGTGACCATTTCCAACCCTGAGCTGAGCTCTGCTCTCAGAAAGATCACTGCTCAGAAAAGCAAAGCAAAGCCCCCCACACTGTTGAGAATCGTGTGTAAATGGCTTGGGGGAGGCTACATTTGAGATTTGGATCGTGTTTCATCTCTGCATATCTTGGAGATATGTCTGATAGAGAGATGTCTGAATCAGATATGCTGGAGATACTCAAAATTCGCCTGGGTACAACAATCTGATCTAGTTGGTTCTGCTGTGAGTGGGAGGTGGGACTATACCACCACCAGACATCCTTTCCAATAAAATTAGCAAAACCTAAAAACCCAGTATTGATAGCCTTAAAAACTGACTTGTGAGATATGAAATTCAACCACATACCTTATACCAGCAGGTATATGCAAAGCCATAGATTATGCGTGGCAATATAAAGTCCCCCAAAGGCAGGCTTATTCTGGATATTCAGTCCACCAAGTCGAACTATCAAAAACACTTTGGGGAAGAAAAAAAGAGAAAAAAAGAAAAAAAAAAAAAAGAAAAAACAAACCACATAATTTCCTTTCCTCTGAACTAACATAACCAGAACAGAAACAGTCAGTAGTCATAGAGGATGGTAGCTCCAGGAGTGAGGCAATCTGGATATTCAAAATGAAAAGGATTTTTGGGATTATAGACATATTTCTCATTTGCACCTTGCTTGCAGCTCCTCCACAAAAGGGAGATGGGAAGCAAAGGTGGCTTCTCCCTCCCTCTGGTTAACCAACTCGTCAAAGTGCAGCAACTCCCCAAGTCTCAGCACACAACCGCTAACACACAGTCCAAATGCTCTGCAGTTGGACACCAGCATAATTTTCAGGGAAACCCTTTGCTGGCAGTATTAACCGTATTTCATGCTTCTCTATTGCAGCCCCTAGACCGTGATACTGCAGGTTTGCTAAGCAAAATCTGAAATCACAGTCCCATAACACAGCCAGAGCTTGCACTAAAGAGATGGAGAGCTGCTAATGTGTTAGTGTGGCACTATGCATCTTGGTGCACGGGCTACCAGGTTACCTTAGAATGCTTCTGGAGCCCTTCAGTGGCTCCAGATTTGGGGGCAGACCAAATATTCTCAACGTTTTTAAGACTGTTGTAGGAAAAAAGCAATATTGCATTTCGTCTAATAGCAGCACTCTGATGTAAGAAGCCTTGGGGAAATTTAATGGCACATACACGTTCTCCTTCTTTCACCTACAGACACAGCCAGCTCACTCGGATCTTGCTGGACCTGCTCTGAGCGGGAGGTGGGACTCTGTTTCCACACCCCACCAGTCACCCTCCGGCTTGTCGTTTCTCCTGCTATCTGCCCACAGCATTTCATAGGGGTATTTTTCTGGCTTTCATCTTTGCATTGGAGGTCCCCAAGGCTGGAGGGCAGGAGTGGTGCAGTGGTCGTGGCGTAGGGTATATGCTCTGCAGACATTTCTAAGCAGAGCTCAGTTGTCCGCCCCCCCCTGAGACTTTCTTCTCCTGTGCTTTGCTGCTGTTTCTCCTGTCCATCTTCTCAGCAGTCAGGATATAAAGTTTTGACCCCCAGTGTCACTCCATGTATGCAAGGAAAAGGCAGGAGAAGTCAGGATGGGAAACAACTCCTCAAATTACTCAAAGTCCAGGCTGGACTGTACGGAAAGCCAGACGCAAGCTCAGGTGTGGTCCTAACCCACACAAACGAGGTCACAGTCATCAGAAAAATCTTTTTTAAAATGTTGAGCCGGAATAATCTGCATGGCCAATCTGCAGAGCAAGCCCCGCTGCGCTGCTGGGGGGGCTCAGCACCCTCCAACTGCTAGCTGGACCAGACCTTGGTGTGCTGGCGAGCGGGGAGCTGCAGGTCGGGATGCGCTCAGCATTTCCCATAACGAATCCCCTCGGTGCTGGCAAGACCTGAACCTTGTCCCTGCGGCAGGGACTGCTACCCCGACAAAATTAAAGAGATCAGATTTACAAGGAAGATAAAGCCGAAATGTCCCCTGAGGCAGCGTGCCTGCTGCCACCTTGGAAAGGGCTTGGGGACAGGGACCATCTCTGCGGCTGAAAGCTGGGGGGGGCTGCCAGTGCCAGTGGAGGGCTCCCCCCCCGCCTTCCCCTTGCAGAAGCGATGTGCCATCTCCCCCGAACGCAGCCGAGCTGGCAAGCGCGATGCCAGCATCTGTGTGCCAGCTCTGCAGGGCTGTGTGTGCCGCTTGTGATCCATCTGCAGAAGGCAGCACGTGCCAGTGGCTGTGCGCAGGGTGGGCTGCGCCGGGGACTCCATTACAGGAACAAGTCCATAGCGTAATGTAAAAAAAAGAAAAAAACCAACAAAAAGAACCCCATGTTATTTTCTTGCTACCCTGATTGTTCCCTCTTCAATTTAAAGCTCCCTATTGGCTTTAATCAAACTCAGGCAAGATTCACAAGCTTGGTCAACATAGCGATTTTGGGGGTGAAAAAGCAAACCCATTCGTTTTTATTATTTTAAAACCAAAGGGAAGAAAAAGGAGTTTTTTTGCCAAGCAGGTTTTCCCAAGTTCTCATAGCTTTACGTTATGTGGCTCTGTGTCTGGAGCAGGCTCCAAGCCTGACTTCCAAATGACCTGGAAGGGGTCCTAAACCAATGCGGCTGCAGGCAAGTGGGAGCTCAGCTCGGCGGATAGCTGCAGCGCTGGAGGAGACAGACAGGAATCCCAAACTGCGAAATCTACTTCATCTCCAAAAGGCAGAAAAACTCACAGACTCCAGGCTTCTTGTTTTAAAGGCATTTAGCCACATCATTTTCCTGGAGGCGTCTAAGTGAGACTCAGTTTAAAGCCCCTTCTAAAACTAAAAAAAAAAAAAAAAGAAAAACAAAAAGGAAAGTGAAGTTATTCTATCATCTTGTTATCTCTGTGGGAAAAAAAAAAGAGTAGTAAATACATGACTACAATTGCTTTTTACTGTCCCATCGCTCCAAATATTGAATCTAGCCATGGTTGAGTCCCAGATGGTGAAGCATTTAACTTCATTTTCTAACCTCTTTTGGGGCTCAGTTTAATTTATTAAGAGGTTACTCTCAGGACAGATCACGCGACACGCAAGTGTAAATTGAACCAGGTATATCTGTGATTTACTAACTGGGTGACTGGCAAGCTCAAAAATAGTAGTCCTCTAATACACACTGCAGCTGGACAGAAGTCACGAGCGGATGTTGGGTGCCGGCGGAGAGGGCAGGGATCCAGTCTGAAATCTTAAGCCTTTCCTTGCCTGCAGTGGTAGCACATCTCTTACTCCCTCTCTTCGGAGCTGTACAAGCAGCGAGCTCAAATTTCATCTCCATTCACGGGCTTAGCCTTGGCCTGGAAGTGAATTTGTTCAGTAGTCACCGTGAGAAACGCCATTAGTTCCTCCAAGTTCAGAACAAGCGGTATTTCCATTTTTTTCCTCTCCCGCTGCAATAATTCAGCGTGCCGCCTGGCCTTGCTGATGCCTGTCGGGCTGAGTATGCACCAGAGCAAGAAAGCCATCCTTATTTTCCCACTCCTTTTATGCGTCTTTAAATAGTGTTTCCCTCGTCAGCTTCTTCCCTTGGTACTGGGATGGGGCACTGCACTGTCCCCTCCGTGCTGCCCGAGCGTGTAGAGCCACCGCAGGCTCCTCTGCCCGGCTCGGAGTCCTTGGGCATCTTTGCTGACCTGCTCCTCAGGGTCATGATACCGACAGCCACACGTGTGGTCACCCCAATAGTTCCAAACACCAGAAATTTTCACCGAATCGGGCCAATGCACACCATTTGAATGGATGCCCATCACGAAATGAGCAGTAAATTCAGGGCAGGGTTGGTGTGAAAGCGCCGTCTTCCCTTCACTGGCGCGGGGTTCATGCCTAGCGGAGGTCTGAATTAAAACCTTTCGAGAGGAGATTGGGAACCTCCTAGCTGTTTCCCAGATGAAGAAAGAGTGACCGATGACTTCATTGAGAGTGAAAGAAGCGGAGCGCGTGCCAGGGGGAGATGGTGTACGCGATAGAGCTGTTTTCCGCTCGGCCACTATTTTATTGTAGCTCTTGGAACTCGCCAGCGTTGCGGTTATTAATTTATTATTATGTGAATTCCAGCTGTTGATCGCGTCCTTTACCCGTGAACAGAAAAACAGTCACTTGCTGAGGTTGGGAGTCGGTGAATTTCCGACTTGCTCAAGGAAGACCTTCCACCCGAGCTGGCGCTGGCGGCGGTGGCCAGCGGCCACGGCAGGACCATGCCTGCGGGCGCGGGGAAAGGCCATCTGCGGGGAGGCAGGGGACCGGGCTGGGTTGCCACAGCTGGGGGGAGCTGAAGAGCTGCTGAAAAGGGCTTTGGTTTAAATACACGTCTTCCTCTAAGGCAGGGGTAGGGTTTTGTCTCGGGGAAGGGGGAGCGCAAAGAAACGTCCACATGTTTTGGGCCAGTCGTTATAAATTACACCCTCTCTTGCCTTGGTGCTGTGTCAGAGATGAAGCGAGTGTGTTTTATGAGTAACAGAGATAAACTCAGGCGCTCAGCTCCGTGGGACGGGAAAGGAGTAGCTGGCCGGTGAGGTCTTCCCAGCATCTCCCACAGATAAGCCCAAATCTGCCACCCTCGAGCAGCGCCTTGATCTGGTACTTTGCAAGACGGCAGACCCTGCCCCTTTGGTTTTCCCTGTCCGGTGTTCATACTTGATGTTTAAACCAATTACATAGACATTTAAGTCTCTTTCACATGCCAGCACATGGCCCTTGTAAGCCTTCGGGGTTGGGGGCAAGGAGGGGGGTGTTGGCTGTTGCGAGCGGTATGTACATTAATTCCAACGTAAAGAGCTGCAGTAAATCACTTAATGCCTGAATCAAGTTAGTTGTTGTTGTTTTGGTGAATTGGGACCATATTCGGGAGTATAATAACCTAATAATGGACAGTGCAGGCATAGACCACACTGTAACGTATATTGTAGGGGAATATGGTAATAGTCTGAAATGGCAATTCTCCTAAATAAATAGCACATCAACTTACTTAAACCTAATCATAAATGGGACAAATTGGACCCATGTGCAAACAGAAACCTGAGCAGAATGCAGGAGTTAAAGAAGCCATTGTTTCCCAGCCTGACCCTGGGCAGAGAAAGCCTGTGTCAGGTTACATCTGTTAAAATGATTCTAATGCCAGCCCAGTATTTTAATTATAAATATATAAAACATTTAATAAGAAGACATTCTGGGCTCACTAAGCCTTTAAAAACTGGATGTGGGCGGAGTGGGTAGAATGGTATTCCATGTGCCCCAGACAGAGTGCCAGCGTATAATGATTGAACGTTTTCCTGTAATAAATTGAAAAAATCTGGTTTGTAAGAATGGATCCAAATCACTTGGCATTAGAAAGGTAATTTGTTACCTAGCTTCCTCTTGGAAACAGACTGCTTCCAAGTTTGCTGGAACTTAGTTTCTAGGGACTGTGATGTCCAAAAAGAGAAAGAAAGAACAACCAGGATGCTTACGGCTCCGATGTTAAAACACACACACACACACACACACACACACACACACACACACACACACACTCTCTCGTTTTTTCTCCCTCTCTCTTTTTTTTTTTTTCTTTTCTCAGTTTTTCAGTCCTCCCTTTCATGGCTCCAAACACAAGATTCAGCAGCCAAAAAAGAAAAAAAGAGGTTACTCAGGACAAAAGCCAGATCTATTGCCACCTTCTTTGTACCTTTCCAAATCTCAAGCCTGCTTAATTATGATTAATTGCCACATGGATAATCAGATACAGTTTCAAAAGGTTGGAGATGACAGTCCAAGGACACCAGGGAAGAAGGAAGGTTCGCCTTTGTTACAAGCAAAAAAAAAAAAGAAACCCAGGTCCCTTCCTCAGCCCATAACCTTTTCTTATTTTAACAATTCCAAACGGAATTAATACCATCAGTATATTGTTCCCGCTCCCGGGAATTGAACTTCAACTGTACAATTTCTGCAGCTGTCAGTTTTTTCAGCCCTCCTGTCAATAACGCAATGTTGGGGTGCCCTTCTTCTTGAATGAAAGCAGTTTCAAGTTTCTGCTTTATGTCTGTGCTTTCTGGGTGGTGTGACATGATGAGAAAGTATAAAAAATAATAACAGCAGTTAAAAAGCTTCCACTCTTGACTTAACTGGATCAAATGTAATAGACTACAGCCTTTTCTCCTGATTTCCTTTGCTTGTTTTAGAAAACACTGTGAAAAGTGCAGGAGATTTTTGTCTTGCCAGCTCTTTCCTCCATTTAAAATCCCTTTGGCTAAGTCAAGGATCACAGTATGTCATTTCCAGCCTAACAGAAGTGCTGGGCCTTGTTCAGCTCCTATTACTAGGAGGCAAATCCCTAGGTTGCAGGCGCCAGTGTTTCTGCGTTTGGCTCCTTTCCCAGTATTGTTTCCTTCATTACATTCCAGAGTGCCTCTCAGCCAGTTAATGTTTGCACTGGGAGGTCCAAATATCCAGCAATCAGCACTGAACTTTTCTCTTTTTGTTGAGAATTGCAGGTTTCAAATGCAATCACCGGCTTTAAAGAAAAACTTGCAGGTGAACACACCGGCACTAATTTCCATTCTGTTCGCAAACAGTTATATTTTCCGCAGGTTCTCCACGCGCACTCGTAAAATGCTTTCGGAAGATGGCTGGCTCTTCCTGAGCTTGGAGGGGCTGGAGCTGTTTTACGGATTTGGGGGTGAACGCCGGCCTCTCCCACGCGCAGGGCCGCACGTGAACACAATAACTCCCGTGCTCGGTTATTACCTCTGAACATCATTCCTAGGAATGCCGCACTCTCATTACTATTAAAAAATGTACATTATTAGTAAAAATGTACGGAGCTGAAAACGGATGCGATAATCTGGATGGTGTGAAGGGTCAAAGTGTTCGCAGAGGCTGACGCCTTGCTCCTGCGAGCACGGGGTGGGAGGTTTGGGTTCTAAATTACTTTTGATGTCATTTAATTTGTAAGAGTAAGGGCAAGCTACAGCCTTTTGTACTGTTTGCATCTGAGGCACACGGAGGGGATTCGTACGCTGGGTTTTCCATGGATATTGATTTTCCCATCTGGCTGACCAGGGGTGGCTTTGGGGGGCTCCAGGGGCTCCACCGAGTTGTCCCCAGGATGGATGGTCACCTCTGAGAGCTGTCCCCCTATTCCTTTTCCACCAGAAACCCCTGTAAACAGAGAGGAATCTTTCAGTACGTGGGCAGAGCGTAGGGACCTTGATTTTCAGCAGCTGCACCTTAAGCGGTTTGAACTGTGCTGTAGGGTTTTGATAAGACAGCCTGGTATCGTTTGCTTGCTATGGGTTTACTGCTAAGTTTCAAGAACTGGCTATGGGTCACAGGCTCGATGAAGCAATTAAAAAAGGTCCACAAGGTTTCCTGGTGGGGAAAGGAAAAAAAAAAAAGTACAGGTTGGGAAATCCTGAGTGTTTTCCATAAAGCCTCCAGCTACGCTTCCACCCATGATCATATGTCATATGGATGGTGTCACAGCGTCCTAAGGGTGCTAGCTCACAGCGACGATATCGAATTCATGGAAGTGTATATGCTCTGAGAGAATACTAATGTTAACTCAGTCTAAATAACAACACTGCCAAAGGAGGAAAGCGAAAGATGAAATACAGTGGATTTCAGGAGGCAACAAGCTCTCATTTATTAAGATCACAGGCGTTTTGCAGGTTACAAATCATAAAGCAGAAATAACTTCATAATATACAGGTCAGGAATGTGCCTGGGATATTGAGGAACTATTTCCTTGGCAATAATCTGCCACAGATAGTCAGAAGCGTGCATTTTCTGGCACAACAAATCATCGCTGATTAATTTTGTCTGCCTTTGTCTCAGAGAAGCAACGAGACACTTCACTGTGTGTTTCGTACTTCCGCGCTATTCTTCCTCAGTGCATAATTTTTTGCAAGATAGGCCAAACACAATACTCTTTGTTTTACCTCTTTTGACATCATTTTTGCCTGAACACAGCGTGCAAGCGCTCGGGGCGCTTGAGTGTGCAAAGCCGAGGTACAGCCTCCCGTGGCAGCACGACCCGGAGGCTGAGACCGATGCGAGCCCAGTGGAGGGTCTGTTCAGTGCCCAGCAGGAGCAGGGGAGAGGAGCAGTGCCCCTCTGCCACCGCTGGAAACGTGCCTGTCTGTGCAGCTGGAGAGGAGCTGTAGAAGGGTACCTTCACGATGGACACGGTAGCAGAAGCAACAAACCGGGAACTTTTTCCCTCTCTGCTGGCACTCAGGGACAAGTCCCAGTGCTGGTTGTGGAAATTGTTGCAAGAAGAAAAACTGGAGTTTCTCACTTGAGGAGAGGCAAAAGCAGGGCTGGATGCAGCTGCAAAGTCGGTGGAACCACTGTACAGCACTGCGGCATCTTCCCCCGCGCTTTATTTATTGCATGCTGGAGCCAGCCAAGCTGGATGGTGGTCTGCCTCATCGGCCTCACGTAGGAACTTCACAGCCATCCCCAGAAGGACAATAGATATGATAAATGCCAAAGGCTATGTCAAAACCCATAACTTTCCTAACATTTACTTAATATTCACAGCTATTAAACATCAACAGATCAGAAATGGAGTATCTCCAAAGCAGGTGTAAACTTCTCCAGGCTCCCTGTGCCGTTGGTGTGAGACAGCCGCGTGTGTTTTTATTCCTGAGTACGCTCACCACTTTCTCAAAGCTTCTGCGCTTTCAGTAGAGATTCTCAATTCCATATTGGTTATAATGAATCACTCTGAAACGGGCTGTGGGAGACACTTTTCAAGAAGTGAGCTAGGTGTGGTGAGTCAGGGCTCAGGAGAACCCAGGCAGGCAGGATTCACTGCTGTGATAGACAAACATGGAGCAGAGATGTCCAGAAGAGGGAGAGTTTAGAGGTTTGTTCATAAGTGAAGGGCATTCCCACCGGAGGGGGATGGATGTGTGGGTGTGTGAATAGTGCCCTTGCAAAAACGTAATTGCAAGGTAGCCAAAACATTTTATTTAATGGTTTGTGAGTAGTGACAGTTTTGGAGAGAAGGGTGGCTTCTGTTGCCCCTCCATCAATGCCTCAAATCCCCTCCATAGTGCGCAGGTTCCTCATTTCACAACAAGGTTAATTAAGAATCAGATTATGAGGGAAAAAAATGGTAGCACCAAGCCCTCCTGCAGAACAAGATCGGGTGATGTGAACCACCCACCACCTGCAGAGAATGCATAGTTAGGGCATGAGGGTGCAGCCCTTTGGTCAATACGTTTGTGGGGGGCTTATACCTGCCCAGGGAGGTTCCTGACCTGAAGCTGTGTTGGTTTTGCTTGTTTCAGATATGGCAACATCTCCTACAGTCTCCCCCTATCCCCATATTTCCCAAATGAGATAAATCTGATGGACCCAGGCCCTGGGTGCTGGTGTCCCGAGAAGCACGGGTCGGGGAAGCCTCCACTGCCATGGGGGTGGCTGCAGCAGTTCCCGGTGCTCCTTCTTGTGTTGGGGAAGTGGAGGAGATTTTCATGGAAGAGCTTCCTAACTGGGTTTGATAGAAACCTGGGGAGGTGGCTTGTATCTCTCTCTACCTAATTTATCTTCCATGTGATTGAAGTCCTCACAGAAAATCGTACTGCTGTTACGGCTGCTGTTGTCAGTGCTCGGCTCCTATTCGCATTCCCCGAGCTCCCACCTCCATGCTCATCGCTTTCTCCCTTCAGTATTATAACCAAACCAAAAACAATGTGTTCATAACATTCCCTCCAAGTCAAAAAAAAAACAAAAACAAAACCCAAAACCACCACCACCAACAACAAAAAGCAAACAACAAAAAACCCCAAACCAAAAAAATCACCAAAAACCCCGGAAAGAAACAGCTAGCAGATGCTGATTTTCTCACTCAACTGCACATATTTTATAGTAATTCTCTCTGATTTTCTCCCAAGACACCCACTCGACCTTCCTTTCTCTCCAGTCTCTCCCAGTAGCGGCCAAACGCTGCTAATCATGTAAGAGTCAGCCCATGGAAATGGGCTGCAACTAAGAGAAATTTACCCTTTGACCGTAACGCCTTCGCGGGCACAGGAGAGCCCAAGAAATGTCTTTGCTTAAAGGAATGCATTTTCTTTGGCAAAACCTGATTTTTAGTCCAAACCAAATTAATGCTATGAAAAGTTTTTTGGTGTTTTTTTGCTGTTTCACAAAAGCAAAACAAATAAAATAAAAACAATTCCGGGATTTTTAGAATGAAGAATGACAGACTGTGTTTTCCAAGGATCTTCAAGGAACTCAAAACAGATCATCATAAATGTTTTTGCTTCTTTCTACGTAACTGAAAATGATTTACAAGCATAAATTAATTTTTAATTACTGCACTGCGATGAAGCAGGGATTAGTTAGCCCAGAATTTTTCAGGGTTGTCCATAGGCAATTTAGTTGGGAGAGCATCTCCAGAGGGCATCCTTTTCCATTTCTGGTGGGAGCCAAAAATCTCTATGCTAACTAAACCAATGATCTACGTAGCAAAAAGTAAGTTTGGAAAACTGTCCAAAGGAATTTCAGCTGCCTTTGTTATCTGAAAATAAGGAGGAGGCTCCACATCATCCGAGCAGCCAGTTTTCCATGCATCACCAAGTGCTTTGCAGGTTATCAGTCAGCCGTGACCAGTTCAGGCACATTTTGAGCTGGACGGGCTGAGGTGCAGCAAGCTGAAGTGAAGTGTCTTGCTCACACACCAAGCGTGTTGCGGGACCTGGGAACAGAACTTCGCTGCTTTTCCCATCCGCAAAGAGCAGAGCTTATATTTCTCAGTCTAGATGACTATTTTCTTTTTCAGACGAAGGAAAACAAAAATGAGAGAGAAAGAAAACCGGTGACTCATTACAGTTTCTTTGCTGAAACACAGCTGCCCTTGTCAGAGGAAAATGATTCTTAGACCCTGCATCCAAAATTTATTGCAAAATAAAGCTGAAACTTTTAAAAACAACCAGCCTAAATGATGTTTCTAATTCTTTTTTAATATGTGTTTGAGAGTGTGGGTCCAGGTTCCAGCCAGGATCAAGGGTAGGACTGGAAACTCGAGAGAAACTAAGTTCTTGTGAAATCTTCAGACAAATTTTGCAAACCCACACAGACTCCATTGGCTGGGCAAGCTTCAAAATCAGACTGTGCTTTGAAAAGCTTTGATGCTTCCGGATCTCCTGGGATTCCTTCAGTGGCAGGTCAATCTAACAGCACCCACACCACCACCCAAAGGTAATATTGCATTTTTTCTCTGGAATTTTTTTTGAAAATGTGCAATAAATCCAGACTCCAACGATCCCAAATCAGGACATACAAGCACTATGCACATGTGTAAATCCTCTCCAAACTTTAGTGGTGCAATCTCTCCATTTTAGGAAAAACAACCCTTGCTTTGCTACGATCTTTCTCCTTTCAAAACCCTGAGACCTTACGTCTGAGTTGCTGAACTTTGAATTGCTGCGTCTCTAATATTAATAATTTATTCGTTAGCCCAGTGCCAGACTTCTACAAATGAACTTACACCTTGGGGATAAACCTGCTTCATTCAGGAAACCTGTTCAGAAATGACATTCGCTGGATGGAGAAGTATCTCATAAGCCTAAAGCTTGAGCTGCTTCTTAAATAAGAATAGCA
This sequence comes from Psophia crepitans, assembly GCA_013399095.1. Lineage (NCBI taxonomy): Eukaryota > Metazoa > Chordata > Aves > Gruiformes > Psophiidae > Psophia > Psophia crepitans. The sequence continues at coordinate 465,614 of VWZZ01006234.1, read as the reverse complement.
CGTTTGGCACTGCACAGTGCCTCGAAGAGGAGGGGAAAAATGTACATAAGGGAATCAAGAAGAGGAGCGCTTCTGAAGCAGCTTTTACTCATCCAGAGTAAAATAGAAGGAAAATTTTGCTGTGTGAGTAAGCCAAGCGTGATCGACATTTGCAACCTCCCCTTCATTTAATAAGCAAGCTCGGTAAGAAAAATGTGCCGAAGGAGTACAGGGAGACAGTGCAGAGGAAAGTGGGAGATGAGAGGCAGAGAAAGATGACCTGGTTTTGCTTCCAAGCTAATTTTACATCATTTTAACTATATTTAGTTACATTTCTGTTTAATAGGGATGCAACTGCTGGACTGAGATTTTTATTATTGTTTTCCGAGTAATTTAAATTTCCAAGAGTTGGTGGTTGGTTGTTTTGTGTTTTTTTGGTTTTTTTTTCCTAAGACTTTGTGACCTTCCTCCATGCGTTTATTTTAGATATAGTGGAATGTCCCAGAGAAAATTCCAAATGGTCCTTAATATATGAAATGTTTCCAGAAAGGAGAAATTCTCAGTGGACCGTGAAACTATTTTTCAATCATGGTGTATGGCACACAAACCACATCTGAGTTTTTTTCGGTAGGAAACTATTGCCCAGTGGGTTAAAAGAAAATAAAGGATAATGGGATTTTTCCGTAAGGCTGAAGCTGTTCGCAGGGGTTTCCTCCCCACTAGATGTCACTGGAACTGTTTGAAATGTTTGGAACAAACAACCCCAAATTCCCCAGGTTTTGAGCTTTCTTACAAACGTGAGACTTGGACCATGTTGCTTTCAAGCTCTGCTCTGCCTCAATGAGCCTTGCAACGGAACCTGGACTGGTGGTTGATCATGTGAATTTCATGGCTTGGCATGGATTTGGGAACAATGCAGGTGAAACTCATGAAGTTTGGCCTTGAGGTTGGAGGTGTTGTCCTTCTTCGGGAAACCCAAATGGAATCAAAGAAAACGCCTGGACACAGTCAGCATTTGGCTGGGAGGTCTTCAAAGAGAGAGCAGGGTCCTGCGGAGAACGTGTCACACCTTCTCGTGAGTCAGCAGCAGGCCAGTGCGGGGACAGCCACACCATGAAACGCAGCTTGGTTTTCAGTGGTCACCTAATCCCCCATTAAAAAAAAAAAAAGGAAAATCTGACAACTTGTGTCAATGAAATTTTCCATGGCTGTCCTCCTCAGCAGTACTGATGTTCACCCCATGCTGCTAAGGAAAGCAGCTCCTTCTCAGATTATTAGGTCTACTATTTAAATTCTCTGTGTAGTTCCAATTGACTACAGGAATCTTCTTCCATTCTTATTCAAAATTCAGTTTAGTGTGATTATGTGGCCATGCATCAAATATGGCAGTATAATATGTCCTTTCATCTACTTGCCATAATACATCCCTTTTAGTGCCACATAAATCCCTGAAAATATTGCTGTCTTCTGCTCTTGAGATTCTTCATGTGCCTCTTTGCCTTACTGCCTTCCTCTTCTATTGTTTCTCCAAGCTGAATTAATTCACTTTTTTTTTCCCCCACCGTCACTGCTATGCTGTTGCTACTGCTTCTGAGCAGACACCAGTGAAACAACAGCCCTTCCAGAGCAAGAGAGGAGCCAAGAACAGCCCAGCTGCTGGCACGGCACCCTTCCCGGCAGCGCCAGCGCCTTGGCTCTCCTCTTGCTGGAGGCGGCTGGTCCGGATCTCTCCATCTCCTCCTGCAAAGGCGGTGGGGAGCAGCGCCCGGCTGGCAGCGCCTGCTGTTGGAGCGATGGCAGGCGTCCTCGCGGAGCTGAGGAAGCTGTAATTGAGGAATTACAGGAGTCAGCACGGTACTCCTAATCCTTCCAGACCAAAGCAGCACCCCAGAAATGACAGCAGGTTCTCTCCTTCGCTGCAGTCACTGCACGTGCTGCCGCCGGCAGACCCACGCGGACGCGCGGAGGCTCTGCAGCGCTGCCCCGGGTTGCTGAAGAGCTACTTGATTCCAGTGACACTCAACCCGTGTGTATGAGCTACTTTACAACAGGCTGTATTAATTTTACGTAGGTAACTACCGGTGGACACCAAATGCCATTAGGTTCTTTCTATCCACAGCAGTGTAAGCTTTGCACCAACATTGGCATCTGCGTCTCCCTTACTGAAACTCCTTGCGTAACTCTTTCTCTAGGATTGTCTTCACCATGTTGGCTCCTCACCGTGCTTCAGATGGACAACGGAGAGCACCAAGCTGTCCCTGTCCCATGGTAGCAACACGGTCCCACGCACCTGCCCCGCTGCCCTCCTATGTTTCACGGAGCACACACTGGCTTTGACTTGTTTAATTCATTACTCACCTAATTGTACCACTTCAGCATGACCCTCTGGTGGGCATAGCTGACCTATGTGGGGCAAGCACAGCAATAAGGGTATGTTCCCTTACACAACTTCTGTATTAAGTTGTTATTATGTTAAGCCAGCAAACTTTCAACCCACTCAATATTCAGTAAATTTAAGAAAATGAATTGAAGCTACTTGCCCATTTTAATATGTACTCCTGAAGACATTTTCCAATTTTTTTATGGTTTAATTAAAGCCTCATGGCAATGGTATGCTTCTTTCTACCTACTATGCCAGTGGTTAAAAATTATGGGGTTTCAAGTAGCCTGCATGTCTTTAATTGCTCTGTTGAAGATAAAAGAACAGCGGTATTTTTATCACAACTGTTACAGCAGGCAAAATTAAAAATGCCCCTTACCCACAAAATGCCCCTTACCCACGTGAGTGGAGCAAGCCACAGCACCCATCTCCTGCACCTTGCTCCTGCCCCATGCCCACAGCCCACAGCCCCACTGATGTCCAAACTTTTCCATTTCGCAGTCCGTTTTGGGGAATGTTTCATTCTGCTGCACGTCCTGACAAGCAGCGGAACGTCTCTGCCCCACTTCTTAACATTAAAAAAAAAAAAAGTGTAGAAATCTCTAAATTAAGAAAGTACTGGAAGAGTACATTCAGCGCAGGACAATGCGGAGGAAGGTTACAAGTATATTAGGATAAGGGCACCACAATTATATGAAGAAGTCTGGAGAGAAAAGATTACATTGTTCTGACAACAACATTTTTCAAACATTTAGACCTTTAATATCATTAATTTAAAGTACAAGATTAAATATTTTATGCAAATATTAGACAACAGCAAAGAGCTCCGCATATTAGGATTTAAAACAAATTGAAAGCATGCAAGACATATTCATTTCTTAAGCAGTTTAGTTAAAAAATCGGTATTGTCTCTATTAGGATTAACTGACAGTAACTCTTTGTGTTCAAATGGATTTAACTTCACTCTGGTTTGTTTTCCAGATATCATTGTCCTCCAATAATCATGGATAAAGGGAAATGTAAAAGGACAGATCAAGTAAAAATATATCTTCACATCATAAACACAGAATTGTGTTTAAATTTCATTACGAAATGGGATTTCAGCTTCATATACCATGCCTAATCCTGCACTATAAAAGATGTATAAAACCTCCTGACAAATTCTAACAGACTTTGTGGAAGTTGCATATATTGATTAAAACATCAAGCAGTTACATACAAACCAATAATGAATTACTTCTTGTTGGAAGATAAAACTTTGTGATATTTAAAATTACAGACTTGAAAGTAAGTAAAATTACCCCTAATTATGCAGAAGGGAGCAACACCTTAGCAGTAAACAAGATAAGCACCTCAAACAGCACTAATAATTTTAATTAACATTTTCTAGTTTCCTTTCACCTCCTTTCAAGGTCATCTGCTACCTTTTCCTGGTACAATATTGCAGCACAGTGTTAAAAACTTACATTCCATTACTAATCACTTTGATAAGCAAAAAAAAAAAAAAAAAAAAAAAAAAAAAAAAAAAAAGAGAAGAAAAAAATACTTTCCAAGACAGACTTGGAAAAAGACTTGAAAAAATTAAAATCACTTAATCATGCGTAAAAACAAATATTGCATTGTGTAAAACTGTTGGGAAGGTTTTTGCAGTAAATTGCTATCAGAAGTCAGATTCCAGCAGCTGGGATTAGGTCGGTCATTTGGGGCCTGATTCTGAACACCAGGGGCAAAATTCTTCCGGGAACTCTGCAGAAACCCATTAATATTTCAGATGTAAATTTAAAAATTTGGATTATGCCCAAAATGTTTAATATTCAGATTGTAATCAAAGTTCAAAAGACTCCTAAAGTATGAATACTGAATATGAAACTTTGGCAAAATGTGATAATCTACACAGTGTTTGTGTTATTTTTTCTTGAGAACCAATTAATAAATGCATGTTCAAGATTTATGATTTTGCTAAACTATTCCTTTTCTTTTCTAAAAAGTCCAAGAGTTGGTCAGAAAAGGGCTTTGTTATATCAGTGGGTTTGTTCCATGCCACAAATTTAATGTACGAGGTCACTTGGAATATAATGTGTAGTGAAAGAATCTCATTAGGCTAAAATGAATGTAAAATGTGTCAATTTGATCCAAATGAGAACTGTAGTAAAACCATGTTTGATGTTCATGTGCAATAAATCTTTAACATTTGTCTGTAAAGTATTAGAGAACCCATAGGGAAATCTCTATTTGTGATAGCTGCACATTTTCAATGATTTTCCTATAATCCTTTGTTGACATTTAGCATACGGTAACAGAAAAGAAGATCTTAAAACGAGAATTATTACTTATTATTCTAAGGTAAACAAGCTGGACACCTTGCACATAGGTTTTTGAGAAAGACAAAAACTATGAAAGCGTCCCTCTATCAGTAACGACAGCTCATCTTTCAGCTGCTCCTAGGTGAAAATGAAACCAGAGGTGCCCTACCTGGTGTAGGTCAGTTCGGTGTCAAACATCTGATGGCCCCATCCTGCCAGTTGGGCTTTATTTTGATCTATTCATATTGTTAATTACTGTTGTATTTCAATTTTCTCTTTAGTATTTTTGTTCATTCATAATAGCTTTATGGTTCAGTGGACCGAAATGACTAAAATGAAAGATTTCCAAGATTTCTTCTGGGAGTAATTTACAAAAGACCACAATTTTTTAATTGCTCCTGATGTTTAGTTCTGGATATCTGGAAGAGGAGGAATCAGCCCAACTCTTTTAGTTGCCACACCAACCGTATCGGATACGTATTTTTTTTGATCTCTCCCAATTGTTTCGCTCCTCGCAGGCCACCGTCCCGGTTTTGAGGACCGCGTTACGGCCATGCCGCGGTGTTTATGTTTCTGCAGCTCACACTGGCTTTCGCAAGAGAATTACAAGCTATTTACGTTCTTTTGAGGAGGCTCAGGGAATAATGGGTGAGATGTCAGAGACAATTAAGAAAAATGGAGGCATTTCATTTAAGCAGTAGAAGAAATACATAACTCCTGCTGAATGACCGAACTTCAAGTGCCGCAAGATTGCTACAATATGAGTTCTGGCTCCTGATTATCAGAAAGTTTTATAAAAAAAAAAACCCCAACCTTACAACACTCGCATGCCAAAGGTTGCAACACAGGCTTTGGCAGGAAACGCAAAAACGCTCCGGCATGGGAAAAGTCTTCGAGCAAACTTGCATCTGTGCTGATTTACGTTTTTACAGCCACGAGCACTGCACGCCAAAGCAACAGCAGCGTTCTGAAGCCAAGGCATGACTTTCTGGCCGTAGTCACAACGCTCGCTGGGAAGCTGCGCAGCATCAGCCCAGCCGTGCCCTGACAAACCCTCTTCCCCATCTCCCCCCCAACCACACCAGCCGTTTTTTATAGCGTTTGTCCATCTCGTTATTGCTGTGCAGGCTCTTCATCAATAAACGTGGTGTTCTCGGTCGAGTTTTCTTTGGCTTGCAGTCTGCTTTACAAAACCGCTGCATACTTGACAGTTTGCCCTAGTTAAAAATTTTTTGGTCAGAGAAAGCCCGGAGAATGAAACAGTATCTGGTGTTGTAAAATCTTGACCAGATTCTGAAATATTGCCTAAGCCCCTGTCAAATCGAAGGTGATTTCTCCAGGTCATGGTTTAGAGGGGAATTGATGGTACAGCCTGCTGACTGCTCGGTCTGCACTATATCTTTTTCAGGACTACCCATAGTCACCTTTAGCATTCACCGCTTTCCAGCCTCTATTTTTGACAGTACGTTTACGTCCATAGGTAGATTACAAGCTAAACATAGGAAAAACAAATCCAGAAGAAAAAAAGCCCTATCTGCCTACTCCTTTTCCATTTCTCTGTTTCTATCTGAGGGATTATCAATTACTGTTATTAATAACCCTGGGGAAAAAAATTCCACCTGAGGGTGAAGTAGAGATAATGCCCAGTGCTACATCAACCTGTACGTCCCAACTCTCACAACAGCTTTCTAATAGTGTCAGGTCATTATCCAGCTTTTACAGTTGAAGAAACTGAGGCAAAGGGAAATGAAAGTTCCAGCAAGCCAAAGGTAAATTTGATATAAAATACAAATTCCAGGGCAGTGCTCTTTGTGTCCAAACACCCTCAGAGGGACCAAACTCATGGCACATCCAGCAGCTCTAAAAATGAAAACCCATCAGTCATGGTAGAAAGCCTGTTATTTTATATATATGTACACATATATCCTCTTCTGTTATAACTCCTAACCGAGCTTGCAAATTAAAAGGCTGTTGGTAAACATGAAAATGTTTTAATATTCTCATTATCAGACCAGAGTAATTAAAGTGCTTCCATCAACAAGTGCTCAAGATAATTTTAAGCATCTGCTCGAAAACATATTGAAACAAAACACAAGCTTTGGTATTTTGCCACATAAGTCTAAGATCTTAGGAAGATTCAGACTGGATTGTCCAGCTCTATAAATTATAAATCAATACATTAAAATGAGTTCCATATAGTGATGACACTAGCTCTGACTATTGCAGTTTTGTAGGGTATTTTCCTGAGGGAAAATTGCAGCAGACCTGCCCACTCCTTCCTCTGGAGAAACTGGGCTGACTCTGATAAGGCCAATAACCTTCCAGTTTGGTGGTGACTCCTCCAGTCTTAATTAGAAAGAAAAAGACCTAGTTCTGCATTTTCCTTATCAACCCCAGGCTTTTTTGTACTGCATTACTACTTTTCTTAAACTCTCAGAGCTTCACCCAGTTCTGGGTACTCTGAGAATGCCTGAAGGATGAACTGTGCAGACCTTCAGAGTAAGATGTCACTGCAGGACTGGTTGGCATCTGTTGCTTCCCCAATGGTTCAGTTTGGTGGAGTTGGGTTGGGCTGGGTTGGTTTAATTTGGTTTGGGAGTTCAGGCTGGATTAAGACACTCATGATGCTTGAACTCCTGGATTGATACTATGAGGAGTTTCGTCCTTTCTTCGGACGTTGACTCAGCAAAGCCACTCCATCGGTGTGGCCATAGGACCAGGCGCAGCCCAGACTGACCTACACATCCTCCTGACACCATTTCCTAGAGGGGCCACTAGTGGGAAATTAAACCCGCACCTGCTGCAGGAACCCCCCAACAGTGGTGTGATGCTGCTTCCAATACAAGACATGCCTGGGGGGCTGAGATGTGCCTCATTTGGCTTTCCAGGCACTGGCACTGGTGGATGAGGCATGTTGCTTTTAATATTCTTGATAGTTCAATTTACTTGGCCTCACTTTATCCCCCTCATTTTAAAACTCTTGACAGCCTTTCATCAAATGCTTCTGACAAACTCAAAGAATATCTAAACTGGGCACTAATAATTTAGTACTGTAATTTTATGGGTATTTTAAAGTTCCTGGGTATTACTATTATTTTATGGAATGATTTTTCCCTCTTTTTCTTTGGTCTTTCTTCCTATGTTCTTCAGTGGAATTATAGGTGAAATGTATTTCTTGGCTGCTGTTTCATCTTTTGTTCACACAGTTAAATATTGCACTAGTTAAAGATTGCACGAGGCCCCCACATTAAAATTTTATTGTATTTTTGTATTTATTTTTGGCCTGGATCTGGGGGCCTCTCAAGCCCAGGTCTTGTGTAATTTTATTGTCGTGGGTGGAGGAAAGAACAAAAATGAGGTTTGTGGCCAGAATGTTATCTTTGGCCATATGCATCTATTTGGGGGCCTGATTCTGCTCTGATTCATAAGCAAGTAAATCTCGAGCAGCTGTGCTGAAAACGAAAAAGCTAAAGCGACGTAAACTCAATGTAAATTAGAAGAGAATTACCTCTGTGGTGAACGCAATGTAAGCATTTTGCTATTTATGATTTAGCTGGGAGCTGTTGACTAGCCTCTCTGAAGATAAGAGCCACCTATAACTCAGTTGCAGGCATCTTTTTTCCTTTTTGACTAATGTCTGCTAGCTAAACCAAAGATTAAAACTACTTTTTTTCATGAGCTCTACTGGCTGCAAGTAACAAAGCTGAGACTACAAAACTGCTCAACCCGTGAACCGCAGCTGAATTTTGGTGAACTCTCCCTTGAGCGAAAAGCACCTTATTCTACCCTTCTTCCATGTTAAAAAAACTGTTGAATTCCGGTACTAAACACCATGGATTTCAGCCTTAATCACTTCATTTTATAAAAGGCTCTTCATGTGATCACCACTTAGTAAGTGGTTGCCCATCCTCTGGAGTCTTCCCTGCGTGTTCAGCAGCCCACCGGCATGAGTCATGGCCACTGCGTCCTGCTCTCCTTCCTGCCTGGTTCACTTCCATCACCATAGCCTCTTTCCTCCCCAAAACCTGTTTCCCCTTCATTTCTTTGCACATTTCTTCGTGTCAGGCCTTTGGCTTGGAAATGACTTCTCCTGTGAGCCAAACCTTCTTATTCTACACTTTAAAATCCTTATGAAATTTGGCTTGCCTTCCAAAGCTAAGCCTCAGCTCCCTTGTTACTCTTCTAAATATAAAACATTTTTTATTGCATTAAGCCATGTTGAAAAGGAAGAAAGAAAAAAAAAAAAGGGGGAATGAGAAGAAAGAAAATCCCTGCACCCGATGTGAAGAAAGCGGCCGGCATTGCCTAGCAGTGCATCACATGTCTTTTTGTTTTGTCTCAGTATCATCTCGCTTGCACATGCTTTGGGCTCGCTATCGGTATTCCTGCTTGAGTATCTCCCACAGTGAAAAACCCCATTGCAATCCTCACTAAAAGAGTTGTTTCCAGGCTGGACTGGAGAATTTTGGAAATTGAAAAAGCCCTCCCACTATTGATCACGCTGCATCACTTCCTGAAGAAAAAGCTGTTTTCTAGGGAACTCATCTAGCACCTTTCAATTACATTAAACTTCATTTTCCTGTAAAATTATGCAACCTTTGAAATTAGTTACTTGTAATTTTTATGTGTGCATTTCATTCATTATTTCAAATGTAATTTTAATCATTTCAACAAAGAAATGTCTTAATATTCCCAATAATGGCTCTTGTCGATTTAAATATTAAAATTCACATTAAGAATTCCCTTGACTGCATGTACATTATTTGCATTATAGACCGTGTGCATGTCTCACTTTCTGTATATATACATTTATGCACATATACGTATTTTTTTGAAAATGCAGACAGTTTTAAATGATCCTTTCTGATTTGAAAGCACGTAGCAAATGCCAAAGCGATTAGTGATAAACAAGGTCTTAACACTCCAAAATTAAAAGCTCCTAATTTTCAACTTTAAATAAATCCTTATTGTATAGCAGAAATAATTCCTCACAGTGTTTCCAACATTCAGAGAATGCTTTTAGGACGTACAGCATTAACATAATTTTTTCGACTGGGGTTCTCACAGGACATCTGATGAAGTCTCTACCCTTAATTTTAATTGCGTAGGCTGCATTCTTAATTAAAAACTGTACAAATGGATTTTATGCCATGCCAAAAGAAATCTGAGTTCATTAGTTATAAAACCTTTTAAAAATTGATGTAAATATGTGAATTCTTTAAAAGTTTGAACTCAGAGTCCTCATTTTATGTTGAGTAGCCTTTTATCTAGAGAATAATGAAGCCAATACAAATTAAGATAGTCTAAGACTAAAAGGAAAAGTCCTTTTCCCTTTCCTTTTCCCTTTCTCTTTCCTTTTCCCTTTCTCTTTCCTTTTTTCCTCTTCCTCTTCCTCCTTCCTTCCTTCCTTCCTTCCTTCCTTCCTTCCTTCCTTCCTTGGTGAATGTGGGTGGTGGGAGCCAAGGACTGTGGGGGTTATGTCTTTATGTCATGATGCTTTTCCTTGAAGAATCAAATTCATTTAAATCTAAACTGTAAAGAAAATTAGAGTGGGAAATGCACTGACCCTTTTGTACTGGGTTATAAAAATATAAGTTCATATATCTTTTATTAATTCTTCATATTAAAACACAATCACATCATCTCAAGCCAATAAACTTAATGGAAACCTGTCAAACTAACTTCGGAGGGAAACTCTGGACATCGCTTAAAGAAATATGTGCGCCTTATTGATTTTTATTTTAAAATCTGTGAGTTGTTAATTAAAATGCTTTTCCATAACTTGACAAGGCTTCAAATAACAAATGGGAAACTCTGAGAGGTTTGTTTAACCTGACAAATTGCTAACCTTTCCTTTCGCTGGCCGTTCGCCTGGCTGCAGGGGACCCTTTCTCTTCCATGGCTGGCAGCCAGGAGGTACGGCTTTGCCTTTCCCCGTCCATGGCACCAACTTGATACCCTCTGTGGTTACACAAAATACCAAACGTGGTCTTAAAAACCATGGGAATGAAGGGCTGGGAGAGAACTGGACTTTTGCTGCACTGTGAATTAACCTATTACATTTCAGCCTTTCCCCCAGCCTCTGCGCCTGCCGTGGGGCAGAGGCATCCAGGCTGCAGCCCGCGAGCAGCCCTGTCCAGGGGCTTTCATGCCTGGCTTTCTGGCAAAGAAAAAGTAGAAAAATGAAATTGAAACAATGGTATTGCCACTTAGCATTCAAACCCAGATTAGATACTGGTATTCTAGCAAAAATGCAAATTAAGCAATAAATAAAACAACCTGTACAAGGAACCCCTCTGTTTCGTTCCATCCTCTTCAGTGGTTTGTGCTTTTGAGCATCTCTCTGCCACTGAATCCCAGCCGAGCATGGCAGCAGGGGTGTGGAAATACCACACGGAAAGCTGTGTAAGTGCTTGTGACATTCACAACACGAGCTGAGGCAGGAAGCACCAGAAGTCTCACAGGAGAGATGTTCTCATGAGTTTCCAACCCAGTTCAGCACGGTCAAGCAGCTAGATAGACTTTGGACAAGCATCTGATTTCCCTTTCTTTTTTTCCTTTTTTTTTTTCCTAAGGAGCACAGTTCAGGCAACAGCACCCCTCTACCTTTTGAGATTTGCCCATGACTACATCCTACAGATCATGAAAACAATATTCCAATGTAATTGAATATATTGTGTTAGAAACACACTGGATTAGAAAGAACATTCGCTACCCATCAGCTTTAACCTCCACCTTATCCCCCAAATTCAGCTTCCTAGTAATCAATTCAGTGCAGGAGTAAGCTTTGGGGAACCGGGTGATTCATCAGCAAATTCAGGCAAACAGACTTCTCCACATACACAAGCTTCTTTTATTAGACTGTTTTACTATTTGAAATTTCTGAACACATTCATAAAGCTTACCATGAGAAACAAGCCAGAAGGAATCGCTGAATTTAATGCTTTAAGGAAGCAGGCAATTGTAAATTTTCTTTAACAAGGTCCAACAGTGCTGCTGGTGTTGGAGTGAAATGTGGCAGTAAGAACACCACCGTGATCCACTTCGAAACTTGTGCTTTATTTTTTTTTTTTTATTTTTCCTAGCAGGAAGGAGAGTTTGAGGCCAGACAAACTCAGAGACGTTGCATCAGCACAAAAAGCCAAGCAAACAACTGCAGACCTGCAGCGAGCACAAAGCCCTGAGAGCAGCATCCCCACTTTCTAGAAAATTAAACCAGATCGCTCAGAGAGTAGAGATGAAGGAGAGATGTAGACTGTATCGCACACATCCCAGTGATTTGGGATGGTTTAAACTAAAATGAATGGCACTCTGCCGCTCACCAGCTCCTCTCCCACAGCACCAGAAATGTCACACGCCATCCAGTAAGCAGCTTACCATGTCCAACCTTGGCAAATGCTGGAGGAGGAATACAAGATTTCCATAGCCTCATCTTTTCACCTTCACTTTATTTCCTGTTTCAGTGATGGTATGGAATATTGGACAATCAGCAAAATCCTTAAAATTTGGTATTTTCTTAAGTTTTTTCAGTCTGGACAGAGAAATGTGAGACACAAGGCATGTTCCTTTCAAAGTGCAGTGAGATGCTGCACGCAGAGCACCCTTCAGCCTGCATTTGTCTCATCTAGCTTTAAGACTTCTAACTTAAATTAAATTAAGCACCATAAAAGCAGAGATGCTGCATGGTCCCAGAAGAGGAAAATCCACTTTCCTAACACTCAAAATAATGTTTTCACAGAATGGCAAAAAGGTTTGTCTGCAAAATGGCAGATGGATTCATAAACTCTACCCATGCACCTATTTCACAGCAGCCAAACCAATTTCTCCTGCGATAAATGCTCTGTGAATGAAACCACAATATGTTTGCTGAGCAGATCTTTGGCCTCTTGTTTATAGTAGCATACCAGTTTTTATGCCAGCTCCATGGTCTACCCAGAAGTAAAGGAAAACATTTGTTCTACAGAAAAATTCACAGAAATGGACACAAACAGTCCCGTATAATTGATAGTTTTATAAGATTGAACTCTGTAAATTTTTTTTAATCTTATCCCTCTCGGTCCAGTTTATGTGCGCATTTGAACAATGACTTCATATCCTTTCCAAACAGAGATTCTGGGATTCAGTCTCGTCATTTGGCCAACACAAATCCCCAAGTGCCAAGAATTTCTAGTTTTGTTTTGCTTTATGTTTGTCTTTTACTTGTTCTTTTACAGGATTCCTAGTCAAACCAGTCAGTCGGTGGAATGGTTCCAGTTTGTACCAGAGGAAGATGTGTAAATCCCTAAAATATTTTGAAAAATTGAGCATTTTTGTTATCTCTGTCTCTCATGGTGCAGTTTCCAACTCTAAGTCTTAAATCTTTATCTACTGTAAAGGAATGAGTGTACAGAAATGTCAATGACCGAACTGTTTGCTCTGCAGGCCATCTTCACCAGCGAACTAGGAGGAAGGCTGCTTGAATTTTCAGACACCTTCCCTTTTCTTAAATTTAAATTAGTGCTCTGCTCTGTCTGAACCCGATGACTTCCACAGCCGTGCAGGGAGTATACGATATTTATCACACTTGCTAGCCAAACTTGGTTGTTTGGGTTTTTTTCACAAGACGATTCTCTTTGTTTATTTTGTAAACTGCAACCACAAAAATATCTCTAATTTTCTTTTCTAGAGGCTACTTTTCCATCTGAGCCAGATCCCTGAAGATGTATGCTGACTCTGAATAGATTGTATTCTGTTATGTGAAATATAGTCCACTAAAACCAAAATCTCCTGTAAGTTGTTTTTTCTTTCTTCCCTGGCTATGTGGACATATGATTGCAATGCCTCATTATGAAGCTTATGGGTGAGCTTGTGGATTATTTTGGCCACTAGCTGGGAAACAGATGTCCTTGCAACAGTCCTCTTTCCTCCAGCACCGCACTGGGTCAGGGTGCTGAATAGCTTAAGACGGTGCAGGGCATTTTGCAGTCAAATGGGAGGCCAGGTCTCTACTAGAGGTTATAGATCATTTGCAAACTCACACAAGGATTGGTATTTTGATGCCAATTTTGTGAGTAACTCCTGCGTGTTCCTCTGCCTGTGGAGAGGACTGCTGAAGGGAAAGGTGGTGGGGATGCACAGGGTCCGAGGGCAATATGGCCGTATTAGCTTGGCGCAAGGGCTGAGGTAATTACATTGGGGGATATGAATGACGGAACACGTTTGGGAGGTAAAAGTATTGGTTTGGCTCATTTGAACATGCTGGCCACTTATCCTGGTGTCTTTAACGAAGCTCAAAAGCTTCATTTCTCCTTAGCAAAACCATTCCAGGCCCAACAGACTCTTCGTTTTTATTCTTAAACCTGTGGGTAGCGTTTTGATGTGCTGTTACACATCTATGTCTCTCACTTTAAAATTTTCTTCTCGTATATACAGCTGAAAGAAAGACAGAGGAACTAAACCATATCGCACGCAATGATAGCAGCGGTTGAGCAGGGTGGACTGAGACTTTTACTCCGATGGATTCACGTTGTGTGAACAGGGACTGGAAAAAACAGGGAGGGTTGTTGGGATGGGAAGAACCGAGCACTGACACGGTCACCAGCAGAGCCGATGCAGTGGCCAGTGGCTGTGGGGCTGCGTTTTGGACACCCACCACAGCCCAGCAGCCCGTTTCATGCCGACCGCTGCAGAGATGTTAGGTGGTAATGGCTTCTGGTGAACATGACTAATCCCAGCAATATTTGAACCAATAACCCCGAGGTGAACAACTTCACAGCCTCTTAACATTTTCTCAGACTGCCCGGTTTGATATTTTAGTTCCCAGATCCCCACCCCCCTCTCCGCTATAAATAGATCTCTGTTTTTAAGATTTCGCTTGTTTTGCATAACGTATCTTGTCTGGAATACAATTTATATTTTATCACAAGGAACAACTCTCCTATTAAACTAACATGTATTTTTCCTTAGGTAATTAACATACATGTCAATTTTGACAAGAGATATGTGGTGCGGTTACAGGACATATCTTAATGTAATTAACTGTATTGGGTTCCAGAAATCATAAATATAGGATTTCAGTACTTATACGTGTGTAAATTGCATAGCTTTCTAAAAAGGACGCGTTACTTATTTTCTCCCGCTATTACTTTAACCAAAAATGACAATAAAAGCATAACTATTTTTTAAGCTAGGCTGAAATCTCAGTTTCAGCTGTGAGCGTTTACAGATATTAATTGAGAGACGAAGCCACGAGTTGCTTACCCTAAAAGCAACCCTGCAACTACGTAGGAAAACCCTAATCAGCAGTGGAGCGAGGAGCTATCTCCAAACAAGCAAAATTTCCATTCTCTTATTTAGCCTCTTTATTTCATGGTTCGAAATGGCACAAGAGCCAGGCAGCTCAAGAGAGTCAGGAGAGCGTGGCCACGGGAGGATTTTAATTTATTGACGGCTCTTGCCCTACTGTACAGTCACTGCTGCTATTTGAGTGTAATGGATGAAACAGATGTTTGACACTGCAGCACCTCTTCATAACTTCACTCTTCAAAAACAGTTTTACAAGTGCTCGCTCGCGTTGGTTCCCATTCAGCACAGGAAACTGAGGTCATGGTGAAACATGAGGCCCGGGCAGGAGCTTGAACTCATGTGCACTGCAGCTGGGCCCGCGTCTTCTGAGCACGTTAGCAATTCATGGAGCAGCCATAATTTTCAACTTACGGACAAAGAAATAAAAGTGTTGACACCCTTATTGTAACATCTGCGAAGGGAAAAATATGAGCCGGTTGCTAAACGTACGAAGGATGGAGGCTTCTTTATGGTTAATTTTGTTTATTGTCAGAGGTGATTCTTTTTAGTGTGAAAAAATTCTTCAGGTTTCACTATCAACACTGAAAAGTAACTTGCTGGACCATAGTTTCCTTAGTATTGCTTAGAAGCAATAACTTAAAAAGCAAGCGACCTTTCTGATATTCTGAGCTTTATTTTTCTTCTCGATGATTGTTTTAACACATGCTCATCTCTGAATATGTCAAAAAAATCTTCCCAGGCATGTAATATAGGTAGTTTTGTAGCTTGTTTTAATAAAGATAACATAAGGTTCGTGCAGTTAGATATACTGATTACCTTCTGTTACCTTTCCTGGGAAAGCAATTAAGGCATTAAGGTACTGATATTTGGTACCCGATTTGGAAAACGATAGCAGGGCACCAGCCTGAGGAAGCTGATATGTGAGTGGTTCAAAATCCTATACCAGAAGTTTTTCTCCTACTATAACTTCATACCTTCAGCTCCGTTCCCGTACAAGCGTCCCGACTGCCTCAGGGATTTCTTCAGCACTTTCATGAAAACTAATACCTGCCCGCAGCAAGCCGCAGCTCATCTCCCACCATCAACATGTGTGCTATGAACTTTCTGCATCTTTGCTCACTCTCTTCCATGTACCTTCATACATAATTGCATTTCTGACCTTGCTCTTAATTCAAGTCAGCCCTTTGGTGACATAGTGGTGCATTCTGAAAGGGAATGTGGTTGTATATTATTAGCTACATAGCACAAAAGTATTGTTTAAGATGCTAAGATAGTGGCAGCAGTGCTAAAAATGAAGATTTCCACAGTTAGATGATACTCGAAACTCCAAAACACAGTGTGGTCAGAGAGGTTCCCATGAGGCTGGACTGGGCAACCACCTTCTGCCCACCCCTCAAGTCTTTCTAATGCAAGGAGCTGGTGGATTTGTCCAGGTAAAACCAAATATTTGTTATGTTGCTCTCCAGAAACACCTGCAGGAAGATTCACAGAAGTCTCTTCATTTTTCTGCCCCAGCTACTCACGTGGGTTGTACGAAATAAAGACTGTAAAAGCTGTAAAAGTCTGTAAAAGCTTCTGTCAGTTATAACAATGAAAAGTGTTATGTGAAAGTGGCCTATCACATGGTAATCCCTTAAACTCCCAGAAATGTACATTTATGTCTTTACCTGTCTATTTCCACAGAGATAAAACACGCTATTAAAAGCAAAATATCTTTTATAGTTAGATAACCTGAATATTTGCAGAAAAATGCCCTCCATCCTGCAGCAGTCCCTGCTGCTCTGCAGTAGCGCGAGCCTGGGGCGGGCGATGACCACTGCGTTTATTCCCTCTGCATCCAGAGCCACAATCCTTACGCTAAACCAGTATATACAAGGGGGAAAAAGTCACGCGTGTGGTTTATGCTTTGTTTTCTCAGCCTTTAGCAGTTGTTTGGTTGTTCTGAGTCTAACCACAGCCCTCGGCTCTAGGATGACCTGTGTTATGAAGGACAACCGGAGAATTTTACCTCTTGCTCTTCTCTTATCCTTGCGTGCCAATAAGCCAACCCGGTGCTCATCCTGTTGCTGGCGTGAAGATTAGGCCAAATGAAGTCGGTGGAACATTTCCCTGATGGCTGGGGGTTTTCTGTAGGGCTCATGCCAATTTACAGCAGCAGCGGCAGTTAGAAACAGCTTAAAACATCTATGGAGAGTTTAACGGCAGCCAAAGGACAAAGCCTGCAAACCCTAACGTTTCACATTAGGTGGCCATACTTCTCCGGAGCTGGAAAATGCAGCACGATAGGAAAAGTTTCACAATTAAAGACAAGCCTACATAGTTCGGTTTGTTGATAGTCTTGCAAAAGCAAACAAAATATCTCCTTCCCAAGGTTTGCTAGAAGCCCATAGTTTTTTCCTATGGGAATATAAGGCTGTTCCATAAAACTGTGGGGAAAATTTGAGCTGACAGCCCAAGATTAAATTCATTTTTCTAATTCTGAGATGGCGACAAGTTTAACTATTCTGGCTTGGCTCAGACAACTTGGGTTGTGGGCTGTGTCTGCAGAAGACGTGAGCGTGCCTGGTGTGATGCCTGGGCCTGGCGTTCAAGGGTGACCACAGGGTCCCTCTTTCCCAGGCACAGGCAGAGCGAGCTTCACTGCAAGCAGCAATCCCCCAAAAAGGCAGCATTTTACCATGTTTCTGGCAAAACCATGGAGTGGCTGATAAGTCCATTTGGAAGAGAGCTCAGCTAAGCCTGTATTCAGGAAAATGACGAATGGAGGCAGATGTCCTTTCCCTGATTTATGAAAGAATATTTTCAAATATGTGCTCATTAACCATTTCTAAAAGAAAATGGAGGCCACACCCTCTAACCTCAAATTTTCTGTCGGAGGAGGGAAGGTCCCATGAAAACTGTTGCTGTAGATGCTGTTGATGCTGGAGCTGGAGTCTGAAGCAGCTCCTGGAGACACCTTGCTGTCAACATCCTTAACTTCTCTCCGTCTCCACTCACCAGCACTGACCTATGAGTAGTTACAGACTTTTTAATAATTTTTGTTTAGATACTGGAAATTCTTAGATTTAGCCATGCCTTTGGACCCTGGACGTTTGCTGCTTACGGCCATTTGTGATATTACGTCTTGGTTTAAGTCTTAGCACAGATGTGAAATGAGACTTCTGTGCTCTTTGGAAAAGTTATTAGGTTTACAATTAGTAAACCGAACAATGTCAGGCTCTGTGTAAAGTCTACAAGTGTGAAATCTACTTCTGCCAGTAAATTGCTACCTTTTCTTTAGCATTGCAAGCCATACTCTCAAGTTTATTTGAACACATAAAATATGCTAAATGTTTAGCAGCACCACTGTGTAAAGAAGAGTTGGATGAAGTATATATTTTTAAATACAGCAAGTAATAAAATGTTGAGTAAATTCCCAAGAATATCATTTTGGGGCAAGTACAATAGAATGCTTAATGGAATATATTCCCAGGTCTGCTGTTTTTATTCCTTTTTTTCTCCTGCTTTAATCTCCTCGCCCAGTCAGTGGTTGCTGTTATGGGAGCTGCGAGGAAGGGGGTTCATCCGTAGGCACTTCCAATATCGTAGCAACAAGAGAAGGGCTGTGAGGAGCTTGCAGCCCACCAGTTCACCTCATCTCTACCGGTGCAGCTGCTCTGTCTGTCTGGCAGTGCCCGTGCAAGCCAGCATCCAGCTATGGGAGACAGACCAGAGCTGCTCGGCATGGGGCTGGAAGGTTGTTTGCAGAAGGACCACTGAAGGCAAAGAAAATGATTTAAAAAAAAAAAAAAAGTAAAAAAAAAAAAAGGCAAAGAAGCCTCCTTCCAAATTAATTTTCTCCAAATTTATCTCCTTTGCATTTAACTTGGTTGAGAAATGTCCCTGTGGACTTCATCAGAAAAATCATTCTCTCCATTTTAAGTTCTATATGGAGTTCTAAGTGGCTAACCCTGATCTGCAAAATTGTGTGAGAAACCCAAATTTTCATCATGACAGTGCAGATGATGTTCCGAGCCACTGCTGTGGGTGGAAGAGAAAAGCTGGAGTCACTGTTGCTGCTTTCCACACTCTTTTTTTTCCTTTTGTTTGAGTCAGGTGATGTTACCTGAAGCTCTTTCTCATAGAAACCTTTTCTCAGCTGGGTTTCTTTACAGATAAAACATCTAAAATTAGGATCATGCCCTTCACTGAGCAGCTTCATATTTCAGGAGGGCTTTTTTCCGTGCTGCAGAGCAGACTTTGCCCCTCTGCGGCACAGTTATGCCCCAGGTAGCACAGCGTTCCCATGTACCCATTGGTAAGCTGGGTTTATACTGCTGGTTTCCAGATAACTGACTGTAAGTTATTTCAACATTAAAAACTGCCTGCTCTATGTTACCTCTGAAATGATGCTCCCAATTTGCTCTCAGTTCCTGCTGCCTTTCAGGACTATCCATTCTGGAAACGGGAATCTATATTCCATGGACTCCCAGTAGGAGAAACATACACTTACTAATCCCAGGAGACATATTTAGGAAAAACCCCCAAACAAACAGACTCTCACATTAAAGTTCTTGTGTTTTATTTCTGTCTGTGCTTTCTAGAATGTTAATTTTTAGTAGTTATAAAGTTTTAGCAATTGTAACTCAGAGAGGTCTGTTTCTTTTGTTTTGAAGCATCAACCAAATACCGTCATAAAAATTGCTCAACTCATCCAGTTTGGTTATCTTTACTTGTGTACACAAAAAAGAAAAGTTCTGTGGATTCCACCGAGCAGTGTATCTTCTGTAGGGTATCTGGTTTATCGGTCAGTACGGTGCAGTACTAATGGTATAACAGACGTTCAAACTGCAACTTTTTGGCACTGAGCAAGAAGATCTTGGAGTACTGAGAACAACTTTCAGTGCAGCATGCTGAATTTGCCAACCTGGTAGTATTTTTGGTGGCTGGGTTTTACCTGCATTTACATGTTCATCTCCCATTAATTTCCATAGGCTGGAAGACGGCATCTCTAATGAGGAGACAATTCCCAAGCCCCACAGCACCTCCAAATGATATTTGACAGAGATCTATCTACTTGGGAGTTGTATTGATGGGTTTTTTCTCCATGCAGCACAGCACTGGCAATATGCAAAGGCTGCAATTCTCTTTAGGACATTTTCTTTTTAGGAGCACAGACAATTTTGGCCCACCCACCATGTACTCCTGCCTGTGAGCAAAAAGTCCCAAGGTATCACTGTCTTTCTGCCTCCCCCAGCCACTTTCTACGTGACTGCAGATATCAAAGAAAGTCAACAAATCATCATTCGAAGCACAGAGAGGGGGGGAAAAGTGCATTCCCTGTGCTGGCTTGGTTTGCAGATTAAAAATAATCTGGTAATGAGGACCTACCAGATGATAATTAATAAATGTAGTTTTCTATATCAGATTTACTGCCATGTAAGAAGAAATTTCCCAGGGCAGGAAGGTCTGTTCTACATGAGTTTAAGCGTTGCCCTTTTTAAGAGTAATCAGTTCAACTTGATGGAATCTGAAATCTTTTGTGCGAGCAGTGCAGACGCTAAGGATGGGCTTTCACCTCTTCTCCTCCACAGGAGCTTTACAATTTTCCTGAGAAAAGCCAACCAGGGTGCATAGCCCCCTGCTAACATCACACTTAGGAAATAGGTGGAGCTAGACCACAAAGAACAGTGAAAATCTGCGTTTCCTGCAAATCAGTAATCGATTTTTAAAATATTGTTTTTAAGGAAAAAATAAGAGGAAGCCACATCTTGAAGGAGCAATGGAACTGAAAAAACTAAAAACTGTTAATGACAGTTGCATGAGAGTTATGTTGGGCAGTCTCTTGAGGAAGGAGGGAAAGCCCCAGACTTGGAGGCAGGGTCCCCTGGCCAGAGCCCCGCTCCAGGCCAGCCAGCAGATTTCCTTGGTGAGCATCAGGTTGGGTTCCTCAAGGACTTCTTCAGTCACTCTCCTACATGTGAACACTGACAGGACCACAGCAGCACTCAGACATGGTAAATAGATGGGTAGGTAGGTAGCTGGGTAGGTAGGTATCTAGGCAGGTAGGTAGATCAGAAAAGGGAACTTATGAAGGTTTATAGGCATTGTAGGGATTTATTATGCTCCTGAAAAAAAGCCAAAGGGCAGCTGAAAATATCAGCAGGTTGGTTTGTTTTTACAATCATGCTGAGTATAAGTTTAACTCTTAGCTAAAGATAATTCCTAACTCTGACTATGAAGAAAAAAAAAAAAAGACAATAAAAGGGCAAATGTGCCCCTTGCCCAAGAACAGGAAACGCTTCAGTAATGCACTTCTGTGTATGAAGAAACCCCTGTGGGTCAACAGTCAGTGTTACTCAGTTTGCACGTAGAAACACACATTTTTCTGTATGTATTCCACAGGATCCACACAAATTGAAGATAATTTGGGAAGACTCTCTTTCTAGTAACTAAATGCACTGAATTTAAATTTTAAATCTTGTGAGACCATTTCCTGAGTTCCCTACGAAAAAGCTTTCTATAAATGCGTAGAAATAAAATCATTAAAATGTTAATATAACCTATACAATCAAACAGAAGGCCTGCTGGGGACTGGGTCAAAACCAAACCATATAAAAGACCCTTTCTTAAAACGAACTCCCAGATATTTTCATAATTTTCCTTTTAAAATGTCAGTAAAATCTTTTAGTTTGGTTCAGTTAAATCTAGAGCAATTCTACGTAACGAAAGGAAAGAATGAATACAAACATGTTTCAGTATGACTTCAGGATTTCAGATTCCAGTCTCTTTAGGGAGACTGTTTTTCCTTATGGCACAGGGTCCTCACTGTTAAAGACCTTGCTCTGAAATAATGAGAAGTTGGGGAGAGAAGGGGATCAAGTATGGTTACATTGGAAAATTTACTTAATTAAAGAGATACCAAATGATGTGTCCATCTACTTAATGCCACTAGCAGTGTAACCAAATAGATTACCCAGGTTAAAAAAAAAAAAAAAAAAGGAAACGGAAAATAGAGGAGTCAGTGCCATACGTGGAGAGCGGAGAGCGCGCTTTCACACCACTGATCGTTTGTATGAGCAATGGTACTTTTCAAGCGTATGTGCTGCCTAAAGGACCAGAAGCTCCTGTGTTTAGATAACCCTGCTGCACTATAGCAGGGCATACAATGTATAGGAAACGTAGTGATTAATTCATGATAAATACATGTAGGCACCTTCTAATACTTGGTGTTTCCCACGTCACAAATCCAATTTGGCAGGTACGCGTTGGCCACTAACGAATTTCCCTGTGACTGGGACCCCCTTTCCCCTGTAGTTTCCTGACCATGGAGAGGACCCTTAGACCCACTCTCCACCCTGCATGAAGGCTGGGACGACATGTGCAGCCTGGTGGCCACAAGGAGGTGGGTGTTTGCCCTACCAGTGTCTCCGAAGACCCGTGGGTGGACGCTGGCCTCGATGGCAGCGAGCAGCGGGTGCAGCTGCACCCAGCCTCCCGCGAGGCTGCAGCTGGGAAGGACCGAGCCGATGGCTCGAATGCGAACGTTCGTGTTTACTTTTCGTGGCTTTATTCCACGGTAGGTCACGTTGCTGTGTGGCATGTTTTACGCGGGTCTGAAAAAAGCTCAGGTTCTCTCCTTCCACAGTATTTTGTTTGGATGTGACCCACTCTCCAATTTTATGATAAAATGAGAACATAATTCACATATTAGCATTTCAAAACCTGTGCAGCTGCAGAATGAGTAAACACTGGGGTGAGTAATCATTACTAATCTGCGCTGGAGAAAGAGAGGGAGGGATAAAAAAAAAAGAGCACATAATTTTATGGTGTGCTAAACCAAAAAATATGTTTTATACTTCTTAGAACATCTCAAATTCTTTTTTTATCTCTGTTTTAGAGGTGACAGAGAAAAATCTATCTTTTAGCTGAACTAATCTTGAATAAATTAATATCCTTTTTCATATAAATTTGTTTGGGGAAACTTGAAACTGTAGCATAACCTATTGATTACATTATTTGAATTAAGTTTTAGAAATCCTACAGCTGTTTGCTGTCAAAATTTAAACCTACTGTCTATTTTCAGCTGTGCACTTAATACACGTTTCACCTGGTGACTCAATAACATTTTAATATAAAAGTACATGATCACGGAACATATGTTCAGTGTTCGTACGAGGCTCGATAGCGACAGAAGGGGTAACAATTAACAGTTCTGTTTTTCTGGGTATACAGGGTCCAAGTTTAAAGTTTTTCCTGGGCTGCTTCCAAAAAATCTTTGTTCCTAGTGCCTTGACCTTTGAGGAGTTTGGAATCAATGAGCCACGTTGCCTTCCATAAGGGTGTCAAGTGCAGAATAAAAAACTGCGTCACATCATTTTTCACCGTGGCCAGATGAGGTCTGAGTGAAGGAACAAGGAACAGGAAAGCAAGAACATCTGAAAAATTGACTCTGCAAGCTGGAATGTGATTCTGCAATAAGGGGCAACTCTTTTTTTTTTTCTTTTTTTTTTCCCCTCTGTTTTTTCGCCAGAGTAGGCAGGTTGTAGACAGATCTGGGTCTCAGCCTCCCACCCCCGGGGCCCCCATGTCAAGGAACAGTGATAGAGCGCCGTTCATTTATGCAACATCTGTAACGCATATAGAAACGTATTAATAGCTCAATATGCCAATCTGCCACTGTGCATTTTGACCTAGCAGGGACCAGAAGCATGGAAGGTCTGTAAGGCAGATGTGGGAATGGCAGCGGCGGTGGAAATTAAAGGCAGACACTAAGAGTTTTGCATAGAGCATCGCGGAGCGGTAGTTCTTCTGGAAGAGGCTAATGCTTCCAGCTCAGTTAGGAGGTTAATAGAGCTAATCTTCTGTATCACTATTATTTATAACATGTTGTTGGACTTAATGTTTATGAAGCTCAAGCTGTATAGTGCACATCCAATTATGTTTTCTTACAGCCATGGAGGGTTTTATGAAAAGGAATATTGAGTGAATGCTTTATTGCTGAAAAATATTGTATTGGTTAGAAGGGAAGTTAATCCAATAGGAGGTAAAAACAGTAACAAAGGCTACAGCAAATACGAGATGCTTTAAATTCATTGCATGACATTCTCACCCTAATTATTAGCCCACACTGGGAATAAAACAGCACCCTCATCTTCAAGTTATTATTTTTTTTTCCTTTCCTCATTTTTATTGCACATTTACATAAGACTTGTATGCCTTGTACTTCTTCTAGGCAGGCTTATAAGCTTTCTCTTAACCCTTAACTTCTCTCTACACAGCCGTGTAGGAAGTCTAATTCACACCCGCAGAGGCAGTGGAAGGCAGGTGGCAACGGTGCAGGCACCTGGGGCAGTGGTGGCCATGGCCAAGCCACAATGGGCACAGAGGCGGCTGCAGCCCGAACGAGAGCTCAGTGGTTCAGATGGTTATCCAGCTCCCAGAGTCCCCTGAGTCTGGAAAGCTGGAACAGAAAATCATCGAGGAACCCCTTTTTTTTTTTTTTCCTTGGTGAGATTTCCACTATTTCCTGCTTCTAATTGGATCAGAAATATTGCAAGAGCAAATCTTTCTCATGGTGTGGAGGACCAGCCCCACACCTGGCAGAAGAAATGTCCAGTGGATGGTTGAGTAAGGGAAAAAAAAGCTCTTTGGAAAGCGCCCTGGCTCTCATGAAAGCCCATTGTTTTTACAGTTAGGGAGAGGAGAAAGAATGAAGTGGGGTTTTGTGGTTTGTATTTTATGCTTAATATAAGGAGAGTTAAAGAAAGTATGACTGAAGGAAAAAGAGGGAAGGAAGGAAGATTAGTCAGTTAATAAAGGAGATTTATGTTAGTGACGGTAGGTAGGCAAATTGCACTGCTAAATGGGGTATGGACTTCTTTTATGTGGACAAGAGAATTTATCAATTTTATTTAACTGAAACTGCACCATAACTGTGTCCTCAGGGCCTTGGCTGGAGGAGACACCCACCTCACGGAGAAACAGGCCTGGAGCCATCCTTCCTGGCTGGTGGTCCCTGGGGCAAAAATTCCGGCAGGTTAGGAAAAGTGCCGTCGTCTTCATGTTTTTCCAACAAACGTTTTTGCTGTGCACAGGGGATCAATGGATGGCATTTTAAGCTGTAGTTTTGATCAAGACTCGGGATTTTTTTTAATCTGTATCACAAGTCAAAGGTGCACAGGGGCTTCGGTGGCAATTCCGCTTTTCAAACGAGCAGTTTAGGAGGACTTTGAGGGCTGAGAAAGGCCAGCTGAGATAGGTTCTCAAAAGCCTGAGGTCTTAGTTGGTGGTGAAAGTAGTCTTTTCTGTCATCGTTGCCAAGCAGAGTGAATTAAAAAAGATGCATCCACATGAAGCGTGGACAGATAGTTGGTGTCTGCTCTGACCCATGTCCAGCTGGCTTGCATGAGCCCTTCTTCCCAGCGTGTTGTGTAGCCTGTGGCTGATGAATTTCCTTGGAAGCACTGATGATTTGATCTTGTATTATGTATGTTCCTGATTATATGTGAATTTCTAAAAACACATGGGTTGTTCTGAGGTTCTGTATGCCGTTATTAAATTCAGTGTTTCCAGCAGGAATTTAGCTCCCTGTGTTACAGACGATGAGACCTGATGAACTGCTATGAATGTGCTATCTGCCTGAAGTTGAGAGGGCTCTTACTCCAGAGCAGGTTTTGCCGGAGCATGCCAAGTCTCGGACAGGAGCTACAAGCGGAGCCTTTTCCTCCACCAGCACATCACTGTGGCTTCATACCTCTCTACGATCTGACACAGGTGTAGCTACGGGATCAGAGTCTCAAACAAGAACCAGAGAAAACCAACTCTCTTACTCCTCTACAGACAGGAATAAATAATACTCTGGGGTTGGTGTTTCATTTATCATTTATGCACTTGAATCTATACTCACCTAAATCCTATACATATGTCCTTAAATGCCTGCAAAAATCTCAGATTTCTCCTCTTCAATTACAGGTACCATACAAAGCCTGTTTTCTATTAAATAATAATAATAATAAAATATTCAGAAAAAATGCATTCTTTCTCAATCCGTAAGCCATTTGGCACTTCAGAAAATCATTAGAGAAGTGTGCTTTGCAAAGCCAAAAATATCTCCCTCTCAAAAACTCGCCCTCTTTTCCAGCATCTTCTGAGAAAATAACATAGGCAAATACAACAGCAAGAGTGAAGAGTGGCCGAGGGGGCAGCAGAACCTCAGATGCCTGCAGAAGGTGAAGGTGGGGCCAGAAGAACCAGGAAAAAGAATGCTAGGGATTTGGGATGGCACAGGTTGAACATCCTGTTTTCCTGTTGAGTCATCTAAATGCACGGAAGTTGGCTAAGGACCACCAGCAGCAAATATGAAAGTCTTATGCTTAATTTTGAGAGAAAATTCAGGGTCTGTTCTTCAAATAATTTGGGGTTAGGGTTCAAAAGGAAGTTAGTTAACTTTCTGGTTGGACTTTGGGACATTTAGTTGATCTCATTACTAGATCTTCTTTACATTTGCAATGGCAAGATGTTTATTTACATTTTGATGATGTGAAAATGTTTACTTTTGAAGTAGATGTATTTGAAATGACCAAAGCTAAGATTAAAATTATGGGTAGGGTCTGGAACAAAAAGGTGAATTTAATAATTTATCTCTTGGACCTAGAGAACAGAAATGGCATGAAAATCAGCTGAGATAATTGAATCATTATTTGTGAGACATAAGACTTGATTTGTCTCAGATTGAGTCTAATATTAAAGTTGGAATTAAACTTTGAAAAAGAAGGAAGGTAGAGCTCATATTATTACTGTATATGTCTGTAACAGGAAACAATTTTAAATGGGCATTGGGAAGAGTTGGAAAAGTTTATTTAATTTGATGATAGCTATGGAAGACCTGAAGGAAACAATTAGAAAAAAAGACAGGGGCAAATAAAAAGGCTAGGAGACATATTTTTATTGTTATACTCGCATAGACTGAGTCAAAAGAAAACAATACTGTTTGGATCATTAAACTCTTGCTTTGGGCATTTTAACTATATTTTGCCCAGAGAAGCTGTGGCTGCCCCTGGCTCCCTGGCAGTGCCCAATGCCAGGTTGGATGGGGCTTTGGGCACCCTGGGCTGGTGGGAGGTGTCTCTGCCCACAGCAGGGGCTTGGAACTGGATGGGCTGTGAGGTCCCTTCCAACCCAAAACATTCTAGGATTCTGCGATCTAACCTGACAGAATTTGGATCTGTAGTTTTGGAAAAAAGAACAATTAAAGATCTAGTTGTATCCCTGGGCATTGAAAGATAAACTGGATTTTCTACTGAGAAGACTGGACTAGGAATAGCTTTAAACTATTTGCTTAGTTGGAGGTTTGAAATTACTAAGAGCGGGATTAGGGCTATTTAGTGTTGCCCCCTCCTTATCCCTATCAGAAAAATTAGGCCTTATTATCATGAGAAGTCAAACTGCACACTGATTTTGAACTACCTCTGTTTTGAGATGCTCAGTGAAACTAACGCTGCAGGGAAATGGTGTTGCACTTCAGGATTATCCAAAGGTCAAATATTCAGAATAATCTAATATGAAAAAAATAGTGCTCAACTTAAGGGAATAATATTTAATAGGAGGGGAAAAATATTCTAAACTGGAAGACTGTATTACCAAAAAAAATAAAGAAATCAAGGATAATGCCAAAACTTCAGAGCCTGTGCTCTTTCATAGCACTATATATGGGCAGCAGCTGGACAAAAGGTACCAGGCATTTGGGAGGTCCAGTGGGCTCCCTTCAATCTGAAAAAGTGTCCTCTTCCGGTTTCCAGAATAATTCTTTGCTTCTCCATAAGTGAGCGCAACATGTAGGACTTCATTTTTAATTCTGATTCCTCCTAAATCAGACTCACTTTTGCAAATTTTGGTTCCTTGGTAGATCTGCTGCGTTGGCCCTCTTTGTCTGAAATTTGGAAGGGGTGGCGAAACAAAAGAGGATTCAGAATGATGTTTTGCTTGTTGGTAGATCCATCGCATTCCAGAGATCGCTCCACCTCATGGCAGCCAGGCCATGGAGAACATGATCCGTTAACAATCAGCAACGCCCGTTATGTTGGCTATTAAGTGATATGATCTCGTATTCAGTGCTTCCAAGTGCAGAATAAAACCCTCAGGTGTTCCAGAATAAAATTATGAATCTGAACCGGTAGATGCTGAGTTTCCAGCTTTGAGACACACAGGCCAGTTTGGGAAGTCAATGCTAACTGGAGATCCTGCTCACAGAGTCAATGAGTTCTCTTCAAATCTGCTATAAAATGTTTGTGGAATGCAATTGTCTGAATAGTGCTAAGCAAAGACACTCGGGTTTACTGAAGTTTTATTAATCTGCTGTCTATTTTATAATCAGGAAACGAAGGAACGTGAGTGTGTAATGCAGGGGAACGTTTGCCATCCCACTACAGAACCTTATAGCTAGCTGAACCTGGGCCAACCGTGTTACTAAACATACGGAATCTTTAAAGAAGATTGTCTTGATTTTCACTAGTTTTAGTAAGCATTGTAGGCTGAGCTGTAAATATCTCCTTTTTCTCCTCTACATACCGTTGGCTTGCTAGCTGCAAATGCATTGCAGAGGCAGCAGATATCTCCAGCCAGCATCCATCCTCCCATCCCTGAATCCCTCCCCGCTGCAGGCAGGGGTTGGAAGTCAGCAGGCAGTGTTTGGGCAGGCCCTCGGGGGAGCAGTGCCCGCGGGGCGAGCGGGCAGCGGGGTCCGGCCGCCCTGGCCTCCCGCCGCATTCCTCCGCCTTACCGGAGGTGGCCAGGCAGGGGGTCTGCGCCGGGGTTACGCCAGGCCACTCTCCCTGCTGCAAACAGGAACCTCCAGCAATGCTAAACAAATCAGGCTGCCAAGGTTTTTTTTTTTTCTTTTTTTTTCTTTTTTTTTTTTTTTTTTTTGTTCCTAACTTTCCCATAAAAAGATTCAGGTAAATGTAGCATGACGAGCCAATTTAAGCCAATTTCAAAGTTATTTGAGTAATTGGTTATTAAGATAACACTCTCAAATTTCAATTCAGCAATTATCCTCTTAAAGATACAGAATGTAAGTATAGGAGGAAAAGCGTGTGCATTAAAGCTGCAGAGGCCCTTTTTTAAAAAATAAAATGTGTCGGCGTTTGAAAAAAACACGTAGCTTCTAATCTCATTGAACTGAGACTTATCTTCTAACATGTGCAACCCTTCTATGTTGAAAGCGAGTGTTTCTAAATTTTGGAAACGGAGTTGACTATTATTAGTGCTCATAAAGATTAAGAGACTAAGTGAAGACCCTCCTTTTAATATATGTAAGCTCCTTACCCATAACTTAAGAACCACAAGGGGACAGAACATTGTCTTCCCACAAGGCTGCACTGCAGACTGATGCAGAGTGTGATGATGGAAATAATGGCTTTGGCAGAAGTACTTGGTTTGGAGCCAATTTCTCCATCCTAATGAATGGTGGAATTACCACAGAAAAGCTTTAGAGTTAAAAAAAAAAAAAGAAGAAGAAAAAGAAAAAAAAAAGAAAAAAAAAAGGAAAAATGTGCAGCTTATTCCCGGTTAATCAACCCCGTAGGATGGATGGCCATGACCAATTATTATTCCCAGATACTACTGGTTAATCACAAAGCACACAGTTAAAAGGACTTGCGTTAGCTACTTGGCTGCTGAAAGCAATAGTGTAGAATCTGCAAACGTTCACCAGAAGATTAAGGTTATGCAAATGCTGGAAAGTTTCCTACGTTAGCAAAGTTGCCTTTCAGGAAGGTGAAGTGCGGTTTGTTGGGGTTTTTTATTCTCAAAATGGC
This sequence comes from Psophia crepitans, assembly GCA_013399095.1. Classification (NCBI taxonomy): domain Eukaryota; kingdom Metazoa; phylum Chordata; class Aves; order Gruiformes; family Psophiidae; genus Psophia; species Psophia crepitans. Next base: position 435,873 of record VWZZ01006234.1, on the reverse strand, counting down.
ACTAGATGTGGTTTAGGGAAATGTTACTGACAGCAGGGTGCCGCACGTGTTCACACCGGCTCCGGATCCTGCTCACTTTACGATGTCCTCAGCAACTGCTCGAGGCAACTACTCTCTTGGAGGACCGGTGATATCAGCCGACCCCTCGGCTGCAGCCACCACCCTTCGGCTCTCTCGCCTGGCATTACGGTGTGTCTGCAAACCAAAGGAGGCAACGATGCAAAACCAGGGTCCAGGGCTGTTTCTGCCTTCTCGCTTGAGACCTGAGTAGCAGGAGACATCGGAGAAAAAGTGGAGAGAGCGAATCCCGCCGGAGCAGGGGCCGGGGTTTTATTCAGGCTCACGCCATCGGGCATGGACCAGCAAAACGCAGATAGGACAGGAAAGAGTGTGAAGCCGGGTCTGATTTACTCCTGATGAAAGCTAGTGTACTTCCACTGGAAATTTCCGTGGAGCAAAGCCAACTCTCTGCAGCTGAAAATCTGGCCCTTTTGTGTTCAGATCAGTTATAATAATTAAAGATACATCGAGACAGCAGAGAGCGCGGTGTAATCAGGGCTGGGGAAAATACTTCAGTTCTTTTAGCTTTAGTCTTTATGTTTACTTTTTGCGACTGAGATTGTTTAAATAATATGTCTCCAGGGAACAGAGTAAAAATATAGATTCTAATTTGAATATAGATAAACACTGGATTATATATCACAAACCACGCTGGTGTAGCACACGCAGTACGTGCTACGTGTTAGCACCAAGTCTTACGTAACCACAGCACCAAGCCAACTCACTTTTATTGTGCTAATGTATTTTTTAGCTCCAAACATTAATATTTTTATATCTATATATATGGACTGCTACAATGCCATATTCTCAGGTTTTACAGTTTCGCTGCATTTTTCTGGCACAGTTTACAATGGAGGAAAAACGCCAACTGGAACATGTAGAAAAACAAGATCATAAGGTTTCACTCAAGTTGCTTAAATTATTATGTAGGAGGTATATTATCGACCTTTTAATAAAAACCTTTACAGTCTCCATGGAAACATTTTTACATTGACATATAAAAACATAAATGGAAAAAAAATGTTGTAAAAAAATGAATCTGGTCTGCTGTCCATAAATTCGAGGCTGCCTTTGCTGCGCGCTGCCTTATCTTCCCTCTGTTATGCAAATGCAACTGCGCAATGATGATTCATTAGCTGAGCATCTTACTGTAACCTGTGTAGTAAGCTGAGGTATTCCAGTGGTTTAATCTAAAAATAGCACTTACTGGTTCTGTGATGTAGCTTCCTATCTACTTTCAAACCAGCACGGCACATCAGTGCATTTGGACTCAGGTTAAACGTGCAGTGGATGGAACAACGCTTGGAAGCACTGGCTCATAAAAATAGAGGCTCACAAGAAAGTGCCCTCCCGGTTTTCTTCTTACTTAAAACAAGAGACTCTCATCCTGACTGGGCTGAATTTCTGGGAGTTTGCCACCTTTACAGCAGAGGAAAATCCTACAGTAGCCCCAGCCTCACGCGCTGGAGCCGGAGGAAGTTTGGGAAGGGGTGAGGGATCTCACAGCACATCATTTGAGATAAGGATCAGCCTCTCCTGATTTGAATTCCAGAGCTCTTAGCTGTGGTCTGCTGACATCTCCTCAGCATCCCTGACATTTAGCAGCCATGTACCGTTTATACCGCCCTCAGCTCCAGAGGCCAGACGACAAGACGCAAAGACATCAGAATTCTGATTATAATACAAGGGAAGAAGTTTGTGGTGCTAAAAGAGGAGTGCAACAAAGAGAGCTCAGAGATTGTTTTCCAAGATGCATGAACACTTTCTCAGTTTAAGCACGGTACTAAATGTCCTTCTATTTACAGATAATTCTCTGGCATGGCTGTCTTTTACTCTAATCTCTCAATTCCCTCTTTAATCAACGCAGAATTGTGCCAGCCATTTGCAGGAGCGTTCTTTACATGAGTACACATGAAGTGGCTTTTAGAGGAGCCTGAAGAAATAAAATTGTCAATGTTTACTAAAAAAATAAAAGGCAGTTCCAAAAGAAGCCTGGTCAAAAAAAGGAACCACAGAATCGTAGAGGTTGGAAGGGACCTTGAAAGATCATCTAGTCCAACCCCCACTGCCAAGGCAGGGCCACCTAGAGCCTAGGGCCACATCACTCAGGAACGTGAAATATGAGCTAACGATGCATTTATCTGTCCCAGATACTAAGACAAAGAACAATAAAATTCTATAAGTGAATCATTCAGTTTTCCACCAATTTGCAAGTTAAAAAAAAAAAAGAAAAGAAAAAAGGTGATTAACATATAGGTTTTAAAATATATATGAAGAGCATTCATAGACAGGTAGATGGCATTTTCTGAATGCAACAGAGGATACAGATGATTCATACAGGTTTAAGCTCCTTCCAAGGCCCAGTAAAATTCTTGAATGCCTCTGCATACACCCCAGCAGCATCAGAGAGGGTTCAGGGTGAAACAACTAAATTGATATTAAGCTTTTAAATAGAATTTCATATCGAACCAAACAACTGTCCTCCCATCAGCAATACAGGTAGGATATTTATATATATGTATATACACACACACAAAGTATATACATACAGATGCACACACTTTAGTTCTCCAAACACTTTTTTTAGTGGCTTTTTTTGGTGGTTCCTATCTAATACAGTTATTGTATGATATTCAGTGATCTCAAACGCTGAATCCAACCTGAAGGGGACATCCCAGATTTTCATCCCTGGATAGCTTTTTCTGTACCTTGAGCTTCGTCTGAATAACTAACATTGCAAAGGAAACTGATTTTCAGAAAGTGCTCAGCACCGGTTCTCTGAATACCGGAATCCCCCGAAAATGTGTCAAACTCATCTTGGCCAGGCTCACAAGAGGAAATAGGTGCAAGGAGTAAGTCACACTAAAGCCATTGCTGAAATGGAGGCAGAAAAATGTTGAAAATGTGGAGAGTGCGTTGTCCAGTATTGCTCGGCACAAAGGAAAACACAACACACCACCTAAAAACCACTGTTATTCAAACCTGGAAAGATCAGAGGAATATATATAGGTGTATATATAAAAAAATATAAAAAAAAGTTCACGTGCACACACACAGAGCCAGAGCTCCTCTCCAGCACGTCGCAGGGCAAACCCAACGCCTGCCTTCAGGCTCCAACCTCCAACCGACACGGCCGAGCAGCGCTTGAGAGCTCAGTTAAAATCTCTCCCTTGGATAAAATAGCAAACAATTTCTTCAGTCGTATTTGTAGTTACTGTTACTTAGAAAGATGGTACTGTGTGTTTGGAAAAGGCATGGGCATAAGCTGAGTATTGCGCTCAGGATGTAACTCATGGATGCCTACAGCTTCCACTCTCTTTAATACTGCTGAAACTCGTAAGGACATTTTTGTACGTGTAAGTGGAGAGGCCTTTATTCACTCCAAGGTCTCAACTATCATATGATGAGACTCCCATCTGGCAAAACACATCAAATTCGAGAAAACGTGGTTCAAAAGGAAAGCACGTGTATCCTGGCTGTTTTAATTAGCTGCAGTTTTTCCACTGTCCACTTATCTACATTTTAAGTTTTATGTGTGTTGTCTGCTAAATACTACCTAAAATATGGTTGAACGTTTCATCTGGGAAATGATTAAAAATCAATCTTGCTGTTCCCACTCACAGGGGATGACAGCCTTGTTCTTCTCCCTGCAGAATTTGATGTTTCAGGTAATGCTGGGTGACCACCCAGCGTGGCACGTCCTGCCGCGCTTTACGGCTATCGTATTTCTCCCAATTGTATTTCGCTTTTTCCTTTGCTCTTCAACACCTGGAAGCAAAATGGAAAATATTCTTCCTGCAAAACTGGCCAAGAAGTCAGAGGCCACACCAGAGGGACTAAGCTGGCACTGTGCAGGCATCTATTTTGTGTTTTCAGCAGGGACAGATCTGCAGCCCCAGGTCTTTTGTGGCCACTCGAGCCAACGGTCCCCCATTAGCTCTTGCAGGAGTCACACCTCACCTCCCTTGTTCTTCAGTCCCGTTGTTCCCAACACGGACCGTGACTTGTATCCACAAATTGGCCCCTAGCTATGATCTTAATATGTGGTTGTGGGGCCAACAAAAATGTGCCAACATTTTTGGCAAATCTTCCTGCAGTGTTTGTGCAGATCTCTGCAGGTCATTAACCTTACATCGCCGGCGATAAGAGGCTGGGCATTGCAAATGTATTTGCACGGTCTCCAAGGCTCAGCCCTTGTCAATCCAAGCATCCAGTGCCAACACAGCAGCAGTCAGATGAAGAATTCTCTTGCCCATCCTTCTGAATGAAGCATAAACATTGTGCTGTGATTGCGATAAAGGAAAAAGGACCAAAAAAAAAGGAAAATTGCCAAGGAAAATTGCTGTGAACTTTCAGTCCCCGCAGCACATCAGACAAGAGCAGCCGCCAAGGCTCCAGACCTTCCTGAGACTCCTCCACCCTGCTCCTGCCATTCCAGGAGCTCATCAGCTTCCACTTCCCTGGCCACGACAGAGCTGTCACTGCAAATCCACTTCCTACCCTGCCAGTCTTATCTGGAGATGGTTCTGGAGCTGGGGAGAAACAACCCACAGCAGGTCAAACATCCTATTTTCTCTTATAACAGCCTGCAGTTTTTCCCTTCACATTTTGCCTTCAGACACAAGGATGCAACACCTACACTTAAATACCAGTAATCTATTAATTTCTCCCATAAACTCACATCCCTCTAGCAAAGGTTTATTCTTCGTGTTGGTATATCTGAGAAACATAATGTGGCTTAGGGTGCCCTGATACTTTTGTATATTTTTTTTAATAATGGAATAATTTCTGAAAAAACACATACACTCAGGTGTAGTATTAAAAAAAAATAAAAAAATATTCAATTAAATTTATGATGTGCCCACAGGGCCAAGAGACACAAAACCCGATCCACCTGGTCTGTAACCATAGTAGGATTCAAAATGCCCCAAATGGGAGATTTTGGCGGAGCTTCTCAAGTGCCACCACACCAGCTGAGCCACCTTCTCTCTCTCTTTCCCTACAAAACCCCAGATAGGAATCAGCAGAAGGGCTGATTGATAGAAACAGCTTCTAAACCTGGATGCTACTGGGTGCTGTTGGGGACAGCTACAGTTTTTGAAGATTAATATGGGACAGCTGCTTTCTAATCTCTCACTTTGAGGGATATTTGGTCAGCTGGCCAAAGCCCAGTTTCCCAGTTAGGAGGTAGCTCAGCAGTTTGGCTGACTCTCAGCTAGAGCCAAGAACCAGTTCTCAAAGGGTTATCGGATGGTTTGGGTTTTAGAGAAAGGGGGAAAAGAACTTTAAACCAGATCTTTTAACTTCTTACAAATTCTTGTTTTAAATAACCCAAGGGATTTTGATATCCCTGATAACAAGTCAGTGTAAGCTTCCATCCTGTGAATCGATATGGTTGTGAATTCGTGTCTCTGAACCAAATATAAAACAATGTAACTGAAAAAAAAATAATAATGGCAGGAGTAAAAGTGTACATTAATACTCAACAGTTAATCTGATCACCACCGGCATCTCAGCCCTTTCTGACCACTAATGCAAGAAATTTTAATTTGTTGTACTGTTGTAGGAAACTGGTACGCACTGGCAAGTCTGTTAACATGATCTCCATGTGCAGTTGTCTGTTTAACTGTCTGTTACTCATCGGTCATCTCCAACTTTATATTACACCTTCTGAAGCTGAATTTGAAGGTATAAACCCTGGAGGTATTATTAAACATACCTGAGTTAGATCCAACAGTATCTGCTATATCAAGTTGCACCAGATCTGAATTTCCCTATGAAGAAAACATGTTTTTATCCCACTTTACTCTACCTTGGAAGCAGTTCTTATTCTGAGCAACAAGCCCGATGTTCTCCAGTCCTGAAGTCACAGGACTGCATATTTCTCTGCGTGTGTATGTGTTTGCGTCTGCAGTTTCCCAATGTTCCTGGCTACTGCAGTCAGAGCCATTGAACTGCTCAGCGCTGCATGTAATAAAACACTGAAGGCATCTGGGTTTTTTTGGACACATGTCTTGGCATGAAGCTGTGCTTGAAGTGTTGGATTCTCTTCGCGCCGTTTGGAGACCAGCGTGTTTCCAGTGGAGCTGGAAACCTGTAACTGCTCATATCCTCTGCTGGGTATTTTGTTATAGTTTAGCACTGTTTGGGTTTGTTTTCAAGTCGAAAAAAGGAATCTAAGAAAGAACAGATGCTAATACTGCAGTATTAGAGCTCAGAGTTATTATCGCAGTTTGGGGAGCTGTCTAACAGGCCTCTTCAGACAAAATCTGGCTTGAAAGTGGCATGACAGCAAGTGTATTAAGCATTGTGACACCAGCGTCCCCTCTCCCCTCTCCTTGACTTGCAAAATCGCGTTTCTCTGGTATCTCAAACGGCTCCCATTGGGGCTCCCTCCCTGCTGCTCCCAATGCGCCGCGCTCCGGGGCCGCCCGGGCTACCCTCAGCAGGAAAACATTAGCCCTCGGCCTCCTGACCGTTAAGGGAATGTTTTCCAGTTCAGTGTTTCGAGCACCTCCGTTTGTTATGCATTTCCCATTGTTCGGGAAAGCGGGAAAATCCAGGACCCATTATTGCTGTGTAAGTACAACATACGGATACAGATGACCACAACACCGCCCGGTGTCATTTTGTACCCAGAGCAGGCAAGGACTCTGCACCGTTCTGCAGGTCCCCGCTGGCTGTTCGTCTCATTTAGTCCCCACATTAGTGGTTTTGGGGGTTATTCTTATGGAGGTGAGATGACCCCCTGTTCCTTGGGTTGTTGGGAGGTGCTGCCCAAGCTGCAGGAGGGGAAGTCAGCAGGACAGCTGAGATTTCTTCAACACATACGGTCCCATCGAAACCTGCGGTTCAGCACTTCTGGATTTCCAGAACTGGAGCAAGTGGGCAAGAAAAAGAGCCCCAAAGTGGCCCTCCAGCACATCAGCATCTGATTGCAATTTCTGATGGCACTGATGGCAATTTCTTCCTTTTTCACACAATTTTCCCTCTATCTGGGTAACCAAAGCCTTGCAGATGACAAGAAGGAAATGCCAATTCCTATTACTTTTGTTGAAATGACTTTCACCCTTCTGCTATCATATTCTCTGTTACATTTAATTTGTTTTGGTTTAGCACATTTTAGCTGAGCAAACAATTTGTATGTTATGACTTGAGCCCATTTTAGAATTATTAAGGAATTTTTTTTTCTCTTTTTCACAGTTTTTTTCCAACCTGTCTGTATTCAGCTCACACGCTGGGTTGTATTTAAACAGAAGATCAACTGATAATTGCAACACCACTGCTGGCGTCGCTCTAGTGATGAGGCTGCCAGCATTTCCAGGTTGAATTTTGGCATACGGCATTGCAGCCTGGAAGCCAATTTTATTAAAATGAGTAGAGGGGAAAATCTGTTTGGCCTCTTTTGCTTGATAAGAATATAAAAAGATGAAATTTTAAAAGAATAAATTAATGTTGAAAATACAGTCCCTGACCTGCAGGTATTTTTCATGATGTCTGCCATGGAGCTGAGGTGCCCAGGCCACTGTCTGTAATTGGGATCACCCTCCACCAGCACCACGTTGTCCCCGACGAGGTCATTAATTACAAGCTGGGGCATCAGGGATGCCCCCAACAAGTGTCTAGAGCTGGGTGCCCGCTGGCCCTGGTGAGCCCAGCCTCCCGGCCAGGCACTTCCATGCAGTCCCATAATGAGGCCAGCACAGCTAAAAACCGATCCCCATCTCACCCCCAAAAATCCATATTCCTCAGGAAAACCACAGCCGTGTACACTTGTCAGTGTTTGAGGGCCCGTGTCCTGCCGCCTCCTTTTGAAAATGTAAAACCACACACCAGCAGAATACAGATGAACATGTGCGCTCATATAATTTTGTATTTAAGCCTATGGGATAGTGATAATTATGGTTTTAGAATGGGATCAAAAAGCACAGATCTACAGAGACTCTTTGAAGTCAATATCTATTTATTATAATTACACAACATTTTCCATCAGACCTGAAAGCGTTATTCAGGCATTAATAAATTAATGTTCGCAAAAGAAAGATGCTGTCGCTAGTTATACCCATTTTATGGATAGACAGCCTGAGAAATAAAGCTTTTCGGTGGGTTGCCTCTCTGTTCAAGCAGCACCTGGACATGGCTGGCGTATAGTGGGTGCAGTGGACCACAGGCTTTCAGATAGCAGCACATTTAGCTCATCATAGTCACCAGATTCTCTTGCCATTCCCTGTATTCTCACACCCAGGGCTTTCCTGTTGGAGATGCCAAAGGTGGAACATTTTGGGAGCCAGTGAAGCTGCTTAGTTAATAAAACTAATAAATCTTTATATTTAATATTGCCTTTATCCAACAGCTGCACTCATTTAATGACTCTGAGCTGTACAGAAACTGTTATTCCACACTCTTCACTTGTATGAGAAGACAGGAGAAGTGAAAATGGGACTTGTATGAGGAGGTTTAGGGAATTGAAGGTCAAATTGGGAGAGCTCGGAACCGAAGCTCCCTATCGCCAGCTCCTCTCCTTTAATTGGTTGGACTTGATGATCTTAAAGGTCTTTTCCAACCTTAAAGATTCTATGATTCTATGATTCTAATTCCTGGATAACAGCTTGTCCCAGATGGGTGAGGAAGACATGAAGCAGCACACGGCCACCAAACAGAAATCTGAAACAATTTGGGCAATCTTTTTAACAAGGCATAGAAGTTGGCTTAGCAGTTATTGCAAACACAATTTAACAACGAAATATTGCAGTGTTTCCATGAAATGGGAGTAAATGTGGGTCTGAATAGTGGTGCTGGTCTATGTTATTCAAAACAACTCCTCTGGCAGAAGGAATATGTTGAGCCAGTGTTTTCTGGAGAACTTTGCACTTCAATGGCAGTGCTCCATGAGAGCATGCTCACCACTGCTGCATTGCACTGTGCAAGGGTACAACACTGTGAAGGACAACCACAACAATAGCAAGTTTTAGGTTGGAGATTAGGAGAAATTTCTTCTCAGAAAGGGTGGTCGGGCATTGGAACGGGTTGCCCAGGGAGGTGGGGGAGTCACCGTCCCTGCGGGTGTTTAAAGAACAGTTGGATGTGGTATTTAGGGACATGGTTTAGTGGGTAATAGGTGGTGGGGGGGACGGTTGAACTGGATGATCCTTGAGGTCTCTTCCAACCTTGATAATTCTATGATTCCATGATAATGTGACTGGTGCACCAAGTGCTGCTTGGCTCTGGCTCCTGGCAGTGCTCGGGCACCCCCGGAGCAGCAGGGACCTGCTTTCAGCCACTCCGACTGCAACATCAGGGTGCCACAGTTTGGGCCAAACTTGCATGGGACTGCCTGGCACTTGGTAAATCCACTTTGGCTCTCATGGCTGGTCTTTTACTGGTCTTAAACTAGAGGAAAGCAAGCAACGTTTTCCTGGGGTTGCAGGAGAGCAGTGTCTCTCCTCAAATGCTCAACGGGCACCTCCGAGGCTTCGTGCTAGCCCGGGGAGCGGCATTAGCAGAGGCACAGTGCAATAGCATCCTGCTCGCCTTGGTTTGGCTCGTGAACCAGAAGAGCCCGTACGCCCTCCGAGACAGAGACCCTTAGGAAAGGCTACCACCAACTTCCCCTGCTGTGATTTTCCCTTTTTCATTATGTTTGACATTTTTGAGACTGAGCTTTGTTACAGACTATTAGCCTATGGCAGTAGGCTGGGGAGATAAGACTTCATCAAGCTATAAATCACAGAAAAGCGTGTAAAAATGTGAAATTCTGAGGTTGCACCGGCGGCTCTGGTTGGGTTCGCCTGAGTGTTGTGGTACTGATTGCAATATTTCAAGTGACTCGCGGTATAAGCCGATGTTGCAGCTTGCAGGGAAATGAGTTTGGTGCCTTGTGTCTGAATAGCAACACTATTAAAGTTTTGTACTTAGCATAGTTACTGACTTTGTGGGATCACTGTAGCAAGTTTTAAATGATGCATGAAATGAAGAATTCCTGCCCATCCTAAGGAGAGATAATGCAGATAATAGACTGCCTTGCAATCACAGCTGTGCAGTGTTTTTTTGTTCTGCTCACAGAAATGCCCTCCAAACCCCAAAGTAACAGTACACACAATACATTCACAGGGTGGGTTTTTCCCTCACTGGGTTTATACGAACTATTCTCCCTCTCCCCCCTCCTCCTTACGTTCAAGGAGGGCAAAGTGTATGG
>VWZZ01006234.1:376802-420546 GCA_013399095.1 Psophia crepitans | reverse complement strand
AGGGATTCCCCCCCCCCCAACAACAACTAAGGATAAGGAAATAATGTCTGTTATGTATAAAAGAATGCAAGGCCTTAAGGAAGAGAAGGCAAGGATGCAGCAAAGCATGGAGCACAATAGGGGACACAGGGCAGCAGCGAAGATGAGAGGATGGCAATGGGTGGACAGAAAAACAACAGAAAAATCAGCTGCTCTCAGAAAAAGAAAAACAGACAATCTGAAATTCGGATACCACAATTACCAGAGCCTTAGATATGTCTAAAAGAGAGATCAAGACAATATTTTTCTCCATCGGGACTCTCTCATTAATAATAGAAGGGGAATTTCTTTCAAGCGTGATGTTAGTCACCTTTCCTTCTGCTCATGCAGGCAGGTGGTACCAAGACACGGGGTGCGCTGGGAGCATCCCACACTCCTCCGCACCCCCGAGGAAAGCACACTGGGCTCTGAGCTCTTCTTGTGTCCGAACAAAGATGATATCATGCTTGACTGTGAATCAAAACGCTCTTGCCTCTAGCAAATACCCTTTTCACAGTGAATCCGGGGCTGAGTAACACCAACGCTCTGGTAGAAGCTGGCCAAGGTGGTTGCAGCGATGCCGGGACAGTCCCCTCTGGGGAAGGAGGGAAGTGGCATGGTCTCGCCAAAAACCTGCTGCTTCCCTGGGGCCGGAGCAAGCTGGGAAGGCTCCTGGCAGCGTGCGCAGATCCAGCAGCCAAAAGCTGGCCTGGGTTCATGGGAACACTTGGGTATCTCACCCTCCTGCACAAACGTCCTTCACAGCCTCCGTGCGTTTCTGGGACACCATGGGAACCAGCTCACAATTTGCTTTGTGCAAATCGTGTGAAAATTTCTGTGAGGCATACAGTAGGACAGGGTGAGTCTGACTATAAGCGTTCAGAAACACTACAGCCATGGGGACAAGGGCCTGTAATAGTGCACGGGCTTTTATTCTAAACAAACTGATCGTTAGCCACTGTATCAAACAGGAATCTACCAGGCTGGACCTGATTTCATAGATAAAAATCAGGCATATTTCCAATTGATGTCAGAGTATTACCAGAGTCTTTCCATGCCCCCAGTGCTCCAGGCACATACCTGGAGCACCAAAACCAGGACAGAAATGGATCATCCACCTGGCTCACCACGTTCGTCTTGGACCAGGCTAATGCGTTATGCACTGATTCCCATTTAACTGAAAAATATATCCTATATATTCTATATATATTATATATATCCTAGCATCGCATATGACCTCAATAACGTATTTAAAATCAGCATCCTCATTACATATCAAGCCGGTCTTCGGGAGAACAAGCTGCTGGTTTCACGAGGTATTTTCGATGGAAATGAGCTCCGAAGAAGGAAGCTGTGGGAGTCTGTCAAGCACGCAGTAAACTCAGGTTTGAAGCGTGGCATTTCCTGATGCAGATCCTTAATTACAACAACAGGGTAGATAGTGTGGAGGAGGAACTTTTACAGCGTATTAAAGAAAGGAGTGATATGTGGTACAGCTGTCTGGATTTCCTTGGAAATATGAAGCAGTGTCATTTATTAATTATGCTGAGGTAACTGGGAAGAAATTTAAATATAGAAGTACCTGAAACTAGTAATTGTCTGGAATGTTATCACCCCCCCTTTACACTGCTGCTGTAGAAATTACCAACAAAATATATTCCACTTCATTTCCCATGACACTAAATACTTGGAATATGGTTCTGTATCTTAGTATTATTGAAAGATGAAGTGACATTATGAAAAAACCTTCCACAGATCTCCCCTCTGTGCGAGTAGGCAATTCTAGCTACTTCTCCTTAAATATGAAGACTCCTCACTTTAGCATCTGAGCAACGTGGAGGACCTGCTGCACAAAGCTGGCCTCAAAAATCATTCTTCCCCTCACATTTTTGTCCCATGATTGACTTGTCAAAATAAGGAATCAGTAGCTATCACTGGTTTTCAGCCTTTAAGATACGTTGTAGGCAAACATTTATGACTACAAAACAAAACAGTGTAAATCTGGCATCACAAGGTATTTGACAATGTGGGAATGACACTCGATTAAGTCTGGTGGTCACCTGCAAAGGACAAGCATGTACATGGCACGAATGTTCCAGAATAGCTGTCCTTGGATACAGGGAAAGCAAGAAGGAACAGGGCAACTCCTCTCCCAAAACCTCCCCTGGAAATACCCTGCCTGGTGCCACGTGGAGAGGTGCCTCCATCAGCCTCGCTCTTACAGAGAGCTGGAGGAGCTCCCAGGCTGGGAACTCATGGTGCAAGAGCAGTTCTTCCCTCATCACGTATTGACCGCTAAACCAACACGATTTCCCACCGAGGAAGCAGTACAGCGATGAGGCAAATTGCGTTGTTCTCCGGCAAAAATTGGTTTGAGGGATCAAAGTTGGAAAGCAACTACCACTGCTAAGTTATGCTTTTCATTCTAAGGAGAGAATCCCAGTTATTAGTGCAACATGTTTCTCTCGCTGTGTATGTAACACCTACATTAATTAAAATAGATAGAACGTTGCAGCTCTTAAACACCTGGAACTTAACTGTCAAAACAAAGCAAATTCCAGGTTAAATCTGCCGCAGTCTTACAATCCTGCGGGATGCAGACACTTGGCAGATGCCTAACCATCCCAGATGACACATCCAGCCCCACTCAAAATGTCCAGCAAGGCTGGCCAACAGGTAGGGGGTGAAGGTGTAACAGGATGAATTACATGCTGTAGCAGGACGAACTCACGCTTTCTCCAAAGACTTACAGAAGAAATATATTTATTTCTATCTTACAAGGCATAACAATCAAGTTTATTTTGATGACTATCTGACCCGCTATTTTTTCTTGAAAACACGGGTTGTCTGCAAAATGATTCTTCAAGAAGAACCATGCCAGGCAATGAAGGAAACATGCTGCAGAGTGGCTGTTAAAGATAAGTTCCTTAGAAGTTTGACTTGGCATTCTTCAATTACTAGGCTAATTATTCTTCTATTATTTAGGCAGTGAGCCAAAGGTTTCCTGGGTGCATGGGAAGTTAATAGGGGAGATGAAGCAAGATTGTGAGGCCATGTCAGCATATGTTCATTAAAGCCCGATTTCTTCAGCATTAAATTTACTCACTGCTCCAACAATGTACTGCTGTGTCTATGTATTTAATGATAAAAAATATGCAAGAATAATTATTTACAATATTTCCTGACCCAGTTTTTCTGGTCGCTTGTTCAGAGCTGTATCTATTAAAAAAAAAATGTGGACGAATTCACTGGGAAATCTACAGAAAAGAACGCGATGTCTCCTGTTCATTGCTAGAAGGAAATTAAGGAGTTTCCAAAAGCTTGCCAGTAATCCCCACTGCTTTCTAGCATTCAGCACTGGATATATATAATTACATATGAAAAAATTACGTTTGAAGAAAGTCATTTAAGTTGCAAAGCCAAGTGCTTGAAAGTTAAGAATGCCATTTTTACAATTGCCCATGCAATCCTGATTCTTCCCGCTCATGTATCCAACTTCCAATATTAAAAGAGAGGCAATGGGAAAATATTACGTGATTATGTAGTTAAAGATTGTATCGTAATCATGTGCTCATGGGAGCAGAAATAAGGTTGCAGACATATGTAACCATAAATCTGGCATTCCTTAACATAGAGATCTTGCCTGTACAAACTAAATAACTTCCTTTTAACATAATTTTTATGTCATTTCCTGTTTTGTTTAGTTTCTAAGGAAATATATAAAACAAAATCATCTTATGCACAGCTAGCTAAAAAAACGAATTTCTGGAGCCCAGACCCTACTCTATTTTCCTCTGTCTCTCATACTTGTTCACCTTCTTCTCATTGCAAGAGATGGAAAACTTCTCCCATGGAGGCACCTAGGGCCATCCCTTTGGGGATGTTGGGGCAAGATGCAGGGGAGGTGCTGGCCTGGCAGGGGGCCACCCTGGCTCCACCAGACTTACCGACGTCCTGCTCCAGGGTCAGGGTCAGCCTCTTTGGCATCTTACCAAAAAACGTCACCAACCTGGGAGCCAGAGGAGGGAAACGGGGCTTTCTTAAAAAGTTTATAGCTCAGTTAAACCTGAAAGACATTTTGTGGAACCTAGAAAAGGCACTTCTCTGGCCCGAAGGCTTTCTCCCTGCCAAATTTCAGGAGCCTGCTGCAAACCATGCAGCTGCTGGAGCTTATCCAAAAAGAAAAAAAATCCCCGGGAATTTCCCCCATTATGAAGGGCTGGGCGGCCAAACGGCTCCTGCTGAGACACCACGAGGGGATAGCACTGCTCTCCTGTGATTTTATTAAAGCTGGAGGAGACTGCCATTGGCGATAGAGGGAGAAGAGGCAGGTGCCATCTGAATTTCCAGCATCAAGAAGTGCCCAGTGCTGCCAGTAGCAGCCCCTGATGGTGCAGCCCCAGCCCAGCCCGCACCAGGCCATTGCCATGGGCACGGGATAGGGCATCAAAGGATGGACAGAAGGAAAAATCTATTGTACATATTAGATACTAATCCAAATCCTTCCTGGCAGATCTGCTCATTTAATATGTTCATTTAAATTCATTTCACAGTCAAGGAAAAGGAGATTATTTTTTTTAAAAAAAATATATATATGTTTATTAATGCAAGTTGTGGGGAAAACAAATCCACTAGCATTTCCCCCACCCCAAACTCAGCATAAAGAGAACCTGAGCTGTATTCAGCATTAAATGTAAAAAATCTGTATTTATTTGTTTTTAAAATGGGCTTAAGTAAAGCAGGATTTCATGTCTCACCAATAAACAACTTTTTAAAGAACTTTCCCATTACAGTTATGAAAAGAAGAAGAAAAAAAAAGTAACCAAGTCTCCAGTATGTCTTACAGCATATTAGGAATATATACAGCCTCAATGAATTGTTACTAACCTGTCACTGCTTCCAAAGACAGAAAAAGTCTCCCAAATCAGAGGTCATAGTCCGGCAGCATAAGCTGTCCAACATCTTCCCAACACAACTGAGCACCGCAGATAGTTGTTGCTCCTCTGCCTCCGCGGTAGTTTGGAGGTACAGCCATCACCCATGGGAGCTACAACGGGGGAGGCACACCAGTTTGCATGTTTTGCATTTTTTAGTGCACAACGTGGTTCTTTAGAGGTAACGCCTTAGGTTCCATATCCCCGCTTAAATCTGCAGGGAACTGTAACAAAGGATTTGGCCCTGAACTTTATTTGGCACATAGCTGCTTTCCATGCAATGCACTACCAAGAGAAAGCGTCCTTACCAGCCAGCCCAGAACATCTTCTGCCATCAGAAACCTTTTTCCCGAGCCATGAAGTGGCTTTTCCACACAATATTGGCAATCTGTCTTAAGCATTATTTCATATGCTTTATTCTATTTGCTTTCCCACAGATCACCCTGCTTTAAACCACATCTCTGCAGAAGCGAATGGGCGTCCTGTGTCGGTGGGACCCAGCGGAGCAGGGACACTTGTGCCCAACCTTTGCAGCAGCCCTCGCTCCTGGGGTGGGATGCCAAAGGCCAGGCATCCTTGCTGGAGGACATGGCTCTGACTTGGGTCTTGTCAAGAGCTTTAAATGCAGGCACTCAAGAAGGTCACTGGAAGTGAATACGAGTGTACCCACAAACCAGAAGCCTAAGTGGAAAAAGAAAACCCTGCATCGTGTTAAGTAAAAGCTGCTGTAGAAACCACACAGCATGTGCAAGCGATTAGATAATGTTTCACAAGAGCCTTATTCTGAGCTAATTTTAGGGAACTGATTTTATCCTGCAGAACAGGGGCCTCAACCTTCTCAAACCAAGGGGAGACCTGGCTGAGAAAGGGCTGCAGAGTCGTGCATGATGACCCACGCCTGAGCTTCACCCACTCCTGCAGACCCCACCAACATCGACGGCTCGGAGCGATTCCACCTCCAAAACCTCCCGGCCTCACAGTTGTAAAGCGGTACAGCTGCCAACGTGTCAGGGACACCTACCGGCTCCTGAAACACCTGCTCCGAAAAATCCGCCCTCTGCAATTAAATATTTAGATGATGCTTCATTTATGAAAATTAGATTTTAGGAATGAATTAGGGCTAACTTAATTATTACACTAAAATATGAAAACGATAGTATATTATTAGAAACATATTTTTCTTGCAAAACTGTGTTTGCGATCTAGCCAGGAAAAGAAAGTTATGAAATAGACTTTTTATAGTAGGTGTTAATTCTGAATAATTAGGATTAGGCACTGGGGATTTGCAACCCAAATAAAAATTACCTAATTAACCCTTATATTGGCCCTAACAGAGAAGCCAAATAGTTCAGCAATAAAAAAAACCCAACCCTCCACACACATAAATGAATATCTAATAGTCTAAAACCAAAATGGGATTTAAAAGCATCCCCTGGAAAATATTTACAAACCCGACAAGAGCCATCCAGACAGCTGGGATTTGGATTTGCCATGATGCAATCAATATGATCCAGACATTTTACAATCACATCCCCAATTAGGAAACGTGAAATCATCTCAGGTCTTTCTTCTTGACACTCTCCTAATGCTGCTGCTACCTTCTCTAATTTCCTCATATAGTGACTATTAGTCTTGTTTGGCCTATACTTAATTTTTTTTGTCTAGATTTTTCTCAAGTATCCATTAGCACGTCCAGGAACCGATGCAGTCGTGGGAGTAAGACCTGGCAGCCCCTTGGCCATCACCCCATCTGGCAGGGACAGACAGTGGCAGGGACTGAAGCCTCCTCAGCTCCTCTGGAAGTTCAGCCCTGGGCATCGCTCCTCAGAGCTGGGTTGGATTCATGGCCAAGAGCCAAGACAACCAACCCTCCTCGTAAAAGTCCTCTGAAAGAAACCCTGGGCAGCAGCACACCACAATGGGGGTTAAAAAAAAAGGAGGTTCTCATGGCCACGGGCAGGAGTGCATTGTTCGAGCAGAAAAACATGTTCTTCCTCAGCCAAGGGTCGATATTATAGACTCGTGCAAACACTAACGGTGCTGGAGAGACCTCCAGTTCATTTCTCTGCCCAGGGTGTAATATTCAGTACATAAATCCGAGGTAAAAGTACTTTGCTTCGGTTCCATATGTTTTAAAGCTGCCTGCGTTTTCTATTTCGTAGAAGACTTGGCAAACTGCAGAAATATGAGCCAGCACTTGAGCTGAAACAAGAACTGGCCAAACTTTGAGGTTGCTAGGGTTTGAGATGCGTGTAAAATCACGTCAGATCCCGTTAGATATAACTGCCTTCTATGACTTAAGAAAACACAGAGGTGACTGTCCAGCTTTTCATGACAACAGGTGAAACGTGCCAAACAGGTCCCAGATTGCTACAAAATGTGGCACCAGCCTCACTCCATATGTGCAAATTCTCCTCTCACGTTGCACGTGGATGGGTATATACCATTTCCTAAATTACCGGTGTAAGAACATTGCAGTGCTATTGATGATCCCAGTGAATTGCGTGTGATTGCTGAATACTGAATGATGCTGGCATAAACACGATGAAGTTTTATGTCTGAAGAGCTTCAGCAGCCTAATATTTAGCCAACGGTAATTGCCACCCTTATTAAGAAGTGGCGGAAACATTAGTGAATGTCTATAGACAGGTGCAATGTACGTGAACATCAGTAATCAGGAGGAAAAGAAAGCATAAGATTTCTGATGCCCTTTACAGGTTCCTCTCATTCAAGTACCCATGAACAGCAATGTTCTGATTTACAGTGTTTTTAGCTCAGAAAAATGTATAGTACAAGCTACTTGGGGAACACTTGCTGCCTCACCATTAGAGATTTCCCATCCTTCTTAGTCCTGTTTAAAGCGTGGCTCTGACATGTCCCTCCAGGAGGGATACAAGAGTGGGGAAGAACCATCCTGGACTTGCCCTGCACCCTGGAGCAGGGAGCCCTCTGCCACAGGTATATCTCATGGAGGTGCAGGAGGGATCGTGCTGGTTCTTCCACAGGGTGAGCACCCTGCAGTCTCTGGCTGCCAACTGTCAGACCTCATGTCTCGTGAGGCCTCTTCCTCCCAGGCTTCCTCCAGCAGCCAGATCAGCAAGGTGTCCCAGGTCCCTTGGGATACCCCTGAAGCACCCGCAGCTCACCTAGGTGCCAGCCCCCATCGCCCCGCAACACCCATGGGCAGAGCATCCCTGCGGGACCACCCAGTCCCACCGCAGGATCGCTGCCGAGCTGCTAACTGCAGACCACGCTCTGCCTCCCAGGAAAACGGGGATTTTGCTCAAGGTTTATAGATTCAATCAAACCTCCTTGAATAATTCCCATGGAAGAACTCGATATACATAAGGCTGAAGCCTTAATTTTTTAAGTTTGCTTTTCCCCTGCTGTACAGATTAAACACATAATTTGATTTCATCTTATTCAATTTTAAAATGATTGATCTTATAAAAAAAACAACCAACTACACGAGTGGTCCCAGCCCAGTCCAGCTGGACAGGTACATCTCAATTCCAAAGCAGAGCCCCATCACTGGAGCACTGGATCCTGTACTCAAAGTACTGTCCCCAGCAGAAAGGACAAGGCTGCAAAATCCAGGTCCCCAAGCGCACCGTGGTGCCCAACAAGAAATGCAGGGCTCCATTTTCCTCCGCTGGCAAGTTACCTCCTGCAACATCAGCTGGATTTCCTTCTTCTACAATCTGGAAACAATATAAATGGGAGATAACCTGCAATCCTTAATGCTTTCCATCCTCTTTGCAAAATCTTTTTATAATGCTCAAATAGTTGGCTTCCAGTGATGATATTATAATGATCCTGGGGAGTACTGTGAAACTGAGAGTAAATTCAAGTCAAATACATTTTAGAAAATTAATACAATATCACAGACCTTATATTGAATAATTTTCATTACAGGATATAATTCTCTTACTGGGGAAGAGCAATAACATGGTGATTGTTGATGTTGCCAGGGCTCTTTAGTATTTTTTTTTAAAATCTGCAATACTTAGGCATTAAATTGTGCCATTATAGTTGCTCGGCAACCATAACTTCTACACACGCACCTCCCATGGTTTTGTAGCAACAACAGTCTTATGATAACAAGGGGATGGGTTTCTTTTTTGCAATCAAGATTCTTCTTGATATGTAAATTTATGCAACATTTTATGTATTATGTATGGGAAAAAAATTAAAATAATTATTTCATTTGAGTAATGAGCCTTAAGTATTGATTTTGTTTTCAGAATTACAGGAATGGACCTGCTGAAATTTTGACACCAATAAACAGAGGAAATCCACCCGCATAGAGTAAAACAATTATATTGTCTTTGGAACACCTGCTATTTACATATTTCAAATGCAGGATACAAAACGGGTGGGGAGAGCATTCAGGGTTTGTGTGATTTTGAGTTCTGGAGAGAAAGTAAATGGCTACTTAACACAAAAATAAAAAAGAAAAGAAAACACCACCAAAAAACCCCACCACGCACTACAAAAACCCTAAGAAAAATAAACTCAAAGTAAATTCAGCACCTGCAGATCAGGCTCGAGTTAAGTTACTCTTAAGAAAAAACCTGAGCATCCTGAGCACATCTTCAGGACTCAGTGCAGGAAACCACTTCACTTTTTGTTGAAGGTTTTAGTGCCTGATAGAAATTTGGACATCCCCAGAGCAAGAGGCAGATGCACCTGGGTGCTACGCCTTGATACGGAGTGCAAGCACGAGCCTTAGTGCAGTGGGGAGACACTCACAGGGAAAAAGAAAAAAAATCTCAGCTTTTAAGAACTGTCGTTGCCTTGTGACTCTCTGGTCTGAAGAGGAATTCGCTTGTGGAAATGCTGTTGTCATCAGATGTTGCACCTCAAACTGTTTCAAACTCTATGCAGGAGATTTCTCCACCACAAGGTGTCAAGGAGCCCCATCTACTCCCTTGAAAAAGCTTTATTGATGCCTTCAGATTGCTGAGCCTTCATAACATCATCATCTTCCTTCTCGTTTTCTATGGAAATCATTGGGAGCAGTCCAGTGATTTCAGTGGAAAGGACAGGGAGAGCAAAAATCTGACGTACTTGTAGGTTAGTTCTCATGTTCCAGAAGGGCAAAATATCCCATATCAAATTAAAGCAAGATATATGAATTTGCTCAAAAACAAAAAAGCATTTTTTATTACTTTCAATGTTGGGTTGTTTTGGTTTTTTTCTTCAGGATGGTCGCATACTCAAAATACATTTATTTTTATTCTCATCCTCTGTAAAAAGAGAATAAAAACCTAAATACAGAAGTTATTACACCATTCTGAAAGAACATCGATGGACTAAAGTGATTCTCTTCTTAATTGTTTTAATTAAGGAAAAAGCCAAATAATCTACATTTCCTTTACAATTACTAGAGCAAAAAAAAAAAACTTGATATTGCATTTGGATGAATGTTGTCGGGCAACACCTCTGAGTGTTTTTAATCATTTAATGTAACAATACAAGTTTATTTCTTTTCAACTTGAATAGACTCCGAATTTTCACCCAAGCACCAAGTCGGGATTCAGCTTTATTGTCTCCTTGACATCACTTTCTCATCTCAACCCAGTTTCTCCACCATAAACACAGCCTAGTTTCTTCTTTCTTGATATTGGGGACGTAACTTGCAAATTTATGTGGCACTGCACGAGAGAGAACTGCTATGTAGATCAAAGAGGTAATGTTCCCTGTTTCATCTTTCCCTCATCAGGATATCCTCCAAGTTCTGGAAAGCTTTGTAAGTACCTGAACATCGTGTCTCTTTATTAAGCTACAAATACTCTAAATTAAGCCTCCTGCTTTGCAGAGGCTGTTGTTGAGTGCTAATACTCCCGTACCCGTACGGCACGATCCACGCTGGTCTGCCTGTTCCTGTATCAAACCGTGTTGCTCTAAGGATTGCACTTTTCCACTGCCCTGGGGCCACCAGGAAAAAAAAATTAAATAATAAAAAAATAATTATCTACCCACCAGCAAGACTGTAAATAAAAAACTAAACCAACCCTCCCTGTACTCTTTCAAGCAATGACTTCTTTGAGCAATAGAAAGGAAACCCCTGCTGAAAGCAGCCTCCTGGTCCTGCACCAGGACACGGCTGTGCATCTCTCCCAGGCACCCGTAAGAAACCCTAACCCGCCCAGCCCTCCCCGCTTCCCCGAGCTGAAAGCCTTTAAAAGAGCGCCTTAAGTCAGACGTGCCAACAGAAGTGGTGGTGCAGGGAAGCTGCCACATCACTGCAACGCACCAAACATTTCCCCAAGGACCCTATGGTCTGGGTTCCAAATATAATTAGGAGAAATTTCAAACACTGCTTTAGATTACGTATAGAGTAACACGCAGTACTGACAAAACTGTAGAGAATATTCCTTAAAGTCTTTAATCATCAAGTCATATTTTGTCTTCTTTACTTATAGGTCATTTCTTTGACAGAATAAATTATGATTAGCCTCTTAGTTTAAATGTAAAATTTAGCAGAACTATAGTGTCACTGCTCTCTGTGTTCTTTCTTTCAGTATTTCTCTTTCATTAAAACTGCCTTTGAAATCTTTTACCCTCTACTATATCTGAAGCCCAGTGAGGACACTCTAATTTCTGAAACCCTCTCTGTGCTAAAGGAAAATGCGGAGGCTGAGGCTCCTGCACCGTTTGTTTTTTTGGCCTTTTTGCCTTTTTTTTTTTTTAGGATATCGAGATCACAGACCTTCTGGTATACAGCCGGCAGGGAGAAGACAACCAGAATATGGGATGTACTGGGACATTTTTCAGTGGAAACTATGGATTTTCTTAGTGCACAGTTCTTCTCTTCATATGCAAGGAACAAGACCAAATAAAAATAACCATTTTTGTTAAGGCATATCTCTTCCCGATCCCAAAAGTTTTTATATGCCACATACGTATGTACATCTATAAAATATTACTCTGAACAGAGACAATTTATGAAATTCAACAGGCTCAGCCCTTTTGAACATCATAAGCCTTGCTGGCCAGGCTCCTGTACTCGTGTATAATTTTCACTGCCTCCAGAAGCTTTTTTTTTCTGCTCGATTCTCTTTGCTGCTCAGAAGTGTTTGTAAAGTGCACAACTGCTATGCGCACATCCAAGTTGTGCCATGCACCAAACCCCCTGTGTAAGCACGGGGTAAGGCAGAGTATATGCAAGAGGCGTGCCAGCTTCCCGCCTGGGATCATACCGGGAATCAAACTCTCACCGAAGTTGGGACAGCACTTGGCTCATGCTACCACACTAAACTACATCCAAACTGCCACGGATAAGCACTTTCTCACAGTGTTTTCACAAGACCCTGGGTGCACATTAAGAGGCACAGTACATTTGTTAAAGGTGACACCAGCACTCAAGCAAAAAAAGAATAAGAAAAGGGGGAAAAAAGCAAACAAAAAAAAAAGGAAAGAAATCACAACTGACCAAATACTACATGGCTGGAAACAGTTTCATCTACTCCTGCAGTTCTGCTTTGAGCAACACAATGCCAGCAATGAGAAGGGTCATAATAAAAAGTGTTAAGACTTGCCAAGGCAATATTTCACTGGGCTGAAACATCTTATTACGCAGCCAGCAAGATTGTTTAAGTGCTGAACATTTTGCAAGTTAAATCTCTATAAAAATGACTTTGACATGCAAAGAGTAGCTTAACTGTAATGGTTAGCAACTACCATCCCGTGTCCTATAGAAAACTAAAATTGCACCAACATTTTACAAAAACAGGAATTTAAAGTCTTCTGGAGAGGGTGAGGTTATAATGCTGTTGGGCCAGCACTATAAAACATGAAAGATTTCATCCTACTGCAATAATTCTGCTACACTGATGCAGGGTTTCCTTAAAAACGTGCATCTGCATGGCAACGTTTAGAGATGCTCGTGATTCTTCTTGATGTATTCCCCCAAAATCAGAGGGTTTCCTTTGGACAGTGGCTGATTTTCAGCTGGGAAAGCTAAAGAGGTTGATACTTTTGAGAAAGGGCCCCTCTGATCCTCCACTTGGCAGGATGATAGAGCATCCATGGGAAATCTGTGCCATAAATTTGAGAGATCCACAGAAACTGAGAATTGCAATCCTAAATCCCTGACTCCACAGCACCAAAGAGCCAGAGCAGCATCACAGTAGGGGAAAACTGGCCTGAGCTATATAAAGCTGCAGATCTGCCGTTCCCACACACCTCTCCTTTCGCACCTCCTGTCTGTCTCTAAATTCTCCGTCCCAGAAACTCCTTCCCCGAGCAGGATTTCCAGTAAACACAGAGTATGCAGCCTTTGGGGGTCTAAGCCATTAATTCTGACCTCCCTGTGCCATAAAACTGCAGTAGATCCCGTAAAGCCCTTTAGGAAGTGAGGTGTCTAATTCCCATTATCCAAGGCTATTGCATAGAAGGAAAAAAAAAAAAAAAAAAGCAATTAGGGACTGTAAACTCCCTCTTAAAAGTTTCATATGAGATTCCTAAATCTGTTTTGAATGATCCGATCCTATGGAAGGACTTTTAGAGGTTCTCATGCAGTATTTTGAGATGCAGAGCAGCCAGAACATGGCTTACTGTTGTACAGCGTAGCGTGAAGCAACGTACAACAGAGCAGACTGGAAATTACATCAAGTTCTATGTCCCTTTCACAGAAAAAAAAAAAAATCTCATTAAGAAGAAGGGTGGAGAACTTTTCCTCGAAAAAAGGCCAGAGGATGAAATTTCCATTGTATGTTCCATAGCAATTTGTAAATAAATATACCTAGTAACTAGTAATTAACATTTTATTAGATAAATGACTCATGTTCGCTAAATTACCATGCATAAATATGCCGTTAATATGCAGCAGAACTTATAGTGCAAAGCTATCAGCAACGTAAACATATGTTCACACCCTCCGTCTCGGTGTGCCCGAGTATCGACCCCCAAGGACAGCCATGCAAACACAGCAGTGATGGGAGGGGTTTCCAACTATAAGAGAAGACTACATCTTTCGATGGAGTTTAATCCGATGATGGGATGAATTTTCTTCAGCCCAGAAGAAGGCAGATCCATCACCGAGGAGATGTTTTGCTCTCTGCTGAGTAGCAGTGGGCAGAAAACCTCATTTTCTGACCATTACAGAAATGTTGGGCTACCTAGTGACTGAAGAGGAGTGGCGCATGTCATGCGGAGATAGGAGCCTGCCTTCATCCCAGCCAGCGTACAGGGCAGTAAGCTAATTAATGTCGTGGTGCAATGGCAATAAGCAGAACCAACCCCATCCTGTACAGGTGAAGACATAATGCAAGGCGCATGCCCTGCAAAGAAAAGCCTCCCTTCCCCCAGTCCATCCTTCTGCGCAGAGGTATAGGCTAAATTAAATACTTCTGACCTTCACTTGTAAACGAAAGTCTCCTATTACCACTTTGGCCCATTTTTCTACAGCCTTGTGCGCCCACACCTCCATAGTACCAGAGACCTCTGCCATCATGAGTGACCCCAACCATGCCGGGCAGCAAAGCGGGGTACACGGCTCCCATTTCCCACATGGAGGGTGGAAGCAAAGCAAGATCAGGTGCTTTGTCCATGACCACACAGGACAGAGCATCAGGCAGGGCAATCGCTTCAGCCTACGGTCAGTCCTTCAGCCACAACACCGTGCCTCACTCTGAGCAGGAACGCGTGGTAAGGAATGGCAGACTTTAAAGAGATTTAAAAACACATATGATTAACATTTGTTACCTAGAAATATGTGAAATTAATTTCCTTTATGTACCTTTCCTCCTTTCTGATAGAAATCCCTTTTCCAGGAAATAACAGTGCTCAGTGTTTGGCACTTCTCCGGCTGTCAGTCTCTCCAGATACACGACTCACTGGAATTTCTGCTAGTACATAAAATATGGCACATGTGATCAAAGGTTAACCTGGATACCTTACAATCCAGCTCTTGATTAATTCTCGTTTTAGATCAAAACAAAACATAACAAGAAATATTAAGGTGACAAGCAGATAGCAGAAAGCACCAGGGATCACGGGGACGTGAATGCAGAACCTCAGGCACAAAGCTGAAAGCATCTTTGCTTTCTTCAGGAGGTAACCTGCATCCATGCAGCTCAAATCCAGGCTGAAAGGGCAGAGGATGGAGCCAGGGAGCCTTAGTAATTCTGGGATGGATACCAGCCCACCAGCTCTCCTCCCCACCCCAGCCCAGCCAGGCAAGGGAGCCTTGATGTTCCCTTCTGCTTGCAGCCACCCTGAACCTCCCCCAAAGCAAGTACTCACCTGGGCATGCATGAGCAGTTAATCACACTCAGCACCTCCTACAGCTGGTACCACTCTTATATCCCTTAAACACATGCATCACTTATTAGAGGTCAAAGAAGTCATGACATGCCAATTCCTTCCCCTGAAAAGTCCAGTCTTCACCCCCTTTCCTGGTAACCATGACGGCATCGAGGAGCCACTCGGTGCTATTCACTCTGCCTCCAGTTTAAATACATAGTTCAACCAAAACATAGATTTTATTGTTTCCCTGGGCCATGATTAACCTTCTCATCCTCTACCACTGAGCACAGATGTCGACTGACAGAATATTTTGGCAACTAATTCCCTATCAGGCAGAGGACAAACGTTGCCCCATAGTTCAAAGCTGCCTCTACCTCTTCTCCAGGTGCCTTTGGAGTGCACAGCATTGTTTATGAAATGTTTTAAAAGGCTACCCAGAGCTATACAATGTGAATGTAAAACTTTTTGGTTAAAGCCCCAGACACGCTGCATGAATCAATATCCATTCCCATGTACAGAGCATGCTAGGAACTGCCTTTTGCTACAGCAAGTTCAATACTGTTAGAGGGGCCGTACTGAAAAATTAACCTTAAAAACCTGACAAGAGCCTGTTTTTCAGAAATGGAGAGGAACAAAACACACGTGCAGTTGCCTGTGCACTTTCTCAAATTAAGCAGGAAATTCGGTAAACGTGTGCTATGTACAAACAACGCAAGACGCGCGGTTCTGGGTAGATGTTTTCCATAACAATGCTCCGAGAAATTGCATTAAATCTCAGATATTATCCCCGGTTTTATAGAATTACCCACAGAGACAGACACCAACAGCACTATTAAGTATCAAGAAAGTACCAGGCTTGTTACAGGAGCTTTATGAGAGCCAAGGATCAAATATTTTTTCACAGTTTTATGTGGATAGTTTCATGAAAATTGATCAGGTCTAAAAAGTCACAGTCCAAATGAAGCTAAGGTTAAAGATAATTTATACATGATATTCCTAATTTTATTCTGAGCCCTTTTATTACTATGTAGGCCTTTATGACTTTAAAGAAAATGTCAGTGGCAGCAAATGACATTGTACTGAATAATCTAGTTATGAGGGAAAAGACATTTAAAACTATTCCATATCAGCTTTGCTCTGTTCTGCTGAACTTACAGTTTTATCCCACACAGCTGGGCAAAACTCCTCTCTGTATTTTTAAATCCTCTTCACGGTTACTTTACGAACCAATGTCTATTCTTCTTCTCTTCTTAATTCTTTTGAAATTTCATGTTTTTCTCTTTTTTTCTAAGTAAATCGAGGGAATTCAGTTATGACCTCACATGCTATGGGGTTTATCACCATGTGTGTTTCCGTCTCAACTATCCAGCCGAGCCCTGAATGTTTAGGAAGTAAAAATTTACTTGATCCCTGATGCTTGTGCCACTTACCTGTCCTTGAGAGCAGCTACTGTATTCAGACCAGCTCTGCAGCGGGGACATTGGTCGGGGACATGTTTTGGCAACTCTTTACGTGAACAGCCAAGGTATTTCCTTCAGTCGCTGCCTGTATGATGCCGGGAACAGGGATGGATTTGAAGGGCAACTTCTGCCCTTCCTCAGAGCTGCCCATTTCCCAGTTTGCAGGATTTGTTCACACTTCTCCTTCTCCTTTTAGCCAATCTCCAAATGAGAAGCAACAACAACAAACCTAAAGAAGATGATGGATATTTACAGAATTTTTATTGGCTTGCTTGTTTTTTGGACAGACATCTGTCTCATGCCAGCAATGTTTGCATTTTTTCTTTTTTCCCAACCAGATGAAATGGCAGCGATGCAGAGTGACGCATCAGGCAGGCTGCTGACACCCCTCTGAACCCACCGTTTGATGCATGGAGCAGGTCTGGCAGGGCATTTTTTCCCAAGGAAGGTTTCCAGGTGCTACCCAGAGGAGTGCCCACATCAGAGTCCTGTCCCTGCTGCTCTCCAGGGCAAGGTCTTCTCATGGTGGGACAACCCGTCCTGTCCCTAGTGCTCTCCAGGACAAGGTCTTCTCATGGCGAGACAACCTGTCCTGTCTCTGCTGCTCTCCAGGACAAAGTCTCCTCATGGTGGGACAATTTACCATGAGATGAAAGACCTGCCCACTGAATGACGGCCAGACGTGCTCCCCAACACTGTGGACATTAAATTACTGACATGAACTAAAGCCCACCAGAAGTATTCTCTGAATACTTAGGGATTTGATGCAAATGGTGTTCCTGGAAGCATTTTGTCTTTGATGTTACAGAAGGATGAATACATAAATCTGGCATAGATACAGTTCTGTAATTGTTATGAATTAAGTTTATACATGGATATCAGTCATTATGTGCATTTACTGAAAGGAAACAGTGTTAATAACTGAAAATAAAGAGCATTTTCATATAACTTGTTGGGACTGCATTTCAGTTGCTTAAAAAAATGATGTTAAACAGCTTGCTCTTTTTTCTTTCTTGCTTTTTTTTTGTGTGTGTGTGTGCGCACGTCTGTGTGATTTCTTGCACAGGGAAAGAAATCAGAGTTCCTATCATTAACAGTCTTTCCAAATTCCGCCACTGTCTGAATCAACGCTACCTCTGGTTTTCCAGATGCTTGTTTGAAAGGCAACTGTTATTGCATGTCATAATTGTGTTCATAGCTGAGTAAACACCTTCACAGGTGCAAAAAGATCCAAAGGCTGCAAGAGTTGTAAAGCTGAAAAAGCAGAAATTTTATAGCTGTGTCACGAACAAAGAAGATGTAGAAATGAAATACAATATTTTCCTGTGTCTTAAGTGTAACACTTGATTAGCTTGAACAGGAGCTAGGGTCTTGTGTCCGTGCACAAGACTTACACGAAAATGTAGTCTTGTTTGAAAAGTGATTAGGTAAAAATGTCATTGATTTCTAAGGCAAATCTGCTCACTGAGTGTTTCAGAGCCATAGGCACCTTTTTTCTCGATATTATTTATATTTTAACTATTTTTCAGCAGTGGCCAAATTTAGCCATTATGGTATAACAGGAATAGAAATTGTTAAACAGGTGTTTTTTCTAAGTGCAAAGCCAATACTTGGCTGCAGGATTTGGCTCTCCCTGCTTTTTTTAAGCACGTCTATCTTTCCTCATCACTATCTTCCATTAATATTTCTTTTAATCAAAAATCAGTTCCATGAAGCAAACTTCTAGGTGAACCAGTCGCCCCAGTCTGCGACAGCTCATCCAAGAAGGCAAAGGACAGAAGACCCAAGATGTGCAATAACCTTTCTGCAATACAAAAAATAATAGCAATTTAAAGTAATATCTCCTGTCCAGTTTAATACCCTGCAGAGCAAGATGTTATGACTATATTGATATATGATATATGACTATATCTCAGCATTCAAACTGCTTTGTCCCCTTCAAAAGGCTGGAGAATCAGTTCTTGGTTATTCTTGCAAAAATTATGGTGTCTCTGGCTGGTGAGCCAGAGTGAGCAAGTTGGAAGATGCTGTAACGGACCCAGAAATAGAGGACTTGAAGGTGTGACAAGGCAACCTCAGGGCCTTCACAGGGCCCTGAGAATCTATTTATTTTATAAATAAAAATTCAAATGTCATTGAACAGATATACATGGCAAACTACGAATATTTTTCATAGAAGAGAGTGGATCTGTCTTCTCAAGTGCGCATCTCTGATAAAAAGTAATTTCCTAGTGACTGTAATTAGTGACATTCTTAGTTACTGCCTAAATATATATATAAAAAATATTGAACTCCGCATTATTATGCAGTTATTTCAACCAAGGATTGTTCGGATGAACAAATGCTTAATAAATCTGGCTCCATAATATTGAAGAAATTATCAAATCCCCCTTTACCTGAACAGGATCTTTTAATATGATTTTTAATGAGACAGAAGATATCATAGAAACCCTGGAAGGGTCCTGTAGAGATGTTATTGATCTTTGGAGTTAGATCACCTTAATGATTATCTTTCACAGCAGCTGGAATATTTTTTCCCTTGTCTCGTAGAAAGACACGTCTGAAGGTTAAATACAGTGGGATGCAACAAACTTTTGCCAAAAGTTTATAAATCCATCACGTGGAGGAGGAGGAAGAGAGGATTATTACTCATTTCCTGTGCTGCAGAATTCCCCAAAAGGCCTTCCTGCCCGTGTTCACAAAATACCAGGGTCGAAGGCTGCAAATCAGGGCAAAAATTAAGTCAGTTCATGTAACAGAAGCTGGAGCCAACGTGACTGCATTTTTTCATTCGCTTGCAAGGCTGTGGCACTTCGGCAGGAAATAAAAGTTCACCCGTTGAAACACCCGGCACGTGGTCGGAGACTTTTGAATTCATCGTGCAGCCTGGTTTTCTTATTTTTAGAAGCACAGTATCCTTTGCTGCAGCGGTGCATCAAGGAGATTTTCCTTTATCATGTCGGAGCCCGCCAAAGCCTCCCGGTGCCTCGGCAGCGCCCCGGGCACGCCAAGGCTCGCCCCTGCCGCACGCTGCTGGGCGCTGGCTGAGCATCCTCACAAACGTCCCATTTGATCTTTTTCCAAGCTGGACTTCATTGAAAACATTTTATCAGTTCTTCCTTGGTATCCTTGAGGGTATGTTGCAGAGAAATCAGCATGTACAGCTCCATAATGATGTTCCACATTTTCATTCTGAAACACGGTGCGTGCCGCACCGCAGATGAAGGGGAATACTGCGGTGGGCTTATAGCTAAAGCCTAACCTTCCCTGACCTTTTTCCCTTTTTTTTAACGCCTCCCAGTATTGACAAGGCCTCTAATTTGTGATCCAAGGTGGCACCCCTTCTCAGGATTAAGCTGCGATCCTGCGTTAGGAAGTGGTACCTGCCGGCCAGGGAGGACAGATGCTGGGGGGGGCAGCTCGCACCTTCTTCCCCGAGCATCCAGGCACGGGCAGCATGCAGCGGCACGTCAGCAAACTGCAATTCGTGCAATGGATAAATTTATTGGGAAAAAGATCCAAAACACCCAAAGCAGAGTTAAAAGAATATAAATATACCGGGGCGTGAAGGGGCTCGCGCCGTGCTCCTGCTCCAGCTGTTACCTTGCACACGGACGGTGCCCCGTGCATCCTTCCCACACCGCACCACAGCTTCTGCACGGTCCCGGTGGCCCAATGGGACGGCTCTCACCCATCCCCAACATCAGTCCCAGGGGCCAGATCTGCAATCCCCCACCAGGCACTGGCTGCAAACACAATTTAACAGATTTTGGTTCTCCTCCTAGGCTGGGATGAACATACCCCAGGGTGCTCCTGAGAGGCAGGAGATGGCACTTGCTGCCTCAGGCCCCAGAGCAGCCGCATGCCCGGGATGCTGGGGCTGCTGGGCAATGGGGACCAAGCGGTCTGGGGACTGCGAGGGCACCAAGGCTGCGAGGAGGGAGCCGGGAGCAGGGCTGGGGGGGCCCGTGGCAGCTCTGTGCCGCTCAAGGATGCTGCGACAGTGGAGCATCCCTCCAGTGGCCCTTTAAGCCAGATTGAAAGATGCTCTGCATTGCCAGGCTGACAAAAAAGCGGCATTAGCCGAGCTGTGAAACTGGCTCTGTATGTTTAATGTCTCTCAATGGCTGGGGTGGGATAGCACGGCATAAACTGAAAGTCAAGCAGCTGAATCCTTGTGCACTGCTTTGAAAAATTAGGGGCATTTATAATGTCTAATATGTTGCAAGCCAGGATGATTTAACAGATGGTTTAAAAAGAAAATCAGCATGTCAGGCAAGGCCCATTGTGTAGCTCTCTGTAGATTTCTATAGAATGTGAGAGTGATAAAAAATGTTTTTCTTCTCTATTTCAATACTGAAAGATGTTAAAACTTGAAACCTTGGGGGAAATTGCTTAATTACCCTCATGGTGTCAGTGGTCCAGAGCACTGGGAAATTTCAATTCCCTGCAGAAAGGGGTCAAATACGGAACAACCAGGACACTTTTTAAACTCTTGTTAATGCCTCATAACCTTTAATGAATAATTTTCAGTATCACGGCCAAGCTAACCTCACACAAAAGGCAGTAATATTTACCTCTTCACAGCTTCTCCTTAATTCCGTGCACAAAGAGAAAAATATAAACAACACCTTTGCTTCCATGTAGACAGAATACATGATTGCAAATTCAGATTTTTAAGTGCCTGTGCTTCTGATATACACTGATTTATAATTTCTGTACAGTTTTAAATTTGGGATGCAAAACCAAGTAAACTTTTCTTACGCAAGTAGGGTAAGCGGGGGTTTCCCCATACCATGCATTCAAAAATTACACTGTATTTTTATTTTAGAAAGAGGAGTTAATACTTAAAGTTGCCCTTTAATACTCATTTGGAAACACTGATTGAATAATAAGCCAAGCAGCTCAGTGTATCACATCTCTATTAAATTCTCTTGCCTTTTTTAAGATTAAAAGAAAAACTTTTTTCTTCCTCTAAATGCAAATCTTTCTGTGTAACACTGTGCCTAATCTACTACAACTAATTAATCTGTTTGAGCTGATGAAATGTTACCTCTGCATTTTTTGTTCCTTGTATACAATTATTGTAACAGTGGTGAATAAATCAATATTCCCAATCCAACTGTAAAAAACAATCAAGAAAAGCAGGGCTTCTCAGGGAAAAAACACCAAATAATATTTATTAACTCTGTCTCAATCCACAGCAGAGCCTAATACCATTCAAGCATTTTCTGCAAGTGTAATAAGCAAACTCAAATACATGATGAAAGTGGCACATGCCAATAATTTCACCATTTTACACTGCAGAGTAATTGAAGGATTTAATGAGAAACAAACCAATAAAAATAAATAGACCATGCAAGAGGAGGAGAAACTGATCTAAAATGGAAGTTGCTCCATTGTGAGTTTTAGGGGTTTTTTGCATGGTTTGACCAGGAAAAAAATGGTGTTGGGACGACTGGCTGTTAATTTCTACTTATTTTACATTTTGCAGTTTGCTTTCAAAAGAGGAAAATACCACTTGTTCCGTCTAGATTCGATTCTGCATCAGTATGCTATCCTTTTGCTGCCACTTCCGACAGATCTGTTATTTTCCTACTGAATTATATGATGAATAGAACCTTTCTGCCTGAAGTTAGAAACTGTTTCTGTTGTATTGGTATTTATAAATAACTCGGAGCAGCCTAGCCTTTTAAATAATGGCACAGAGTCCTTCTGCTTTTAGAAATGTCTATAAATCACAGTCTTCATGAAAGGAATTCTGATTACAAACAAACCCCTTTGTCTCAGCAGTGCCCCTAAATTTTGGTCATGTACAAACGTCTCGCTGAAGGATGCCACCAGCACACGAGTCGATACAGAGCGGGACCATACACGCTTGGGCGGAAAGAACATTATGGCCTTACATCTTTTTGATGGCCCTTTTTGGTAACCCCAAAGCTGGATCAAGCTTTCAATCCATCTGACCTAGCAAAATTTCACAAATGGATTTTTTTTTCAGGGGTGGAGAATTTTGGCCTGTACTTCAGCGACCCCAAAACTGGTGTCACAGTGACAAAGTTGGGGGTGGCCATACCAGCATGGGTCCTCCCAACTGGGATTTTGGGAGGGCGTGAGATCAGAGATGCTTCCAGCCAAGCCTGGGACAACACCTGGGAGGAGGAGTTCAGATCCAAAAACAATATTCAAAAACCTTTGAAGGCAAACACGGGAACTGTTAGTGAAGACCAACAAGTGAATCGTTTGTCACTTGCTGTCTCCATTTGCAATATAGATACTCAAAATCTATATTCATTTTTGAGAATGAGAAATGTGGGCAAGAACGGGCTCCTCACTTGCTGAGCGCGTGAGAGAGGTAAAGACCAGCCGGCTAAACCTGTATATTCAGAGCAATCATTTTAAATATTGAGTACTGTGCACCTGGTAAAAGAAACAATAAAACATAATCTCATCTCTAAAGGGGATTATTTTCAGCTGCGTTGTTTTGATGTTTTTCCTTGTATGCACAGTCGAAAACACTGACTTGTAATAAGTTATTGCTTTGTGCGGTGCTTTGGGAAAGAGGGAGAGGGCAGGTTCAAAGACCAAGCGCGGAAAGGGCTCTCCCTGGACAACAGAGGTCCAATCTCAGTGTACAGGTCAGCGACCCTTTTATAAAATCTTTGAAGTGCTTTCTTGAAGAGTATTGACTGACCAAAGCCTTTTATTTCATATCAAGTTCAAATGTAATGTCTTTATGAGCATAATGCACAAATCAATGAATCAGGACATTCAGATTATTTAGATAGAGCTCAGAGCGCGCAGCATGCACCAGGCATCTTTAAAACCGTTCACAGCCTTCAGATAATGTTGTATCCCACTATGCTGTTTACCAGACAAGCATTTTACAAAATAGGGTCCAGTAACAAAATATTTCATCTCTCTCTACTCGTCAGGATAACAAGTTTTGCCCTGACAATGCACAATGCAACAGGAATTGCTGGTTTGTCTCTCTAAGCAAGCTGGAGGTTAGAAGAATTTTAAATCCCATATTCCTCTGTCTTCATGACAGCAAATGTCGTATTCGTCGTCGTCGTCATCATTGTTGTTGTTGTTATTATTATTATTTCAGCAGTGTGGAAGACATGGACTTTTTTTATACCACATGCCTATACAAAACAAAAAAATCCTCCTTGCCCCATAAATCTCACAGTACCTCTTTTTGGAGCAAATTTAATCTGTATTACAAGTAGAGTTCAGCCTATGCTACTTTCCATAGAAGCACCAGTGAATAGAAATGTCATTTTTCTGGGGTCCTCTTACTTCTACCTGAAGGACACCATGTCTCATCTCCACCCGTGACAACAAGCACACACCCCAGTCTCCAGCCATAGAGCCAAACCCCCTCACGTCCTACAAACTATCTGTGCGGATGTGGTGCTGGTCCCCAAGCTCCATCACTCCAGACTGAACTTCTTTTGCCTGTCCTCTGTTTTTCTGCCCTCCTGGCCGGCGACAGCCCGCCTCCCCATGCAGCACGACATGGTTATGGGCTCTGCAGCTGCTGCAAGGGCCAGAGGCAAAGTTCCTCCCTGAAACTCCCCGACTCTGTACATTCAGGGCAAAACAAAACTGTTTAGAGAAGATGGATTACAGAATAAGAAGTTATTACAGTACAGCACAAGGTCAGTTGTACTTTCAGTGCCAACAAGTTATAAAGGTCTCACATTTTTGGCAGGAACACCTTACTAATGAAATACAAACCATCGTGTTATGAACTTAAATGTTTTTGCAATGTTTTAATGGACCTTACTCAAGGACCAGACTGACTATATGTTCGTGGGCTAGCTTCTTGTGCTAAGTGTTTATTTTTCACTATCCCAATGGGGGGAAAAAAGAACTGAAATTGCTCTTATGTCAAATTCATGGATGCATAAACGTGTGAGACGGAAGAATTGAGTATTATTCTCACTCCCGTCGTGACTTCTGGCAGGGAGAGGGTGGCACAGAGAGGCAGGCTGCAGGTTTCAAACCCTGGCACGCCTTGGACCTGGACTTTTCAATTCTGGCATCCTCAGACTTTTCCTCTTTTCGCAGCTGGTTTCCAAGGACCCCTGGCTGGAGAATGGCCAGCTCCACCATGGACTCTAGCCTTTCCAGCACAGAAAGGGAAATTTCTTTCTGTGGTGCAAACCCATCCTGCTTTGGAAATCTGGTCCCAGGAACTGAGGAAGCAGGGGCAGCGTAGTCTGAGTGAGGTGGGAGCAGTGGTCTTTTAGGTGTGCTATTGCATGTCCTTGTTATACTCCAGCAAAGACATCAGCAGAAAAGCCAAAGTAACAAACAAAAGCAATCAGCATCTTGAGCGGATTCCAGTATAACTGGTGCTCTTGATTGCCGTTTCAGACCCACAATCACCAGTATTTCACTGTTGGTGAGGACTTGACTCACCCCACCACTAATTAAACAAGTCATTTCCAAAGAGCTGGGAGAAATGCCTGTGAGCAGCGCAGCTACTCCAGCATTCCTCCAAAAAAAAAAAAAAAGGGATGACATTTCAGGCAGAAACTGGGTGTCAACTGCCAAAGCAACATCTACCCCAAC
Source organism: Psophia crepitans (assembly GCA_013399095.1). NCBI lineage: Eukaryota > Metazoa > Chordata > Aves > Gruiformes > Psophiidae > Psophia > Psophia crepitans. Next base: position 395,297 of record VWZZ01006234.1, on the reverse strand, counting down.
TCACCTATCGCCCTCCCCATGGGACACTGCACAGACCTGCACTGCCCCTTCCCACGCACCCACCAGTGCTGCCCATGTCCTGGCAGGCTCCAAAAGTCCCAAATCAGAGTTCAAACCCAGGAGTTTCTGGAGATCTACCAGCAAAATCCGAAGCGATCCCCTCGTCCTACGCCAGCGCTGCCTCTCGAGCATCCCCGCCCACGGACGCCGGTGTCGGGGCGGCTGGTTGCGGCTCAGCCTCTGATTTCCAGAACCAGAGGCAAGAGGCAACTGGCGGAGCGCTACAGGAATCTTGCCCGTTTGTTATCCTACAGTCTGCCCTATGATCAGCTTGCCACTTTATATTTTTGTTACACAAGGTGTATTTTTATTGTGAGTCTACAATGGAAAATTTATGGAGTTTTCAGGTTGTCTGTATAAATAAATATAAATAATATTAGCGTGTCACACAGTGGCAGTATACGCTGTGTTTCCGTTTGACATTGCAGTGTTGCCTTTTCTTTGCTTGTTTGTTGGTTTTTTTTTATCAATGGGAATTATAATGTAGGTATTTCCACTGCCTTAGCTGTCAGCCAATCCATGTAAATTCCAGCTATTATGGGGAAAAAAGAAGTGTCCCTTCATTACCAATCAGAATTTAATTTCTGGCCTCGACTGCATCCTCACATAAACCTTTCTGAGGAATGCCAGGACAAATAAGAGGGCTGTATCTCTTGGATGCTCATTTTTCGGTCGTACCGAGGAAGATTGGCGGGTATGTTGCGTGGTTTCAGTGTAATTAGTCTTTTTTAATGAAAGGGACCCTGGATATATTCCACTGTGGAGCTTCAATAATAGAATTTAAGTGAAAGTAATTTCAAAGTGCAACAGTAGTTTACATATTAGTTATTGTATAAAGAAAAAAAAAAATGCTCTGCTGTTCTAGGTTAAATGCAATTAACATCCAGGCCTTCTGCGAGACTCCTGGGAGAGAATGATTGGTTTGGCAGGTTATTTCTCAGATTTCGATAAAAGAAAAAGAAACCCCACATTATTTTATCTATATACCCTTGCTGAAAATATTATAGCACTCTCTAGATTCAAGACCTCCAAGCAACATAGTAGAACACATACATAACTCCAGAATTTTTACTAATTAACTATTACTCAGAAGCACAATAACCACTCGAGCTGCTGCCTGTATACAATTGCACATAAATAAAATTTTGCAAGTCCAAGTGGACGTCAATTCCTTTCTCTGTGAGAGGGGTGGAAAGAGTTTTCTGTTTGGTTTTGGAAAAAAAAAAGAGATAGCCAGAGCTCTGACGCAGGAAAAACATTGTGGTAATTAGAAAAAAACATATTCACTACTTTTCCTTATTTCATAAAGCTGTATCCTACCTCCAAAGACTATGTTCTTTTATGAGAAAGCATTATAGAATTGTTGCAAGACTGTTCAAACGTACCAAGAAGGATTTTTAATTTTTTATTATAATCTTTCTTTGTCTCTGGCAAGCACATTCTTAAAAACCAATTTATTTTCTCATTTGAAAAGTTAAGTCTTTCACCCCTAATTGTTTCTAAAAATTGTATTTCTACAGTTTTCTAGGAATAAAATTGAACTCTTGCAGCATCTATTAGCTAGTTTGGTGGGGTTTTGTTGCAAAGGACCTCACAAAAGTTGCTAATTCTTAGTTGCATAGGAATGCTTAGATCAAATCCCACTGTTTTAGTGTTTCTATGGGGGGGGGGGGAAAGATGCAATTTAGGCCAAACACAAAACCCTGGCTGATTTTTTTGATTGCTGTAGGACACTGCAGTGTAGATGGTCCTTCACAGGTTGTTAAACATAGCCTCCGGCTTGGGAAGTCCCCGAGATGCAGGTTTCTGGAGGTGGGAAAACAGATGAGGAAAGGTTCGATGTGCATCTCCCCGCTCCTGTATTCATCCTTCCCCGCCACTGGCCAACGAGACAGGGTACGGGGCCAGGCAGGGTATTAACATAGCCCACGACAGCTCTTCATGCAGTGTAAGCAGAGCATTTTATCTTTAGGAAATTGCTGCTGTGCTTGAAACCTACTAGAGTTAATAGAAATATTCTCATTGACTGCAGCGAGCTCTGGACCACTCCATCGGATGTGTATCTTCACCTTGACCTTGTAAAAAATTTAGATTTCTAGCCAAAGTTAGTCATCTAAACCATAAAGAGAAGTAGATACTTCCACAGGACAATTGATTTCATCTTTAAAGAGGTGACAAAATTATCCCCTCCTCCCCAGAAACTACAGAAATATCTTGGATGTAAAGCCTAAAATAGCTACCCAGCCCCCAGAAGGCTGCGATAAATGAGATGGCTCCCACCCCTGGTGGCACAGTGGGCGATAGTAACGATAAAGTGAACTTTGACAGTCCAATAATAAAAGCAATAAATGCTGAAAGGGAGAAACACGGTGCATACAAACCCAGAAAATTCTCCAGACAAGGCCAGATGGGAAACGCCGATCGCAGCGCTTGCGTTTGGAGTAGTTTTAGGTGCAGCCTAAATTATTCCAGACCTCCAGCTCATTTCACCCCTGCTTTGGCAGACTTGCTATGTCATTTTTCTTTTTCCTTTAGTGCCTGGACCCCGGGACGGAGGCAGTTGTGACCTGCACGCCAGACACGGTCACCGCAGACCCATTCCCATGTGCTGCTGGTGATCGCCTGAACCGGCCTCGTCCGCAACCTCCGTGTGCCGTCACTCGTCTCGAGCTGCTGAGTTTCCTCGGGAAATACAATTTGGGGGCTTGTTTATTTTTCTATTATGAGTATGTTTTGCTACAAGAAATTACACTTAATTATGTTATAATATTTTCAGAACTGTTAATGTTAATATTAATGTGTTGAAAATCATTTTTACTTAATTTTTACTGGGTGTTCTTGTATAATTGATAGGGAATTTGTTATTAAATCTTTTATTTGACTGATTACTTAATCATTCCCACATGGTTATTGAAGACAATCTTACATATAATTAATTTCACTAATAGAGACTCCCCATGTTTTCCTTCCTAGGCCAGTGTCTGCATGGTTATCATGTAATTTAAGGCTTTCCTGGGGCAGCTTTAAATTATGCACATATTTGTATTAATTATATATGGCCAGATTCTGCCACCTTGTATATAATGGCTAACACCCCCTTCTGTAAGTAGCTCCTCTGAAATCAGTAGCTCCTTTCCACCGGATCAGTGCGATAAAAAGTGGTGGAAAACGAGCGCAAATCTGAGGAGAGAAAGAATTTAAGTCGGCTGCTTTCATTCACTTTCCGCCAGCGCAGGCCTCCCCGGGTATCTCCTGCCCTCTCCCTTTCATCACGTCTAATCCAAACAGACGGATTCATCCGCTACACCACCATTTCGGGATCAGGAATATGACAGCACGGGAAGCGCCACGGCGCGGGGAAGGGAGCGTCCTCCTTTACCACCTCTGAAACGCAAAGATTTCGGGCACACGGTAAGTAACAAAGGACCACGGGCCATGTGTGCAAACGTGATAGGGAACAAATTATGTTCGGTGTCATGAGAAAGCAGAGAGTTATCCATCAGGTGACATGCCAAATCCGTGACAGGATGCTAAGTAATGCACCTGATGCCAATTATTGACTCCCAATGACAAATTGGGTTTGCATATCGCATATTTTCCCCCGGACCGAAACACCGAGGCAGTTCAAATAATCGCTAACTACACCGTTGGACTTGCGAGGGAAAGCGGTGAGAGCGTGTGAGAGGCAGAGCCCCGAGGAATCAACGTGAGCGGCGTCACCCTGGCCAGCTGTAATTTGCATTCTGATGACAGCAGCAGCAGCAGGCTCTGCGAAACCTCAGGCCTCCGCCGAAACCGGGAAACCACGACCGGCTCCGGGATGAGGCTGCACGGGGGTCCCTGGGGAGCTGCCCCCGGGGGGTGCGGGAGTGCGGGCCCAGGCTGCGCCGGCCACTGTAGGTGCCCCACCTGCCCCTGCTCGGCCCCCGTCTCTGGGAGCGGCCTGAGCCCAGAGCACCCTCTGCCAAGGGACTCGGGTCCCCAGCTTCCATCCGCATGCTTTGCTCAGCCATGGCCACCGAAACCAGCAGCCCCAACGATGCCTGGTGATGCTGACTCTGTCTTAAGAGCTATCCGGTCCACTTTAAAGCTTCTCTTTGGCGAGGCATGAAACACACAAACTTCACCCACCCTCCTCCCAAACATGATCTCAGCCACAGGAGAATTTGGCTTGGGTGCTCACGATACACGGCGCAGGGCAGTGCCTGGAGCCGGTCAGCGTGTCCAAGCGATTCACCTCTTGCCACCCAAACGAAGGTTCAAAAGCTGCAACCAAGATTGTCTTCTCCTGCTTTCCTTCCTCCTTCCCAAATCTGCTCATCCAACATCCACACCTAAACACAGCTAGGAGGGAGCAAAACCCCGTGTCCTGAACCCAGCCCCCTCTCTGCACCTTGGGTCCCTGTTGGCAGATGTAGGTGGATGCGGGCTGTGCTCGGAATGAGCGGAAATACCGACAGCTTCTGAGGAAATCCAGTGAAGTCAACGGGACGGGGCAGGGCAGTCAAGTTAAGAACGAACTCAACTCTTTGCAGCATCAATGCCATAGCAAGAACTTTTTAAAATCAATTTATTCTTGGGGAGCTGAGCGGAACGCGAGCCGCATACAAAAGAGTGGCCGCGGTAAGTTCATTTAAAACGGAGGCTCTTCTTAGCTAACATTTTAAGCTGCCCTCAAGCAATTCTCTGCCATGCAGCAGTATTTCTGGAAAAATGGTCTTGTGAACCCAACTCTGCACAAAATTTCCCAAACAAGCAGGGACAGTGTTTTGTACTTGTGGAGGGATGAAATGTTTTATTCCCCAGGGACCAAGAACTGAGAGGACAGTTTAGTTGCTAAATTTAAAAAATGGAAACCATCATCAGCTGAAGCCCTAGCTGGTATTTTCAGTGTTTTGCTATTTTGATTAATTTAGGGGATTCCTGTGAGAAAGTGATTGCTGAAGCTGAGGACGGTGAGAGCCCTTCTTACACCCTGTTACCTGAACTCTCAGCCCTCCCATGGCAGCATCACGCCCCCTCCGCCATGCCCAGCGTTGACGTGGGCAATAACCACTATTTGTCCCCACACACTATTTAAATTCTAAGACACTGACAAACTATAACTCACAGGGAATCATTTTAAATTATTATTATTCAATGGCTTGTAAACTGTATCTCATCATTAAACAGAGTAATAAATAAAAATAATGACTAGCTTTCAAGCCAGCAATGTAAAGAACATACATTTGTGCCAAATATTTGGGATTTTTTTACTAAGTTTTAATTTAAGCAAAATCCATCCTTTAATTGTTAGGTTGAGAAAATGGTATTTGGGGTTAGGAACTGGAGGAAATCCCTTATTCTGCGTTGTCTCTCTGCAGCTCTGTTGCTATATAGACCGAGATATATGTTGCTGAGGAAGAATATAATAGCCCCACAGATACCTTACAGTACCAAAACCTAGCTCGGGGCGACACATCCCCAGATGAAAGGCAGCAGCTCCGCCGAAGAAACAAGAAATTTGTCGGCGCGGCCGTTTGAAGTGCGCGGAGCCGGCGTGGAGGAGGAAGGGGTTAAAGGCAGCGGGGCGGGCGGGGGGGAGCAGCGGCCCCCAGCCCAGCCCGGCCTTGCCCATGGTCAGCCGCATCCTGTAATTCCATTAGGGTGCGAGATTCAAATGCAGAATTAGCTGTTGCCTACGCAGAATTATGTTAAACATGGCCCAGACTGAAAATCAATATTCTGCTTAAGTAACTGGCCCTCCAGTAATTTAATGAAGCTAAATTGCATTACACGGAGGTAAGGTGGTGGGGGACCATTTTGTCTCAAACCTTCCATTATACAGTGACTGTACAGCTGTATGCCTAAAGAGAAATTAAACACATACACTCATTTCTTCTTGAAGTTCGAACAGTGTTTTTTACACTGGATTACTTGTCTCCTTCCTTAATTTAAAACTACAGTAAATAATTTGCAGCCACATAATTAGGAAGGAGCCACAGTCTCATAATAAGAGGAAAAAATTGCTACCAGAGTATTAAAGGATTTTTTTTACTTCGCAAGAAAAAAATGAAAAAGGACATTAAATGTTAGATCTGTATTAAAAATGTAATTCTAAAGGGTTTAAATCTATGGCATGTCTACACTGAATTAATTAAATTCATGATCTGATCAAGGACTGAAAAGCTACCTTGGAGCTATCTCTTAAAAATGCTATGTATGTACATGTCAAAATAGGAATTAAAAAAAAAGCAGGCCTTTGATTTATTGGCAATTCATGCATGCATTATTGTGCTTTCTTGCCTTGTAGTAGGAAGGAAGTCAAAGTTTTATAAAGCACCTGAAACCTTCACCGCACGCCTCTTTATTAAAGGAACTTTCTCGCAGAAGACAACCGCACCGAAACTCCGAGCCGTCTACTATGAATATGATCATGATGACATCCACGACGGCTTAACTTGTGTTAAAGCTGATTGACAAGAACAAAGAGGGTACAATTACATTATGCAGCACTTGTACTGCACCCGCTTTTATTTATTATTCAGCTACAAAACTTCAACTGGAAGAAACACTTCAGAGTTTTGTGTCGAGGAGACGGAATTAAATTGACAATAATTCTGCGCCGTGCGGTATGAAGTTATGCTGATTAGAGATTCCTTCCCCCTAAATCATTTGTCACATTGCCTTATATAAGGGTAAAACAGACTTCAACCAAGTGTAGCTGCAGTGGTATCTTTGGGGAAATGCAGGCAGCAGAGTATGTATTGTTTAAAGGGAAAAGAAGTGATTTGCATGCTCAATCGCTATTTTTCTTGCCTGTCCAACTACCGGAATTTTCTTTCTAATACTTAAAAGGCAGTTAAACAAATGAAATTTATTTATGCCAAATCTAAAGTGAAGACGCAGACATTTAAAAGCACGAGTCTATTTAACACATTAGAGGGCATCCCCGTGCTGAAGAAGATGTGCCGGTGCAAGCTGCACGATGCAAAATTAGCAGGAGAAGTGGTGGCAGCCGCTCGGAAATGTCGGGTCAGGCTGGTTCTTCCCAACAAGCTGCTACAGCTGAACAAGCAACAGCACCTCCCTTCTCCGGCTTCTTTTTGCCTCTGGTTTGGAAACGCCGGTGTAAAGCCACCGGTACCAGCGCCCACCGCAGCAGGGCTGGCTGAAGGTGTCGGGGTGTGCCGTGTTGCTCCAGCCTCTCCCTTTGATGCTGAATGCCATTTTCAGGCAGGACAAGCAATCAGGTCTATTCATTAGCTTATTAAAATGAAATCCCACTGCTGTTGCTGGACCAAGCTTTACAGAGAACGCACCGAAACCCCACAAACCAGACGATGGGAGTCAAGGGGCACACGCCTCTCTTTCCTCCCAGCTCTTAGGACCCAAAGCATTACTGATACCTGAATATCCAGGAGATGAGATAGCAGAGAGCCAGCTCTGCCTCTGCCTAGCTGGCAGGTGTACCCCATGCAATAGAGTTTAATGTCAAAGCATCCCCACAGGCGACAGGTCGGAGGATGCCCGACAGCGACTCCCTCCCAGCCCTCCCGCAGCGACAGAGCTACGGCCACGGCACCGACCTCTGAAATCACCACCAAACGGAGCAGGTTTCGTTCCTGTCCCAGCTATCGTTCCTGCAACAACACAGTCCCACACCAGCCGAAGGTGGAAATGCCCCACGGGTGCGGGAACAGAAGCATCTCCCTCACCTCCCGGGAAGGGTCAGTCTGGATCGGCGTCACCATCGTCACCTACACCAAAAAACCGTTGCGATGTAATCTAAGGCAATGAGGGAAGGAGAGGAACAATTCAGCCTCTCTCCCTTACATGTTATCTATTGAAAAGGAAAAAACTTCCCGGAGAAATTATTTTTACACCCTTGAATACCAGCTAGCAAGTCTATATTTTGTCTCTGTTTTGCTCAAAAGATCTTTTACTCCATTATATCTTTTGGAATGGCAATTCAATAATGCGCAGCTGAACATTTATTAATTATACCCCAGTTTAGAGAACTATTTTGAAGGGAATAACTGCCTTCAGAAATCCTGAAACGCTTTCTGTTTGATTGCTGAGTGCATTAGAACGGAGACGTAGCTGTTCCCTGCAAAGCCGGGTTCCTGGCTTGTTCCTGCCACTAGGAACCGCAGGGTTTTTCCCCTCTCTCACCAGCAAAACATGAGTTTAAACCCATATTCAACCAGGGAAACACGTCATGTGTTTTATAACGCAAGGTTCTTTTGAGCAAAGTATCCAGCAATTTCTTTTTCCTTACGATGCACCTTTATGTTCAGTGATATTTCCTTTGGGGTTTTCATTAACGTTCTGTCAAAAAAATAAAAAAAAATTAAAAAAAAAAATTTCTCTTTGGCGAAATACCTTGACTGATGAATTTAGCGTTTTCCTTCTGCTCATATTTACATTTAGTGTTTTGATGATGTTAAATTCTACAAATGAGAGCAGTTTTTAAGTGTTCCTTTCAACACTGACTGCCTTTTCTGTTTGATTTCTCTCGCTGATGGCGTGTTGTCAATGCTGAATGCTGGAATTGTTGTTGAGCAGGCACAGCTGGATGAATTAAAGTCTCTCCAGTAACTCAAACCAGAAATGACTTCATCTCTAAACTTTCCATGTAGCACAGGTCAGAGCTCTGAGTAGGGACAAAAATAATGGGGTTACCAGAGAAAGAAAAAGTCAAAAGTACAAGTCAAAATATAGAAAGCAGCTTGGAGTCGCCCTGTGCGACTGCAATAATTTCCCTCTGCTGCCATCGGGCTCTTTTACAGAGTGAAGCCCTGGTGAAGACATTTGATAAGTAATTGATGTTAAGTTTAAAAAGAATATCTGCATGTGTGCAGATACAGAGCATTGTACATTTCTCTTATTAGCTATTTCCTTAAATTAAATGTGGGTATCCTAATACATAGCTACTCACGCCTAATGATATCATCTATTAATTTATTCAAGGAATTTTGCCAGAAAACAAATAAAAGCATTGAACACAAACATTTCTTCCCCGTTCCTTCAGAGCTCATCACAAACAGCAAAGCATTTCAATGTGGCAAAGGCAGATTTTAAAAGGTAACATATTTAATTAACATGAAGCAATTTCTAAAGTAAATACGAGATGCGTACACGGTAATTAGGCGTTGCTGGGTGCTCCCTGCCGGTTCCTGCCCAGTCTGGGGCGGGCAGGGGAGGTGGGGGGTGCCCTCGCCCTGGACCCTCTTCTCCTCCGCGCCCCATTGCCTCCCCAGCACACGCTCCCGCTTCACTCAATAAAAGCACTTGCCCCACTGCGGCAGCAGGAACATTTCTTTTCCTATGAAAACATTTCATCCATTTCCTTCTTTCCTCGTGAAGGAAAAAAAATCACCTTCAGCATTTTCCTGTTTTAAAGAGGGCTGAGCAGGAGCAGCCCCTTTCTCACGCACATCCTCAGGTGCCCCGTGCAGATTTTCCTGTGGAGCGTTTCACGCTCTCTGATGTCCGTGTATGAATGAGGTGATGTCTCCCATCAGTGGCCACCGTGCCAAAAGTTTTAGTCCTTTCCTTAAGTACGTGTAAAAGGTCCTACTTTTCCTGTAATTTCTGTATATGCCCCGGCCTGGCCTCTCTCCGTGGCTGTTCACGACAAGCTCACACCCACGTGAAACACGAATGCTTCTCCGTGGCGAGCTGGAGCTGATACGGCACATGCCCAACGTCAGATGTGTTTAAAAACAAAGGTTCAAAAATCTTTCGATACGTACGTGTTCGAGGGCCTCTAAAACTCAATGTTCTGTGCTGAAATCAATTCGTGTTATCAATAGCCAGGAATTCCCAGAGCTTAAATTGCGATCTGCTGTTTGCCATTGCAACTCGGAGAGACCAGCACCACAGAAACAGGCATGGAGACGACCCCGAGAGGACGAGCGAGAGTTACTTTTTAACAGCGAGCCAAAACGTCCGATAGTGAGAAAGTTCATAGGTACAGGGTTAAACCCCTGGCCACGCAGGTCCGTGCAATGTTCTGCATTCCTTCTGTTACACATTTCTGTCTTTCAGGTGACTTGGGGTAAATTCCCGTGCTTGCACAGCCGCGTAGCTGGGAGAGAAGCACAGAGCTGCTGCACAACACCGCGAAAGCACACACGAAAGCAGTAACTGCCGGGTAGGGTTCAACGTACAAACACAGATTAATATTCACGTGTACAGGAAAAGCTGTCAAACCCCTACCAATAATTACAGTCTGCTGATTGTAATAATTCCAGCTGGCTAATGGTCAGCCTGTACCCTCGACTTTCCATCCGTGGCGACAGCAGAAAAAGCAGTGCGTTAGCGCTGGCGTGGAGGTGATGACTTTGGCAACAAACTTCTCCTCCTCCTCCTCCCCACAGCCGGTGGCCCACTGCAGGGAGCCCGGGTGGTGGGTCCCGCTCCAAAGGGGTGCATGGCCAGGATGTGTCCCGTGCCGTGTGCCCAGGGAGAGGCAAGGCTCCATGGCTGGTGCAGGTGGACCTGGCTGCCCTGAAGGCCTCCTGGCCACAGGCGGTCACAGGACTTCTCCCTCCTGCAAGCCCAAGCCCCAGGTCTCTGCAGCCCCTGCACCACCTGCCATGCCCTGCATGGGCTCTGACCCAGGGAAATGATGGGACCTCTGGTCAGGGAATTCAGCTACAAGGGAGGAGGAGGGTCCATCTGCTCGTGCTGGGCTTGGCTTGGCCCATGCAGGAGTTCTCAGTCTGCCTCCAGCCTGCTCAGAAGCTCTACACCTGTGCTCGCAGTGCTTCACCCCTGAAATACTCATTTCTTTGAATTCAATCAATTCTTGGGAAGTCTCTTTACTCAGAGGCACCATGGCTATGCCACTGGCCATGAACCGGTGCAGAAACGGCCATGCCATCCGCGCTCTCCCTTGCAGGGAGACCAGCACCCCCATGGCCCCTGGCTCCCTTCCTCCTCCCTTACCTGCCCACAGGGATCGCCTGGGTCCACCACACTGCCTCCATGCCCCACCTCCCACCAGCCCACCCTGCTCTCCCCATCCCTCCCCTCCCGCAGCCTGGCACACACCGCCTGCACCCCGCACCGGCCCTCCCTCGCAGAGCGTGCCATTGCCCTGCTCATCTTCTGCTTTACTAGCCCCTCCGGCTTTCAAGCACAGTTCAAATTGCTGTTTGAACCTTTTCCAGAACTCCTCAGCATTTGCCCATAATTTTTAAGGCCGGTGGGGGATTTCCATGTTGCGATTGTCCCAACACCGCAGGAGCCGTTTCTGTCTTACCTTTCCGCTTCCAGCCACCGGCCCCGGTCTCCTCCAGCACGGGCACATTTTGCTGCCGTTCGCCAGGCTCTCTTCCTTTCCATTACGGTTTTTAGCATTTTCTGTGAGGCTTGAAGCCAGTTTTAGAGTTCCATTGAAAGAGCAATAAGACCTGATTTACACAGCACGCACAGGAGCGATGCTGCTGGGAAGCAGCCCCTGGCACCCTGAGCCTCAGCCTCTGCTCCCAGTGTGCGTGCCCAGGGCGCACACGGTTTTACGACCGTCTGTGGGGCCAACAGCGAGTCTTGCACCTTGCCGACCTGAAAAACGCGTGATTCTAAGTTTTACTTTGAAACTCCCTCATTCAGAGGCTTTTACAGTTACACTGGAATTCATTGTTTAATTTCCAGAGCTATTTGTGAATTAGACTCTGCCGTACCCACCCTGCTCTGAGCCTAAATACGCTTGGCTAACGTGCACGCTGTCGTGCCAGCTTGCTTGTCAGCCTGCAATGGGTGTCTGACCCAAACTGCACATTCTTGCTATTACTGATAATCACGGTTCATGCAGAGACCGCGGTCTGCCCTGCCGCAGCTGAAAGCAGCCCAAGGAGCTCTGTCCGTCCACCCTCCACGTTGGCCAAGTCCATAAATGAACCTGTGAGCACTGGGAAGTGATGTTTCATAATGAGGGTTGTTAAAAATGAGTAAATTTTGGAATGCTCCAGTGCGTTGAAGGAAACATCACTTTGTATAGTCCTTGTCCCTGCCCATGGCAGGAGGTTGGAACTAGGTGACCTTTAAGGTCCCTTCCAACCCAAACCAGTCTGTGACTCTAAGAAATACATTTGAAATGTATCCCGGGTTTAATCTCAGACCTGTGACGAAATTGTGGAATTTACCAGTTTCACACATGCTGAAAGTTCAAATTCATTTTTGTGGAGCACCTGCTTAGAAAAAGGACATGAAGGACCAAATCCTGCTTTCCTTCTGCCTTCCTAACATTTAATGAACGTGAATTTTAGACCTGCAAGGTTCGTGAGATCCGACTCTCTGCAGCTATGACTCTCTTGGTATTTCCACTTAAAAATTTTATTTTCAAGGCACCATAATTGTATGTAAAGTTTTTCTTGGATCTGAAAGACAAAAAGCCCTAGCAATTCAAAGGCTCGGCCTGGGAGAAACAATTGATCTGCATACAGATGGAAAGCCATTTTCAGAAGGGAAATCTGTGGATTTGACACTTTTTCCATTCTTATCTGAAATTGCTTTGGTTCTGAACTCACATTTTATCAACAGCAGAATTCACTTCGGTGTAAATCTCATTGATTTCAGCCACGTTTTATTCCGGGGATAAACGTGATTCCATTATTCTATTACAAAGTACATTAAAAATAAAACGTAGATGACAACTTTATCACTTAAGATGGCATTCATTACACGTGTGTAAGGATTTTTACTTTTTTTCAAGAGGAGTTTCATTTGGATTTCTAGCATATAGCCGTGCATATGTACAGCAGCCAAAGAAGCTATAGCCTGTCATTTCAATAAAACATGTATGAAAGCATCCCTAAGCACCTCCTGACATGTCAGGAATATATGGTGTAAGAGTGCGTCCATGTCAGCAGTGACAAGCTGAACCTTAATGGCTCTAAAACAGTCTTTATGGTTTACTGTACCCATAATCCGTTTTATAATGAGTGCTCCACTAGGTACACTGGTTCTGTGAGTTTCCTCTGCCTTTTAACTCACCCCAAGGTGCCTAGGCGAAGGGAAAACCTCCAAATTGTGGGTGATCCTTCCAGAGAAGCGTTATGTGCTGAAATACTTGTGCATGACAGATAAATTGAGATTAGGGCTTTGCTCTAATCCTTATGTTTTCTTCTGTGGATGCTAAGAGAGCCCAGTATTGATATTTTACTGCAGTTTGGGGGGAAGGTTTTAAATTTTATCGGGCTGGCACTGGTTTGGACTGGCAAAGTGCGGGGAAAGGGAAGAGGTGCTGTAAGCCCACAACAGATGCTGACAGCATTTAGAGGTGGAACAAACGCAAAATATGAGATTTCCTGTCACGACTTCACCCCAGTCCTGCAGTATTTACCCACGCAAAATAACAGGGTTGGGAGCAAAGGAAAGGGGCAGCTGTGGCCAAGGTGTAGCAGGAGCAGTAGCATCCTGTTTGCAGCAGTCTCCAGTAACTCAGGGAAACCCAAAGGTCTTTGCGTACCTCAGCTGAACGCGCTGTTCCTCCTCGTGGGAGGTAACGATCTGTAAGCAGTCAGGTGTAGGCACCCGTTATAAAGAAAGGCAAAATCAGGCTCAGATTTTCAGCCAAGTAGCAGAACTGGAAATAAATAGGAGGAATCTTCTACTGAGTCCCCTTTCCTCAGCCATACTTGATTTATTTATTCAGGGGAAAATGTGCACACGACGTGTGGGTGAAAAGAAGCACCCACCTCTGTCAGCCCCCAGCACCCCCCCTGCTCCCACCAACCTCCGTGACAAATGCTTTCCTGCCTTCCCAGGCTGGTGTTTCGCGTTGGCTTCTGCCCTCGCAAACGCTTCCGTGCGTGGGTACCCGTGCTCCTGTTCACGGCGCTGAGGGGCTGACAAGGGCATGTAACGTTTGAGAAACTGAGTCCCTAGGTCGTTTTCCCAGTGCAGGCGCTGCTGAGCCGCAGAGGAAGGAAGCGTAGGGAAGCTCTGCCCGGCACCGGGAGCCTAAGGAACACAGCAGGGCAAGGTGGTGGCCCCCATAACTCACGTGGAGGCCAGAAACACGTTTTACAAGAATGTTTGGGTTTTGGTGGAGTTTTTTTAAGATAAAGTCTAAGTCTGAAGTTCTTTTGTCTCTTAAATATGACAATAATCATAATAAAAAGTAAATAAATTCCTGTCTCGGAGGCCATAGCTCTGGAGCAAGCTGGTCTCCTCAGTCCCTACCCATGCTGCAGAGATCTCTGGGGAGATGCATCCCTCCAGGTCCCCCACCCACCATCCTCAGCCACCCAGGAGACCCTCACCGCCGTCCGGACACTCTCCCTGCATACCACCTCTTTCCAAGTCCTACTTCGCACCGCTGCCTCCCCTGCACCCCAGAAATGACACCCAGGTCCTCCAAGGGACACCCCCAGGCACTGGTGTCCCCTGAAGGACACTCAGTCTGGTCCCCCCTTGGAAAGGGAGACTGAACATCTGTCCCGTGGCTGGGTGTCACCAGGAGGGTGCCCCGCGGGTCCCAGGCCCAGGGGCTGGGTGCATGGCGAGCGCCCAAGGGGGAGAGGGAGGGAAGCAACTAGAAACAGCCACTTAGCGTCTATTTAGAGCCTGGGAGCATTTGTGAAAGCCATCCCCATTACTGTTGAAAAGATGCAAATTTGGTGAAATAATCAGCTGTATGGCTGCAGGCTGTTTCTCAAGTACCCTGATTCCTTACAGGAGTGAAGGTATTAGTGTAAGACACACAGCAAGGCCAAGTTCGTGTTGCTCAGAGGTAGCCCCTAACCAAACTCCACCAAGTGCTATAAAACAAGGTTTGTTATCCTGGAAAGCATTGACAGTTCAGCCAATAAAGCCCCAAAAAACAGAACCCTTAAGGCTGGTTGCAGGGGTGCAAAAAGCACCGCTCACAGGCATGTCTGACGGAGAAAACACGTGTTGGTTGCCACCGCGCCGAGCCCCTCGCCCGTCCCACGCTGGATCCCCATCAATTAAGGCAATCACCTCGCACCAGATTTTCCATCCCAAACCCCCTCATACGTTTAAGGATCCATTTATCTGCTGCAATAAATTCCATAAAGCCATCTATGCACAGGGCACGGCATTTCCTTTGTATTTAAAGCTGGTGAACAACTGAGGAGTAGCTCTGCTTTCAAACCGTTGGAAAATAGCTAAACGCGTGACTTAACGGAGGGGTTAATCTACTGCACGTCTGCAGACTTCTCCCTGCCTCCCTCTCCACCTCCCAGCTTTGTCTGGCCAAACTTTGGGAAAACATAACGCTGTATTTAAGAAGAGAATAATATTTAACACCAAAACGCCGTTCTCCTAGGATCTATTATTTTAAATTTTGTACTCAGTGCAAAGTGCTGTAATGCTTAAACTAGGTATTTAATTTCAGGAATATCAAGTATATTCTTAAACCACCAGTGTCTTCGACATAGATAGAAGGTGAGCCTTCAGTCAAGCAGTTTAATCTTTACAATTCTAGCCCTCCCTAAAATCAGTTTTGCAGTCAATGACTTAAAATAACCTCACGGAAACAAAAATATATCCCATCATCAGACACACACTCAGCCGTGTTTGTGCTGTGCATACAGTGGCACGGAGATAACAATGTAAGGCATCATTTAAAAATTTGAAATATTATTTTCGTGTATGGCAGAAGGGAAAAAACTCACCAGTTCAAGTTGCTTTATAGCACGGTGATGGAATAAACCGAGTTGGAGAGGGTGTGTTTGTGTGCACAACAGAGTTTATACTACAATATGCATCTTTATGTATTATGTATTCAGTTTTCTCACATTTTTCTCAGTGGACAGATATTGTGCTGTAGTTCTCAGAATACCTGAGAAAAACATTTCAACAAATTGCATTACTTGTCTATACAGATACTGTAAGGAGCACAAAATAGGCAAGGAGAGCCTTCATCGTATAAAGCCTTTTTTGATTCCTTCCCCCCCCCCCATCTTCTGTAACAACATAAAAGATACTGTTATGACAAGTACTCTGGTAGTTCATTCTTTCATTTATAATTTAACCACAGCCTATATAACCTAATCAGAAAAATGTGGAGCCTGATTAGTACAACAATCGAATACAGTTGGGCTCCTTGAACAACTCAAAGAACAATACAAAAGAAAGCAAGGAAAGAAAGAGAGGAAGAAAAGCAAGGAAAAACATCGCAGGCATATCAGAAAATATGTGGTATTTCTTTAATATTTCATTTTAAACTACCTAATTGTGTTTTTAAGCTTCGGTTCCTGTAATTTTGCAAGACGAGGCATTCCAGTGAGAAAACATATGGTAAGGGATTTTTAAACCACATAGCTAGAGTGCATCATAGACTTATCTGCTGCTTTAGTGTCACAAAAATCCACCACTGAATTTATCCAGTCACCCATTAAAGAAAGAAAAGAATTAAAGGAAAAGGAGTTTAAAAATCCCCAAATGCTACAAAAACTACTGGAAAGTGACATCGGGTTCAAGACAGCAGCTAGGTGGATCTGCGAGACTTCCCACGGCAGGAGAAGTGGCAATTAGCTCTCTCAAGGCTGCTGGCGATTTCGGGGCGCGGCGTAGGAAATACCGCATTCGCGTCTGACGAACTGTCGTTAGCCACGACTTGTGACGGCGGCTTGGCTAAACCCAGTTTTAATGAATCTCGTGCCTGGGATTGAGGCGAACTTTAAACTGTGGCCCCTCCGAAAGCTTTTCCCAGGCACGCGCCCACGGCGCTGTCCGTATCCGTGAGGAGCAAGCCGAGGCGTGTTGTAGCTCGGCACGTAGGAGCAGGCAAGGAGACATTGTCCAGGAGAGAGACTGAATCAGCAGTTCGTACGGCACTTTCCGAGGGGATGTCGAGACACGATAGCGACAAACTTTGACATTTGCATGCGGCAGGGAGAGCCGGGCTCTTTGAGGTGATGCGCCGGCTCCTGGGGACGAGGACTGCGGCCGCCGTGCTGGCCGGAGGGTGCTGCTCCCACCCCAGCAGCCTTCTCCCAAAGCCCTGGCGCTGGCTGGCGCGGGAAGGGCTTCCTTGGGCTGAGCCTAAGGTGAGAGGAGGCCACGGCCAGGCTCGGCCGTAGGGGAATACCAGGCAACGCCTTGAACGATGTCACTGCCGCAAATACCGAAGGCAATCACAATGCCTTGGCACCGACATAAAGCCTTCTGGTTCCGTGGGAAGCGGAGTTAAAAGAAACTTTTAAAGGCCGGTGGTTAACTCTTGGCGTGAAGAGAGGGAAACGCTGCAGCAGGGCTGCGCCGCGTGACGCTTGAGCCCGGGCTGAGTGCAGCGTTGTGCAATCGCTGCGAGGGATCCGAGCGCTCCCGGTATGCGGTCAGAAACGCTGCAGCACACATGAGCCCCCTGAAAACCTTCCCTTCACGCGCAGGCGGAAAGCAGCGAGCGTGGCTGCCTACGTGTCCGTGCCAGCTTCCGCCTCCCCATCCTGTTGTCGTCTAAATTTACCTGGAATTGGTCTTTCCTTTCTTGCTGCTTATCTCGCTTTTAAAAGACAAACTCTTAACCTCTTGCACTCAAAGGATTCCCCCAAGGTTGTCTGCTTCTTCCCACCGGGAGTTTCTAAGTGTAAGGACTGAGAAAAATGTAAGGTGTTAATCTTGATAATTAGTGCACAAAACCAATTAGAGGTCCAAAAAACCTTAAGGCACAGAAAGTGATTTTTTGTTTATTTGCTTACCTTATTAAGTTAAATATCTGTCTGAATTAATCACTAATGAATGTGAAGAAGGCTCAATAGCACTGGCTTAATGAACAGCAGTGTCAAATGCATTTTACAGGGCACCAAATCACTGCCTATAGTAAGCCAAGTCGCTATTCAAAATTACTTTTCTGCCCAATTTTCTGTTTGCAAAGCAGTAAATTATTTACATTTATTGTGCTTATTTAAGCGCTTAAATAGTATGAATGGAGTACAGGCACATTTTAAAAATATAGAATCATTACGCAACGCTGCTGCTGGAAATTCATGTCATTTTCCCCTAAAGGCTGCCTCCTCCCCTCCCCAAGCTTTCTTTTACAACATCTCTTGCAACACCCCATTATTAGATTAAATATATTTTTCTCCACAATTTATTCTTTCGCATACTTTCAGAGGAGCGCTGTAGGACTCAAATTATGCCGGCCGAGAACAGTCCTCCTCGTACTTGCGTAGTGGCTCGCCAAAGTTCGCCTGTTTTCTGGATAAATCTGTGCGGTATTTCACCAAAACAACTGCGTTTTCGCTCTCTTTCCATCTATTATTCACATCATAAACATCTGCATTGTAAACGTCAGATGTACTAATTGTCATGTCTCCAGCTCTGGGTACTAAGTGAATGTGTTCAACGTTATCATTTTGGCTAATTTTTTTCTTTTTCCCCCCCTCTTTTTTCTATTAACACCTCCAAACGCACATCCCTTCGGTTTTCCAGCAGGCACAGAGGCTTTTGCAGTTATCTCTTACGCTCTTTTTT
>VWZZ01006234.1:342773-362421 GCA_013399095.1 Psophia crepitans | reverse complement strand
CTGGCGGGGAGCGCGGATGCGCTCCCCGCCAGCCGCCAGGCACGGGACGGTCGACGAGGCGGAGCGGGGACCCCACGGTGATGGGGAGCTTCCTTTTTCCCAGCTGTCAAACAGGAAATCTTGAAAAGTTGACCGGAGAGTTATGGAATTACCTGTGGAAACATATTGCGGAGGGTCAAGCCGGAGGGTCGATTTGTCAGGCGGCGGTGTCAGGGTCTTCACATCCACAACTGTAATTTGTTTTCTTAACACTTTTTTTTTTTCTTTTTCTTTTTTTTTTTTTTCCTTTTCCAGGATATGTAGCTGCAGAGGCCTAAGACTATAAATTTCCAACTTCACACATGTTCATTGTTTAGTTTCCTTTTTTTTTTTTTCTCCCTCCTCTTTTTCCCAGGGTCTGCTTTTATACGTACAATATTTTTTACTAATGTGATAAACTTTGGGAACTCAGATACCATACATCACAGGCGGCAGTGTCAGAAGATTAGCAAACAGCATCCTTTGTAAAAGCGTGATTTATCTGTCCTCCCTCCGTCCCGTCCTCGCCCCCCTCTCCCTCCACATCCACAGCAAAACAAGGTCGGTTTACAAAAGCGTGCTTTACGAAAGGTTCTTATATTGCAGGTTTTTGTCGGTAACCTTAAAATGCAATTAAAATGCTGCACAGCATCTCGGATGGCAGAACTGTTTCAACCATGTTGCCATAATTAATCTGGAATAACAAACAGCAACAAACCAGAACAGAACTACCAAGTAAAGAAATTCTCCCGTGCAATAACGAAGCAGCAACATCAGCGTCTCTCCCAGACGGACCAAATCCCGGGGTGAGTTCTGTGATGTGCCGGTGTTGCTGCCATGCTGTCCCCACCACGTCACAGGCAGAGGGGAGGCGGAGGAGAGGGCTGATGGAAGCAGTCTCTGGGTTTGAGTCATGTTAAATTTTATTTTTTTATTAGTGGATATGTCTTTTTCTTTGTTTTCAAATATGATCATTTTATTTTTTTTATTACTGGATATGTCTTTTTTTTTTGTTTTCAAATATAATCACCTGCCTATTATGCAAAGCATTAGGACAGCAATAACAGTTTTAGCTGAAAACGGGGCCAAAGTCACTGAAGAATTTTGTAGAGTATCTTATTTAATTACAGACTTCATCCTGCAACAGAGAACTTTCATATAGAGCAAAGCCCTCTGTAGCACCTTCTTTCCCTAACGTCTATATACTCTCATTTTCAGCTCTCGCCTTCTATTTCTGAGCACTAATGCCCATTAATATCCAGAAAGTGTCAGTTGTATCCAAAGTTTCAGTCTATTAAATCAATGAAAAATATATTGGATTTAATATGTTTGGCTTAGGAAATTTGTTTTGTCTGCTGCAGCCTACTGCAGCTTGCTCTGAGCTTACCTCTGTTTGAATTAGAGGGTGCAGGCTCATGTGCAGCTCAGACATTGGCCCATAAGACCGTGAAGCGTAGCTGATTTTTGGAGAAACTACTAAGTAGTTTCTATAGTGATAATGATGTACTATGTGCACCTATTGGGAATATATAAAATTAGAGAGAATTTCTGTTTGCTTTGGTCCTCTTTCTAGAATAATTACAGTAACTGCCATTCATTCCCGTTCTGTTACCCTGATTATTCTAGAATAACCTGGTTATTAAGGTTTAGTCGTGTTTAAGAACATACTGCAAAGTGACAACTTGTCATGTTGGTATTATCAATACTTTAAAATTTCCATATTAGTGACCCAATTTTCTCAAGATTCCTGAGTGTTTAATTTGGTGGGGAGAAGGAGGGAGGGAAGTAAATGATGCCTCTTGCTTTTCTCTATTCAAAGTAACCTTAATTTCCCGTTCCTGAACAGAAAGCTTTCCCTTAGCAACTAAAAAAAAAAAGAGATGAAACAATTACGTCGCACAACCCTAACCACGTTCTCAGGTTGGAAATCCTTCTGCTTCCATGCAATGCGGTGGGTGACACTTTTAAGGTTTCCCCCTGCCAGTGGCAGAAGTGCCATCGCTCAGTTCAGGGAATTATGGAAACAAGAAGTGCTGCGTGACCGACTCCAAACCCTTTCCCAGAATAGCACTTTACAGCCTCCCAAAGCCACCACGTTTAATGGAACATGTTACCTTAAACAGCACTTTCCCTCGGAGGCGAGGCACCCTCCACAGGGCAGGTGTACCACAGCAGGTATTTTCACTGCTAGTTGAAATTTCCTTTGCTATGAGAAATTTCTGCCCTGAAAGGAAGGAAGTTTAACCAAACGAAGCGCAGAAAAGGCTCCGCGCTGGTGAAGGTGCGTATAAAGCTGTCCAGAAGCACACTTAGCTGACGTACTGACAGATTGTGCAATTTTGCTGTGGTAATTACTCAATGGTTCAGCAAATGGTAACTAAATACTTTGGAAATCAAAATGCCTAATTGCAGACACACATATGGTATATCCCCATCCATTCCGCAGAAGGTAATGTAACAAGCACACCCAAACCTTCCCTTAATTCCCCCAGCTCAGAAGCCACCAGTGACACAAACCAGTTGTAATTTGGAAGAGTATTTGGGGAAACAAGATATAAATAAAAGGGCCTGTGGAAAGTGTGGTGTGCTACATGCAAAGCTGGGTTCGAAATGCAAGATTAAGCTAATTTGGTCAATAAAGACAAAAATGTTAATGCTGTCACATTGCTACTCTAGTGCTTATATCGCAACCTCTTTACTGTCATAGACGAGCCAAAATCGTAAAGATGGATTCAATATTCGCTCTTCACGGGCAGCGCAGGCAGGTGGGTGCAGACACGGATAACGTCTGTGCTACACCCTGCCAGCAGAGCACGGAGGAGCACGGAGCAGTAGCTCACCCACGCCAGGTCCGCTGGAGCCCACGACCATGGGGGAACACGTTTCCCAAGCCCCCCGGTGAGTACCAAATCTTGGTGGCTGAGCAGGAGGGCAGGGAAAGGGCCTGGCCCACCTTCCTCCCACCCCAGCCCAACCTGCACACTGAAGGAGGACCCAGGCAAGAAAAGGAGACAGCAGGACTTTGTCCAAGAGCTTTGCCGATGGCAAACAATTGTGGCAGATGGTGCTGTGGGGAGCAAATCAGGCCCTTGTATCCACTTAAAACCAGACATGTGGGGGACCATGCTTAGACCAGGATTTAAGACAAAGTCCTCCGTCCTTTTTTTGCCTCTGATGAGGAGTTCAGTCAGGCAACGTGAAAGGAACCTGAAAGGACAACGCCCCTTGTGGGGGCTAAATGAACATTTCCAATGTTTCTTTTAGAAGTATTTAATCCAAAGAATTGCTAAAATCTGACCTGTGTATATATTCATCCATCCATCCAACCGCTCCCATTGCCCCTCCACCAGGTTTTAAGATCTTAAGCCTTCCACAGTTAAGGAGAAAATACATCCCCCTCCTTACCTACTGCTGCATTACTGCACATCATGCGAGCCCCACATCTTCTTTAATCTCCAAAGAGGGGAGTGGTTATCTCAGCACACGGCAGCAGCTCAGCCACGCACGTGCACTGCACATGAGCCACTCGGGTTTACTGCCCGGGCCCTTGGGAAAGTCAAAAGGAGGCAAAACCCAACTTCTTATTTCAAGTAACACCTTAATTTATGAATGTTCAGATAGGTTTAATGCAGGAGGACTAAATGGAATTAATGATTAATTAGGGTTTCTGAACACGCTTCACCCCCTTTTTCTAAAAAAGTTAGACATATGTTCTGCATTTTGTAATAACTAGGCTGAAAACCTGCATTACTTACCTCTCTTCTTCTCAGAAGAAACCCAACCCCCCGTTATTGTGAGTCTCCTTGGAATTAGGAGTTCTTCTTTTTATTTCTTCCTATTAATGTTTAGAAACTATGAGGATGTATGATTAATGCAGGTAGTGTGACTTTGATATAGGACAAAGTAGCATTAATTGTATGATATACATTATTTTTAAAACAACTACATTGTCTTCATCTTGCATAATTATCTCTTTGTTGCTGTTAATCAGGATTTCCCAAAGTGGCACACAATAAAAAGCATTAAGGTTTATGTCAGCAGATCCAAATCTGGAATCAAATCTATCTGTACCATCAGGTGCCCATTAGGCCAGTGGAATTGCACATTAAAGACGCTCAGACAACACAGACGGTTTTGTCTTGCAGTAACGGGGAGAAAGGAGAAATGGGAGCTCTTGGGCACTGAAAACATACGTAGGAAAAGGCAGTTCCTGCCCGACCCGTTACAGGGAGGTGAACAGAGGGAAAAAGAGATTAAACACTCACCCACTGGTGGTTTTGGCCAGTGCCCTAGGAAGTTTTCGGAATATCCTGGCAGCATGAAAATATCATGGAGGTTTTTCTCACTCAAGTTGTAGCCACAGCGTTGTTCTCTGAGAAATTTTAGAATAAAGAAGTCGGGCACCACTGCACAGCATGGGCTTCCAGGGGGGCAAGTGCTGCTGGCTGCTAGCAGGGCTGAGCAGTACTGGTGTGATGTGCTTCATGCCACCATGGGGAGAGCAGTGGCCACTGCCCCACTTCCATGTGTGAGACCTGGGATGAGCATGGAGCAGAGAGGTCCCAGACGGGGGCAAAGCTGAGGCCCAGGGATGCAGCAAACCACCAAATCTTTGGGACAGCCTGATGAACTGCTGCTCCGGTGGCACCAAACCCATCTTGGCCATTGCTCTGGGGGCAAGACCCATTTCCTAGAGGAGGAATGAACGACTGCACACAGATATCCATGTGGACACACCTGGGGTTGGTGTGCGGGGCGTGAGTATAAAGCTCTCCAATTGTAGAAGTTTAAATGGCTTTATGGCAAAATGTTTTCTGTGTGTGCTGCTAGTTCCACTGACCATCTTCATGATAGACCTGGGTGGGAATGTTTTCCAAGGAGCATATTTCAAGGTGGCAGAAGCACACAGGCTTTGGGCTTTCCTTTCTCGCCCATTCTCCCCCCATCTTTTCCTTCTTCTCCCTTTCTTTCTTTTTATTTCTTTTTAAGAAAAGATAAAAGAAAGACAAGGGAACAAGCAATCTGCACACATGCCAACTGCTTCTCCAACACCTGGTCTGCCTGTTGCTCTTGTGAGAAACACTGCTGAGGGAGTGGAAGGAGAATCTGAGTGACCATTTCCATCGCTTCAGCCACACGAGCCCCATGCAAATGCTGGGCTGTGTTTCCCTTCGAACGAACAAGAGGAGGAAGGGAGCAAGTGCTGTCCCTTGTCCTTCTGCAGACGTTCTGCAGACCCAAAGGCCGTACAAGGAGCGTGCAAAGCAGGCAGTGAGGCAGGGCAAGGGCACGACACAGCAGGGCTAAGGCAAGACGAAGAGCTTTTAAAAAGGCAGGAAGGCACGTCAGGCCAAAGGAGAAAATGAGCCTGGAGCAGTGAAGTAAGAATGATAATACCAAGCACTTATGTTCAAAGCACTGTACAAATATTAACTAATTAATCCTCAAAGCCCGCTCTGGAGTAGATAAGCAAGTGTTATTATCCTCTTCTTGACGGGGAATCTGAAGCTGCAAGGTTAAGTGTCACGTCCAAGGCTACAGAGAAAGGCTTCAGAAGAGGTTTTTAAGGGCTTAAACACTCCAAACCCAGTTCTGCGCTTACTCCAGGAGTTGAAGTCATGCTGGCAGTTGGTTAACAGCAGGCAGCAAAGAGAAGTGGTCCAAGGAGGAGCCACCATCTTGGAGAAAGCCTCAACACTTCTGCAGTCACCTTATAACCCAATTTTCACTCTTTGCTCTCACATTCTAGATCAGCCTTTTAACTTGGCAAAAGATGACCTGGTAAAAGACCAGGACAAAAAGAGTCAGATGTTGCCTGGGGTCACACTTGGTTGCTCCCACCCACCACACCTCCTTGCCATCAGCTTGAGCATGTTCGGTTCGTCCCGCAATACTGGGAAAGTAATGGCTCTGGTTAGCTCAAGAACAAACTGGGAAGGAAAATTAATAAATAAATAACATTGAGTTGATGATAAATTAAGAAACAGGCTAACTCACCCGTGATTCTTTTGGAGGCTCTGACCTCAAAAGAGGGAGCTCCACCACCTAGAGAAGCATAACGGTTGTGTTTCTCATGAAATTCCAACCATCTTGTTCAGGTTTCTCAGCAGAAAATCAATTCTTGAGTGTTTTCCATCCGAAGCGAAAGAGGAAGAAGGGGTCTTTCTGGAACCTGACCCAGAAACTGAGTAACAATGGATCAAGGAACTCCAGTTTGACCCACTCCCCCTGAAACGGGCTCGAGCTGGAAATGTTTCAGGTTTTGGCCAATCTCTCAAAAGTAATGAAGATTCAGAAAAAGTGTGTATAAAAAAGGAGATTAGGAATATGCAGGCAGGAAAACACTTTTCTTAAAAAATGAGTTTGTAGGTCAAAAGTGTTTACTGTTCACAATATGGATTAGAGTGGGATTTCAGTGTGTTCTGGAAGGAGCAGGGGGGTGGGAGCAAGAAAAGGAATTGTCTGTGGTCTGTATTTTTTTTTCTCCAGTTCCTGTACTGACAGCAAAGGACCTTTGATTGTAAGATGAATTGTGGAGCAGGAGTTGCAGCTCTGTTTTTGGACATCGGTATTTTCACTAGCGCTTTTGACTTCAGGGAGCCCTTTCAGAGACGAGAATAGTGAGGTGGATGTAGAGCTCCCAGAAACAATAACAGGAACATTTGCCAATTAATCTATCACACACTGTAGCACAATTTACCTTTTACCCTTCCAATTCTGAAGAGTTACTATACAATTCAAATATCAAATTGTTACTG
Organism: Psophia crepitans; assembly: GCA_013399095.1. Taxonomy (NCBI): domain Eukaryota; kingdom Metazoa; phylum Chordata; class Aves; order Gruiformes; family Psophiidae; genus Psophia; species Psophia crepitans. The sequence continues at coordinate 355,645 of VWZZ01006234.1, read as the reverse complement.
GATACAGCAAAAATGAGAGGATGCGGGGGTAAAAAAGGGACACATCAATAACAAGACAATGCTTCTAATTTCCTGTACAGCTTGTTATACGTGACCTCGTCGGTAAATCTGGTCACTATATTCCCAATACTCCTTTTAAATATCCATTTGCATAACCCCTTTTCTGTCCATCTCACCCATACTCATTGGGATGCCCTGGGAAGCAGCACAGGCACTGGCACTGGATGTGTCCCAGACCCCCTCCCTCCCCCCAGCTCTGGGCTCCCCGTCCCACATGCCCAGCCCAGGCACCACGTCCCTTTTCTCCATGCCCACCTTCCAACAGCACCAAAAAATATTTTGGTAGAAGACTTGGGATGCAAAGTATTCTGAGTTACTCCTTAACCCTAGCCTTCACTTTCCTTAGCGTTCATAAACATGGGCAAGAGAGAGATGTGTTTCCAGGTTTAACGAGCCATTTATAACTAATTACTGAAGCTTATTAAGTACAGCTTTGGCTTAGGCATTTTATCCCTACCTTTTCTCTACAGTATTCACCAAAATTTGGCTTCCTAAGAGGAACTAATTGAATTTCATGGTTTACACATTACTTGCACACTCTTTTTAATCCCCAGCTCTAGTTTTTCTTTTACAGATTGTCCCGGAAGAAAGCCAAAACATTAACTTCGTATTCATCGTATAAATAAGGGTATTTTTTAAAATTCTATCTACAGGCACACACGCACATTGGGTTGGAGCCTTTTCTAATTCTTCAGTGCACTGGTGCAACTCCATTAAATCAGCAGCCACGCGCCAGTATGGAAACTAATGTGAGATCTTCTACGGGTGATTATGGACAAACAGAATCAGATCAGCCAGATATTTGCAAACTTTCAGGGAAATTGCCTTCCACCGAAAGATTTGGCTTGTTTTCCTTTATAGCAAATTTTGGGTAAATTAACTGTTCAATGCGCTTTGGAAAGCTTTTCTCCAACCCCTTCTCTGCGATCTCCTCAATGAATCCAACTAATGTCCCTGTAGCTGGAGATAACATCTCCTCCCAAATGCTGGAGGAAGTCCTGGGTCCAATGATGTCAAAGGGGATTTGTCTTTAACATCAGCAGAATCAGTATCTCACCTTAAACGTGTGTCTCTAAGTACCTTCGTAACATCTGGTTGAGCACCTTGTATTGTGCAGGCAAAACCCCATCCAAGCCAAGCGGGGCACCACGAAGTGATGCAATACAACAGCTATCTACAGTAAATGTGAAAATTCACATGTCGTGAAGCACACAGCTTCCACTTGCAAGTGTATTTTTAAGGCATGGTGAGGGAAGGCATGAGCTGTAGTGCAGCTGTTGGAAGGAGAAGCAGCACAAGAAGGAGTATTCCAGGCAAATTTTTAGTAAATGTGTGTGCAGTGAAGCGGTTCAAGCCCAAGGCATCTTTAGCAAGTCACAGCAGCACGCTGGTTGATCTTTACCACAACGTTTCCTACAGAAACAGTGTGAGGAAGCTTGCCCGGACTTTCCAGAGGGGCTGGGGCATGGACATGACCTATTGAAAAGTTCAAGTAACAATTTCCAACACAACTGAAAAGTTTTCCAGTGATCTTCCTCTCTTCTGTTAACCACATCTTAAAGACTTGAAAAGGAGTTTCCAAATGTCATTAAAGATATTAAAAAGCCACCTAGAGTTCACATTATTTGACGTCTTAAGGAGAAAAATGTTAAAAGAAACAACCCTCTTTTCAGTGATAACACAGCTCGCTACGACTCAAACTGCAAAATCATAACATAGAATTAAATTTTACTAACAACAATATATTTGGGGTTTTGGTTTTCATTTTTCACAAGGACAGCTTGTGGGCTGGTGTTGTGCAAATCAGCTTTCCCAGTGCAAATGAAAGCCAGTCGCCAGTTATTATTGGTAGAAAAGAAATAGTCGCTGAAATCTTTTAACAATTGCGAAACAACATTGATTCTACCCAGCCCCGTGTGAATAGCTGAGATGCACCACAATTCCAAAATAAATTTCAAAGCAAACAAGCAAAGCTGAAGCAGCTACTCAGGCCTGGGAAAAATCAGCACTTCCAGTCAGCTCTTGGCAAATGTGGGAGCAACAGAAGCCCAAGTCTCGAAGGAGGGAGTCTCAGCTTACCGCAGAGCTGGGGCGCGACTACCAGTCCCACCTCCAGTAAAAGACTTACGTGGGATTTAAGTGCATGGGACTTGCATTTGCCATCTGCACATGGGTGAACTGTATCCAGAGTGACTGCCAAAACAAATAAATGGGGAAAAAAATAAAAAAAGAGAAAAAAATGTTCCACTGCTTTCAATTCTGTGAATACTGCGACACCTCCGAGGGGAGGGGGTACCGTGTTTCCTGGGGAAATAAAGATTTTAAGCCCATGGTGTCTTGGTGTCTTCTTCGTGGACAGAACTTGCTATCTTTGATAGTCTTGCTCCTGATGATGCTGTTTTAATCTGACTGGCTTTTTACACCCTGCTGGGCAGCGGGAGAGAGGAAAACTGGAGAGTAAAAACTCATCGACTTTCAGTTCGCTTTCCATGCACGTGTTATAATAAATAATAATGTGTGCGGAGAATGCATTGCTAAAACTGGGTCCTGTGTCACACATTTGATTCTCCAAGAACTGTTCTAACGTTAACTTAAATAAAATACTTATAAAGCATATAATCCAAATATTTTTATTTTTAATACTGTACTATAAATTTACGCTGATACATTATGAAATTTGCAGCTAAAATATGTTTTCATTTGCACTTACGGTCTTAAGCTAAATTAAAGCATCAACATTAATTAATTAAAAAACAACTCCTTGCTCTCACTGCCTGATCTGCTTGGGGCAGGTGACAATGATTTTGCTTAATCTCCTCACTCAATATCATTTCCATCTCTGGAGAAAAAGCAAGGTGTGTGCACTAAAAAGTCTTGCGGAGAAGCAGAAAAAATATTCCTTGAAATATTTAACCATTCTCTAGAGCTAAGAAGGTTTGAGACACAACAAAGGGAACAGTTCAGCCAAAACCCTACTTTCCACATAGATAGTTCGCACCCAAAATTGCATAGCAAGAAAACGTGGTTGTAATTAACAGGGTTTGTGAATGGGATTTGGTGGGGAGGGCAGTAGCCTGTGCGATGCTGAGCTATACATTTCTGCATACTCTATAGATCCCTATCTCCAAGTGTGAGAAGTGCATAATGGAAGAATAAAACTTTAATAAATGTGGCCTTAGCCAGTAGTGCAAGGTTCACCGAGTGGCTTAACCATGCCTGTTCCAAAGAGCAGCTGAGTTGGAGAGGAGAGGTCTACGTTGGAGAGCCCAAGGAGCACATGGTTCTGCTCCTTCATGACAGGGTTTGCATTCACCACACGCCTGTCCGTACTGGTTGATCTGCTAGAAAAGGATGCGTGAAAATATTGCAGTGATGCTCAGCCACGCCAGCACTGCTCTTGCTGTCCGGGTTTCAGAAGCAGAGGTGTGGGCATGGGGGCTGCAAGGTTTGCTTGGAGGTCCTTTGCTGAAGGAGGGCAACCACCCACCCTGTCAGCCAGTAGTATTCAAAAAACTGATACTCATTGCAATTTTCTCCTGTGGTTCCTGAGAGTACCTAACGTCCCACCACGAGCCACGCTATTGAAACGCTGGCCAAAAGCCAGCTCCAGTGACCACCAGCAGCCTGAACCCTTTGCCTCATGCTGCATGGTCAGGCATGGAGCAGGGATGCTGCAGGAGGATTTCCATTTTGCCACAGGCAAAATGTATTCAAATTATACTCAAAGTTTTCCCCGCTTGTCTAAAACCAGCCAGAAACACAGATTTTCCTGTCTCACAGCAGGGTCATTTAGAGGTGGTTTCTGTGGTCCCGTTAAGGACTGTCCATATGTTCAGCAGTCCCCTGGTGCTGGAGACACACAAGGTGAGGTACCATACCTGGCCTTACCTGGCTGCACCTCTAGCTGAGAGAAGCACAGTCTTGATAGTCGGGAACAAGATGAAAGCCAAAAATTCTTGATAAAAGACAGATTTTATGAATTCAAATGCCGTAACAGACTAATGTAACGACACCCCACCAGGTGCTGGCAAGCATCCCCTTGCCAGGCTTCACTGCTCGCCACGCGCTCGGCAGCCAACGGATGGGGCTCTGTTCGTCCAAGACATGGACAGTTGGCTTGATCCCAGGAGGTGTAGGACAAGAAAACCTCTCTGCTCTGTTTTCTTCTTTTTTAACTCCAATCTTTTGTATACTCACAGGACCAAAATGCAATAAAATCGTAAAAGACACTGATAAAAAGGCAACTTTGCTCCCTGGTGACCAAAGGCCAGAGAGCACTGCCCATTCAGACCTCTCTCATTTGCTCTGTAGGACAAGATAGCCTTAATCTTTGCCTTAGAAAGGATAAAACGGTCACCAAAGCTCTTCCTAGTGGTGGGAAATAAAGTAGAGTCGAGTTCGCAGAATAGCGTGGTTGTCACTCTTTAAAACCCACTATATGGAAAAAAGGTTTGGTGTTGTGTTTTTTTTAAAAAAAACAACATCAAAATATTCTGATGTAATTCCTTCCATCCCTAAGAATAAGGAACAAAATAAAAAAATAAAAAAAATCCCAAACAAAACAAAAACCCCAAAATCAAGCTAAGCTTAATTGCTGCTTTGTATCCAAGTCGTAACGAAGCACAGAGGTGGGCAGTGGGAGCTGGAGAGCCAGTTTGGGAATGGTGTGGGGTCGCGGGACCCCCCCCCCCAAACCACGGTCCCCTTGCTTCCCCCTCATTCCTCCCACCCTGCCCTGTACCAAGGTGTAAGGCATGATCTCAGTTCTGTAGTAATGAAAGAGGAAAGGCTTTTTTTAAATAGCTTATGTAGCACTGAGGGACTGCTGATATCAATATCCTACCATAAACCTCTGCCACGTCCCCCCTTCACTAAGGCAACCGTTCATTAATTTAGAAAGTATGAGCTCATTAAGCAATTCTGTTCCAAAGTTTCTGTAGTTGAAAACCCAGTGAATTTCCCCAGGTTCTCCAAACCTTTTTAAAAAAAAAAAAAGCCAAGTTACTCTGTATTCCTCTTTAAACAAATAAGGTTAGCTACCCTTTTGCCATTCACAATTCAACATTCACACTAAATTAATTTTTCCAAAAGTAATTCAAATAAAAGCTTTGCTGCTGCTACCCTTTTCAGAGCTACAAGATTGAATAAGGCATCTGAATAAAATTGTGTATTACAGCCTTCTTTAATATTTAAGCATGACATTCATTGATTTGTTTCTTGTTTTCTGCAAACCTTGACAACATGATAAAATAAATCATAAGAAGAAAATATAGTGGTAACATCTTTTATGGACTTCACATAGTCATCAATCTCAAGCTGTGAGTGAATTATCAGTGCAGCAAAAAGATCTATGTTTTAAGAGCTCCAATAGCATACTAGCTAGAGGTTTTTCACAAGCAAACTCAAGGCGAGTGACTGATAAGCATCATTATTGTTTTCTGAGAGTCTAGTTTATAGTGTGTTGTGGAGGTGTTGGCATATATGTTTCAGAAGGAAAGGTTTGATCAATTCTAAGTAGACATCTACTAACATATAAAAAATATAACAAGGGTTCCTGCTGAGCAGTATTAAAGTACCTATTGCACCATGTCAGCATGACAGGCCCCATGTTGTGTTTTTGATTATATTTAATATAGAATTAACCTTTCTTAATGTAACATATTGTGCATGCAACGCGAGTGAAAAATATTTATTTTGACCAAAACAAATATCATCCTTATTTAGGTTTCAAGAAATACTTCTTTATTTTCAATTTATAAAACTTCTCATCATAAAATTGTCGGAGCCCCGAATCGACAGGAAGGAATAAAAGGGTTTTTTTTTTTCCCCCTGCAGTTTGTGAGCCATGGAGGAAAGAAGCCATCGGGGCACCGGGAGCAGCCTGGAACAACAGCCGTGGGGCAGGGAATGAGGAAGGGAGGACTGTGGGTAACACCGCTTTCTAAACCGGTAATTCTGCAAAACGCAGGGAGGGATCCCATCGGCAACACCAGGAACACACGAACCCCCACGGCGCCGCGCCGTGCTGGCGGTTTCGGAGGTCAGGCGGCGATGGAGAAGCATGTACCCGGGAAGTGGGATCCTTCTGCACGCGAAACGATAGGACTGAGGGGACAGTCTGGAATGATCGGAGGCTGTGAGGAGAAATGTGGAAAGAGCGAATTAATTCGATGGGATAAGCCAGCTCACTTGCAGGAGCTGACACTGCTGCATAATGAGGTTATGTAAAGGTATCATCGTTTTCCTCTGAAAAATGCCACTCCTGAAAGTAACTCTTTCAACAGACTTACAAATGTTTTATATCTGGTAAATGGGCTAATGAAAGCTTTAGGTTTAGAAAGCAGTAGCCTAGGGATTGTAAGAGTAAATATTAAGATGTTTTCTGACAAGCTGAATATATGTGGTTTCCCACAAAATCCCACAGTGCTTTGCACTCCATAAATATCACTCCTCTTCCCTCACAACTTTTACTATATGAAATATGATGCCACGGTCCACTAAAACATAGCTGTACTTTCATTGGGCTTGAATCTCCGGCACACATTTATTTACATAGGTTGAACACTATTCATCACCCTCGTAATTAATGCAGTCAGTCGTGAGGGTGTGAAGTATTTCCTTTGCCATCCCCTGGTGAAGCAGGACACTGTACTTTTCACAGCAACGACCACTGCAATCTCCTCAATTAAAAATAAAAACAGCTTTTAGAGGACTTTGTGCCTTTGCGTTGACCATAGCTGGCCAAATTCACTGGGTCAGATCTTCACACTGATTTACGGGGCAGTGTAAGGGATAACTGGTGGCCAGTGGCCTGCCAGATTTGGTCAGGCAGGGATGCTCTGGATTATTTATATTCCAGGGTGAAATTAGTGTTACGTCAGGGCTCGGCCATGCAGACTCTATCTGGGCAATGCTACGGACTGGAAGAGGAGACACACCAAGTTTCTCCATGAGATTAAAGACTGCCAAAGACCCATAAAAAAAGGTAAGTATTACTTACATCCATTGTTTACTTTTATTAAAGAAGCCGCCTAAAAGTTAAGCTTGAAGCAGTGCTCTGGCTATGTGTCCTAAGGTTATCAGAGCAGGGCCTGCTCAGTAGCGGAATTCAGAATCTCAAATGACGTCCAATCTCTGCAAAACGCTTAACTTGGTAAGTGGGGAGATTTTCTTGTAAATTCAATTTTTCTTGTAATTCAATACTGCACCAGAGGTCTTACTTGATGGAAAAGAGGCTCTGTGCTCCTGGAGTGTTTTACAAATATGTAAATATTATACCTAAGCTACTCCTGTTAATTAAATATGGCACTTTACACAAGCATATTGTTTCCAGTCTCAATGTTCTGGCTTAAATCCATCATCAGTAATTATGTTCTGTCCTTTTAAATTTTTTTCTGGTTTAATTGGCTAAATTATTCTACTTCACTTCCTGTCCCAAAATTCCACGCAGGACTGTTGACCCGTCTCTGCGGCTCCTGCTCGTAGCGGTAGCGGCATCCTCATTCATCCGGAGAGAGGTGGTAACTCCACCAATGATGCCATGGCTCCCGAGACCTGTTGCTGGGTTATCACAATTTAATAAACAAGCAATAACAGCATATCTTTACATCTTTTTCAAAGTAATTTTATATCATCTGGTTTTCTGCAAATGTCTATAATTTATAAAGGAGGTAATTCATGGCGTTAAACCTGGAAAACACCCTGTTCCCAGCTCTCATCATACCTCCTTTAGGTGAAGGAACTAATGACCTGGCAGAAGTAAGCAAAAAGATCATTGAAAACATCAGGCTATGCAAAAAAAAAAAAAAAACAACCACCAAAAAAAATCACCCCAAAACAAACATAGAAATTCATATCTGCTAAATCCAAAAGAGCACGCTCAAGGCACTGGACAGTTCAGCAGACCCAGGTCTGCTAACCTAAGAGCTCAAAATTATTAACTTCCAGTTATTTGGAAATTAAATTAAATTGGGTCAGCTGTCTCGGTCCAGGTCTTCGGAACACGCAACAGCACCACAGAGACCAAATCTGCTCAGCTCCAAGAGGGGTCCTACTATTAATGAAGATAAAGTAGGGACAAGGTAGGAAGGGACTGAGCTGCAGTTTAATATACTTATCCTATGAATATTTCTATAAAATCTGTTCAAGTTTTTTAGTAAAACATAGTATTGAATCGAAATGGAATATTTATTTTCAATACGAGCTTTTAGTAACCAAGATTCTATTAAAATTATCCTGGAGAAAAAAAAAAATTAAAGATATGTTTCTTGCTAATAAAATTGCACTTTTGTGATAGATGTTGCAGAAGCAGAACCTCCTGTAAATTAGGTCACTTCTACAGTAAACCACCTTCTGAACTCCTTTGTGAGAATTACGTAGGAAACAGGTTTTCTTTTCAAATCTTAATATAAAACTTGGAAAATGAACAAATATTCTACCTTATTCACATTCATAAAAAAAAAATCATAATGTAGCATCAATATTCACTTAATAAAGAGACCATTTACACTGCTGGTCTACTGTTCTTTTGTTTGCCAGGGTTGATTTTTTTTTTTTTTTAATCATATGGAAGAGTCGGTGCAGCAACATCTGTGACTTGTCAGTCATTTAATTAACCAAAGAAAAGCTAGCTATTCATTTTATTTCTGTATATGTTAATGCTAAAAACTAATAGAAAACAGCTAGTAAATTGTCCTCTGCATATATTGGACACAGCAACAATTACTCTGGCAGAGAAGATATAATAAAAGAGGAAATTTTAATAGTATTCTTATTCTATTTATTCTCAGGGGCTTCTGTTTCAAGGTACTGTAGAAATTAACAATTATTTCTTTTCATTGTTTTTGATGATCTTTTTCTATTATGGCCCTATCCGACTTAAAATAAAATATAATTTGAACTTTCGGGTTTTTATTAAATTCTATAGCATCTAGAGATTTACTTTCTGGTTGGTTACGGGGAGGTCCTGAGAAGGTTCAGAAAAATAAGCAGAAGCCGTCCACTTTCTGCCGTTCAGGCAGCTGGTTAAGGCGTGTGGGTTATTAATACAATCACGATAACTCAGCTTAAACCGAGAACTTTCACATAATAAAATAATTTGCTTTTCCGGCGTTCCTTTTATTGACAAATACATCCTTCCCGTATTTTCTGAATGTCTGTCATATGATATGTCTAAATACTCGCTATTGCTCTGCTATATAAAGCAATTAACTGACTTTATACAGCAAATTATCAAAGGATTTCCCCAGAAAGCTTGGGGAAATCTAACATACGGAACTATTCTCCAATTTATTGACATGCTACAACAGTGAAAAAAGTAGGACATCAATAAACAGTTTTAGCTGGAAAACTGGAATCTGATTATAAGTATTGGGAGCTGGAGACCAGAGTCTCAATTAAAATACATGGCATAGCTTTATTCTAAAATAGGTAGGTGCTGTATTTTAATGGGGAAACGCAAAGTGTAGGCATGCAGCAACGGGGCGTTTCACATCCAAAGTTTCCCACTGGTCTATTTGAGCTGGATCCAGGTTCAGTTGCTCATCCCAGATCATTCCTCTGGCTCTGGAAAGCTTAAACATAGCCCAGGGAAAGTATTTTTAGGCTTTTGTGTAGGTAACGATCTCACCACTCGTTCAAGGGCACGTCAATGGGAGTGATGGTGTGAGGGGAAAGCTGGAGCACAACTGAAAGTAAAACAGATCAGGACTGGCCCTGGATGGACTCCCCACCCGTAAGGAAAGACCTTCGGCTTACTGCAGGCTCCAAATTCCTTAAAACAGCAAGTTTTGAAATTTTGGTCTAAGAAAAGCAACCGACACCTAACAATCTAGGTTTTACACAGTAGATATTGATTAGGATTAAAATAACCTGCACAAGAAAGTAGATTAAATAGTTCAATGAGTTGTGGATCACTCAAAAGAAACTGAAGTAGCCTGAAATCCCCATAACATACAAATAGCACATTGGAATCCTAAAAAAAATTGCAGTAGCAGGCTAAAAAAAAAGCAAATCATATGTTCTACGGGCTCAACAAAAAAAAAAAAAAAGGGAAAATTTGCAGAAAAAAAGAAAGATGCTTTACAGTCATTAAAAGAGATAGGAGATGCTTCAAGAATTACTTTTTATAAAGTGAGAAAAAGTTTCCTTCCCGAATTTTAGCTTCACTATTTTTTACACAACCATCTCGTGCTGTGACACCCGTGGTACCTCACCTGCAGCGCCGAGACAAGTAGGGACCGAACCTTGCTGGTTAGAACTGGTTTATTAACAAATTGCCTACCTTGCACACAGTTTTATGTCTGTGCAACTTTACTTTTTCAACACGTTTTGCTTATCTTTCCTTTCTTGTCACCACCGATCTTTAGACTCATTTGTACCTTATTTTCGTCTGTAAGCCCTTTTGTTGAGTTTTGTGTCTGCTTTTCCACCTCATCTGCATGAATGTAGCAGTGGGGGCTTGATCTTGGTATAATACCCACATCAACAAGTAAAGAGGGAAAAAGAGGAGGAAGAAATACCGAAGCCATCTGCAGATCTTCCTGTGCAAGAGCATCTCTTTGGTGAAATGCGTTTGTACGTGTCAGGAGCCCGGTGCCACCTTCGATGTATTGTTAATATTCTGGTTATCATGCAAGAAGTCATTGATGAACAAGTTTAAGCAGTGTGCAAACAACGTTACCTGCTGAGAAGTGTTAAGGTACCCATCATACCATGTCAACTTGACAGGCCTCATGTTGTGTTTCTGATTATATTTAGTCATATAAAATTAACTTTTCCTAATGTAACACGTTGGGTATGCAACGTGGACAAAACAATATTTATTTAGGCTAAAACCTATTTGTATTCAGATTTACTAATGAGAATCACAATATGATCAAAATCCCCGACTCATTTAACGCATTTATGGAGTGACAGGACTGGAGTGCCTCAAGCCTTAATCCATGTAATAGGTGATAAAGCAGGAGGGTTTTGCTGATATTCGCGTTGTCCAGCAGTGCCAGCTCCAGGCTCCACACAGCTCCTGTCTGTCCGCAGCAAGACTGAAGCTGTCTCCGACTTGCTTGGTGCTGTGCTCATGAGGAATTTTTTGGGGCTATTTATAGCAGCTTTAGGAAATTACAAAGGTCTGCACTTTTTTTGGGGGGGGTCCCAAATTTTTTATAATTTTCTCCTTTTTTTTTTTAAATATTTTTCTTATATTTTGATTTTTTTTTTACAGGTCAGCAATAACATTCATGTGCTCCTTGGGGCATCTTACTGTGAGAGATAATATCCCCGTAAAACAGGCCAAAGCAAAATCCATAGCACTGGAGTTGGTAATACACTCCCTTTGTCTGAATGTAGTGGCTAAACCAGCCTGATAGCCATCGAAACAGCTTTGATTGAGTTAAAAGCAGAAAAAATGTCAAATGCTTAAACCAACCAGCAGAAGATATCAGCAGTCGCAGGCAGAAGCTTTGGTTTCCTTTGGTTCTTTGCCATTGCAAATTTAAGGTTCAGTGACCCATTCCTACCCCACTGGCTGTTGGGCAAAGGATCAGAATTTATTAAATATTATAAAAGCTGGGAAGGGGGCCTTCATAATTAAAATCTCAGAATGTAACTCCTCATTTTCAACTGCTCTCCAGCTTGCTGTACCTTTCTCTGCTCAGATGAAGCTCAACCCTGACACTGAATTCTTAGAAAAATTTAGGGAGGGGGAAAAAAAAATCCAACCAGAAAAAAAACCCCAAAACTTCAGCTGTTTGACTGTGCAGAAAATGGGGAGGTAAAAGGCAGCGCAATTATCCGATTCAATCAAAGGGGGAGGACACAAAAATGCTTTTTTTTATTAATGCTCCTACCAGCAAAAGTATTGAAGCTTGAAAGCTGAAATTTGGCGTGGAATGAATCCTAAGCCTTATATTAGAGGAAACAAAATGACTGATTTACGGGCACTTGAAAATTGCTTCCCATACTAGCTCGTTAATGGCTAAATTGTGCTTAGTCCTTAGGCAGCAACACCCCGTTGGCACAGGGTGCTCTGGCCAGCCTGCCACGCGGCCCCTCCTAATTTCCAGCACTGTCCAAAGCTACGATCAAACTCTAAATTATTAAGACAAACAAAATTTTTAAATAGATTGCAAGAATACTATTAGTGCGAGATGCAGGCAGCATAAGTGTCCCTGGCAGGCGCTGAGGAGCTGTGCAGATAACGTTATACTGTATGGCCAAGACCTGCAGCACCACTTTTCTAAGAAAAAGTTCTATTTCTTCTTATCGCTGGATTGCGATGACAGCAAAATGACAGCTTTTTGTCACTTGAAATGATTTTGGAATTCAGTAATCCCCAATTTACCAAAGTTTAAAAACATTGCTGGGAATAAAAGGTTCTGCTGTTGAATTAAAACGTACTTCATGGACCGAAATCAGCATTCAGAGCGCCGAGAACTCACAACAGCGGCGACATCCAAGTTCGTGTTTTGTTTTGCGATTACTGGGTATAACTCCGCTTTCAGCGTGGCTTGTGATGTTGCACGGAACAGGCTGGAAATTAAATCCATGCCTAATATGCTTAACTTCTGAAGTGAAATGAAAGAGCACACGCTGTATTCTCCAGTCACTGCTACCCTGCAGTGGCTGCCTGCTGCCAAGGAGGGTCCGCACGCAGAAATACGCCGTTCGGTTCAGGGCAGCCAAAATCACTTGTTTTAATATCTAATGGCTCTAACTTGCCGTGAATAGGAGAAGGAAAGGGAAAGAAGGGAAAGGGAAAGGGAAAGGGAAAGGGAAAGGGAAGAAGGGAAAGGGAAAGGGAAAGGGAAAAGGAA
>VWZZ01006234.1:249382-342667 GCA_013399095.1 Psophia crepitans | reverse complement strand
GGGAAGGGAAGGCAAGGCAAGGCAAGGCAAGGCAAGGCAAGGCAAGGCAAGGCAAGACAAAAGTGAAAGCAAACTCTGTTAAAAAATAGCAAGAAAAGAACCCAGCAACAGTAGTGCAAGCAGTCAGTGTCAAGGAGCGCTTGGCTTCTCTGTAGGGCTTGACTAGTGCATCTCTCTCCTATCCTGCGGTAATTTGCGTGCTCCAAGCTTGGATCTCTCCAGGTGAAAGTACTGGTCAGTTTGGTTTCTGGTTTTGCAATGTTACATGTTACATATTAAAGAAAAAATATTAAATATAGAAAATTTTGCAAAATAGATTTTAGAAGTCCATAATCAGGGAAATGAAAATGCTGCAAAGTTACTTATTTCTAGACATAAAATCAGAAATATGTAAATTAGAGTGGCTTGGGTAATATTGCGATAGGTGTGTGGTTACAGCAGAGATCTTCATTATTTATCCTAACAGCTCATCAGGAGAGACACAACAGTTATGATGTGATCCTGATTCCAGTCATGAGGAAAAAAATGAAGGTGTGACTCAGATAAGTCACAGCTGAGTAGAAAACTCATACCCCGCGTTACCATATTTAAGGAAGTGACCCACTAGTAAGAATAAGACAGTATCAGTGGATGAGGAAAGGTGTTTGAATACAGGGCTGCAGCATAACAAGAAGAAAATGCCATGAGTACTGGTTTCTGTAGTCTCAGGCTGGAGAGGGGATGCTGCTAGAGCACTGCTTCAAAGGACTTGGCAAGACAAATAAATAATTTTCGGAAACTTTCACGTGGGAAGGTAGGGACTAGGAACCCGCCTGCACTCAGCCTGCCTTCATCTTTGTTTGGCATTTAGTGAAAGCACACGAAAACACGCAGCGATATTACCTGCACTAATGCGAGTGAGCAGAGCTCAATTCACGAGAGAATAGGTGCACAAATGTGGGTGCACACAAGTGTAAGCCCCAATTCGAGAATGTGTCCCTGGTTGCCTGAAGGGAAAAAAAAAAAAAAAACCAAGACAAAACCACTCCTGGCAAGTTGAGAATGCATTAGCTCCGTAACACAGCTGGGAGATACCAGAGGAATTTTCAGTATCACCTATTTGTACACAAGTCCAATTTATTAGCAGCAAATATTGACCGTTCAGTTCTTAAATATTTTAAATAATTTATTCTAAATATTTTGATACCGAAGTAAATTAATGCTAAAGCATTTCTTTGTTTGTGCCAAATCAGTGCTTCCCAGTAGGAAGTTAGTCCATCTTTGCAAGCAGGCTTTCATTCTCAGTAGGCAGTCCATTTCTGTAGAGTGCCATTAAGTTAATTTCAAAAAGAACCAGTAAAGGTATATGGAGCAGGCAGTAATAGCATGGAAAATATCCAAAATTACTAGACCCCAGCAACAGAACTTAGATGCCATTTTCATGCACTAATAATTTGTAGTTTACATATTGAAGGTAACTATAAACTGACTACCTCCTTGGTTAAGTCTTGCAGGTAATTGCAAATATGTTGTTAGCGCTGTACCTTTCCCCGTCTGAGAACAGCTTCTCTAGGAACAAGAACAGAAAGCACGATTTTCGTGTTATTATCAAGAAGTGATATAGAGTTTCTGTGTCACCAAGAATATTAAATTTACATGTGATCAAACTATAAAAGTGTGGCAATTTTGAAGACAGATTTCATAACTAGAAATTGTAACATTCTGCATACTATTGTCTTTGATTTAAGTCAAATCTTGTCTTAATAATGCATATTTGATGAATATGCTTAAGTACACACATGGAAAATTGTATGTTTCAAATCAAAAAAATCTTTCAGAGCTACCCTTTATTTTGGCTGAGAAATTTAGTGGATGGAAAGAACAGCATACACACCACAACATTATTTACTCTTGGGTGTAATCCAAAGTAATTTGTATTAGAAGTGGGACACAGAATTTCCTGTTCTTTCAAAAGTTTTCATGAAGAATTCTGTACTTTCACACTACTGCAGCCCCAGGAGCTGCTGGTTGGATTGCTTTCGTATGAAAACCGGTTGCAGCAAGTAGGCTGCATTTAAACAGAAGATTAAACAAGGTGGTCTTTCATTAGCCCGGAGGCTACCGATAGCCTAGTGCTCCAACCACCAGTACTGTTCAATCTGATAATGGTGGTGGACCTTCAGAGCACATACCCAGCGGTTTGGCTCCACCAAAGTCAGAGGAGAGCCAGCTGTCTTGGAAGACAAAGGGAGGACCTGGTCCCGTCTGGTTAAAGTCAAAGGAAAGTCTCCTGTTGGTTTCACTGCGCTTTGCATCAGGATCTACATTTGGAATAGGAGTTTTCTAGGTGGGGCTAGTAACAGAAAAGCCTGGTGAATGTTTCCAGACACAAAAGTTTACATACCCCATTTACGCCAATCAGCTGGTGCTTTCTTTGCTCATAGAATCTACATTTCACACTTTGACTCATAATTTAAGAATCTTCAAGATATAAGCCTGCGATGTTCTTTAAACGTATCCATCTATGTCCTGGTGGACATTTAGGGGTCCTGGAATCACTTTTGTTGCAAATCACTTACAACATTTGTTCCAAAAAATTACCATGCCTCCTCTAAGGGACCACAGTAATTTATTTATTTTTTTAATAGACACAATCATAGACCAAGATCAACAATGAAATGTGTGAATTCTTCATCTTTTGTGGAAGCTATTGGGATCTGGTAAACCAAAAAAACTACCTCTGGACCAATGAAGTGCCACTGCTTGGAATATTTGGAAAGAAAATTTAGAAAGTGTATGAGAGACTGAGATCACCACTTGCAAAATGAGCAGTTTCCGCCCATTTAACTGTAGCCCAGGTTTCACCAGCCGTGCCAAGTGGAGATCTTACAGTTGGCGTAACAGGCAGGTGGTGGTAATTGCAACGTCGGGCCAGCTCGCCTGCTAGGAACATTACAAACTCAATTTTTGTCATGAGAGCAGAAGCCAGCACAACAAATTAGGAAATGTGGTCTGTAAACCACAGGACAGCATTGCTGCCCTCAAAAAAGACATCCAGTGAGAAGATTATTCAGTGAGAACAGAGGATATTATTAAACCAACCCATTTGTCCACTGACCATCTAAGGGGAGTCCACAACAAAAGACGCTTTTTTTCCCAGTATCCTCGTAAGCCAGACACATTGACTTGCAGTGGGCAAAAAGTTTATATGAAGGATCTCGGACTGAGTAACGCCTTTTGCTCACCTTCCCATATAGCAGCCTTGATGACCTCAGTAATTCCGGGCAGCACAAAGAAGTTAAGGCCTTCTGCATTTTGAAGGTATCTAATACCTCTGTGTCTTATGACCATTTAAAGAAAACCCCACTCCTTTCCAAACCTAAGGAAAGGGTTTTTTGATGCTGCATACTCTACATGGACCCATTCCCTCTTCCATGAAGGCAGGAAGGGTGTCCCTCTGCCTTCCTGTGGGTGCACTGACCCACCCTGACCCTACTCTTCCCTAGCTCCGGCTGCCTCTCCCCAGGGCACGGGCTGGGTAAAAGGACGTAAAGACTGAGAACAGAAGCACTAAGTCATAACACTCCCGTAGGGATGCCCTGTAGGCAGCGGAGGAAATGTAGTAAGTACAAGTAAAATTGGATTTAATAATTGCCACTAATAAAGGGGCAAGCGCGTACAGCCAGTTACTATGCTGTCGGCAAAATGAATTGCTCAAGGCACATTAACAGTATATTAGTTAACACATACACAGTGAGTAAATTGTAATTAAACAAACTAACTAAATAGTAAATATGTAGACTATGTGACATTTGCTCCTTTTAAAAATCCTTCACACACTAGTGACAATTATTGACTTACACAATTTAAACAAAAAAATCAAAACTAATGCATATATCTTTTCATCTTTAAAATGTTTTTGATTAGTCTTTTTATTTTTTCTATTGGTAAATGAAAGAATGATGTCATACAGCAGCATTAAGTACTATTAAACAGACCATAACTAACATTAGCTGCATAAATTATACATAAGCTGACACTTTTATGCACTTTGTGAAGAATTGCTTCATGGGTTATGCAATCTTTTCCAAAACAAGTTCCAAAGAATAACATCACTAGTTATGTTTCATAGCTACAAATTGGTAACTGAATTAACATTCATTTATTAAGTTTACATGAAGAACTCCTCTAATTCAAATGCTTGCAGATTATAATTTATTTTTATCTGAGGTATAATTTTTCATATCTTGTTTTTGCCAAAGTCAATACAACCTGAGCCAAACTCTGTTTCCAGTTCTCCATTTGTACCCTCCTGTTCTTGGCTACTTACCTAGATGAGTCTTTTCTAGCTGGGAAGGTAAATAAATGAGCATGGTTCACCAAACAAGTCTTCTGCAGAATTCTGACTTGCATACTGTGATTCCTGGGTTAACATTGACAGCTTTAGGATACTACTCTTGCAACTTTAAATAAATAAATAAATAAAAAATTGAAAAGAGAATCACTTTTGCACATATGGAAGTTGAGCAACTTATCTGTAAGGGGGGAGAGGTTGAATACTGCATTTTTCAATAACCTATTTTATTTCTCCAATCCCAACATAATCTGCAGGTCAAATACTGGTGCAAGTGTTGAGTGGAACAAAATAAAGACCCTTTTCAATGAATAGGGTTCACAAAAGTACCAAAAAGTACTCATCTTCTGGGACACAGGCTGCTGTAGCACAGAGCAGATGATAAGGGACCAGCATAATAATCACATGTAATGTTAATAAACAGGATAAAGAATGTGAGGAAGGAGACCAGAGATAAAGAGATAAAGAGATAAAAGAGCAGTGGACAGGATGTGGTGGACCACATGTGGTGGACCTTATACAAACCAAAAGACAATCAGAGAAGAAGGAACCACTGGGGTAACTTGTTGCAGGCACCGTGGTCAGATTTAGGTCAGGATTCAACAGTTTGATGATGACAGAGCAACATTACTGTGAGCGATTTTTGTGGGAACCTTTACGTTCCTGGCTCAAAAAGAAATACTATGACTAGCAGATGTAGTAAGTGAAAGAGTTCCTCACTAAGTAGAGGGTGAAACAATAGGAGGTGACACAAATATAAATTTGTCCTTGATAGAGGGTTAAAGACTTTATGGAACTAGTCATAGAAAATAAGTTCAGATCAAGTTGATTCATTTCAAATTAAATGGAAAGACAAATAAAGTCATGGAAGTTTATATTTCCTATTGCAAAAAGAGAAACATTATTAAACACCAGGGCAGGAAGTTAGCTGGACTGCAGAGATCAGAGACCAGGAGGTTACACCACCTACACCACTGGCAAGGTGGACACGCTTGGGGAGGGGTGGCGCAGGGACAGGGATGCCCCTGAGGCAGTGGTCCCCATGGATCCGGCTGTCCCAGGTCCTCCTACAAGGTACAGACACAGCCTGCTCTGATGCAAGATTATACAGTCCGTCGTATTGAACAGTCCTTCCCTGCACAGGGCTGTACAGTCCGCTTCCTACTTGTTCCGGATTCTCCCAGATGCTTTATCTTGCCAAACTCTGACAATTAATTATCTCTTAAAATTGGAGGGGGGAAAAAAACATTAGAGAATAAATCCATCCTATCTCATTGCAAAAGCATTTAACCAATTCTTTTTCTTCGACCGTAAATCTATCTAACCATATTTCATGTGTCTATGTGCTGATGCCTCGGACAAGGTTAGAGCGAGTAAGACCAAGGTGCAGAAATAACCAGGGGATGTTCTTTGACCTGTGGTGTGTGGGAAGCCGGGCTGTGTAACCAGGAATGATTGAACGCTTTGGATCCATTAAATCTGTTAAACGTGGCTGAAGTTTGAACTTCACTGATAAAATCATTACAGAGTGTGTCTTGCATGGATTGAAGGGAGAAGAAAAATGAAATATATAAAAAAGCCATCATGACTTAAATTATTCTTTAACTTCCATAGCCTTTAAAATTTTTCTCAAAGCCTGATGATACCTCACCATTTTTCTGATTTAGTGCACGTTTGGTCAGATTGGCCTGGGTAAGGTGATGTCCTGCTTCTTCCCAGACAATTTCCATAAGTGGGACAAGGATGTTTCAATCAAATGCAAGCAGCCTTCTTCTAAGCAAGAGAAAGAGGAAATTTGCAAGTTTAGAAGACATAATTTTTAAAAATACTTAGCTTATCCTAAAAAAAGCTGGAGTTTTATATAAAAAGTTGATTTCTTGTCTTCTCTCTGTTGATTTTTGCCTTCTTTCCATTGCAAAATCAGAGCTGCCACGGTAAAGATGTGTTGATGCCTTTTAGGCTGTTGCTGGAAAAAAAAATTATAAATCTGCTAAATACCACCAAAAAAAAAAAACAAAACAATTTAACTATTCTGCTTCTCTATTTCACTAATTCAGGGTTGAACTTTAAAACCTTGTGGAACTATTTATAGAAGGCACTGGGAAATTTTTTTCTTTCAAAAAGAAAACCAAGGGCATACAATATAAGAAAGTTAGGTTGAGAGGACTTCAAAATATGAGATGGGAAAAGCTATATAATACTGTTCCAGAAATCAGTACTTATAGAAAGGGAGTATGGGATTTTTTTTTTATTTTTTTTTTTGCATTGTCTCTTGTAGCTGCCATCTAATCCAATGGATTAGATCATTCAGGGCTCTAAATGAAACACAGAAATTCCTCTCTTTGTCAGCTCTGGAGAACATAACATGCAGGGTCCCAGCTGGGTCCGTCCTGGATCTGACGCTATTCAATATTTCATTAACAAGTTGGACGACAGAATAGAGAGTATACTTTGGATGACACCAAACTGGGAAAGATTGCAAGTATTAAAATTCCAAATTATTTTGGAGCAAATGTCCTAATGATGACATTTAATAAAGATGAGTGTAAGGTACTATATATAGGAAAAAAATCAAATCCACACAAATACAATGGTAGAAGTATGCAGAAAGTGACCTGGAGGGTACAGAAGACCTCAAAGTGTTTATGAGTCAACAAACACAGTGCTGTTACAAAGAGGCAAATAACTTTCTGGAATCTCTGTGGAGCACCATTAAAGTCTTAGCAAAAATAAAATATCCATTTCTTGGCATTTGCCTTTAAAAAGGAGATGAAGAAAAAATGGAAAAAAAATGAGAGGGAAATAACAGGAAATTATAAACAATTTAGAAAGGATCTAATGAGTTCGCTTATTCTAGAAAGAGAAAGGGGACACACAATTCTATTTTTATTTTAAATATATTTATGTATGTATGTATGAAAGCATATACATGTAAATCATTATTTTAATGAAGGTGACAAGCACTTTTTTCCCCTGTCCAAACAGGGCTGTTCAAGAAGTAACAGGTTTTAACTTGCAGGAAGGGAGGTTTTCTATCTGAAAGGATAATTAGGCACTGGAGCAAATTACCAAGGGAGGTTGTGAAACTCACTGGCAATTTTTAAGAACAGATTAGACATACATCTGCCAACACTCATGTAATTTTAGTTGGTCCAAGTCCAGGGCACAGAAGGAAAAGGGCCCAGATCTGTCTTGCCTGATGGGTGAGACACCTAACTCTGGGAACTGACCGTGCTGGGAACATTTGATGGGCCATTTTAAGGGCAGAGGTGATAATTTCTGCGTACTGCAGAGTCAGAGGTGACTGCATTCTTCATCTACTTGCTGGAATTAGCTGGAATCAATCTGGACATGGGTATCTTCCAGCATGGGATCCGGCTTAACATCCCCTCCACCCCACCAGCTTCTCAGGGCTTCTCTAGATATTGGATAATATATCCTGAACGGGAACCAACTCCTAACATGGAGTGTAGGAGGGACATCGAGGATGTACAGGTCTTATTTTTGCAGACATCCTTTTATCTGAACGCAACATTTCTGCACCCAAAAGCACAAGTCCCAAGCCAGTACAGTCAAATAGGCCACAGTTTACAGATCAAGACTTTCAGGTTCAGTCTCAACCATCTGCACAATATTCAGCAATCAACTGAAAATAAAGGTATAAAAAATAAAAGCGCCTATATACCTGAAAATAATATGATTTTTGTCACAGCAGCTGTATCTAAGTGCCTACACCATCTACAGTCATCCAGCAACATCACCGCTGAGCAATCCCAGTAGGATTCCTTGGCAGAGTGCCATCAAGAAATAGAAATTTTCAAATCTTTCCTCCTCCTTTTATGATTTTTGTCTCTACTGCACTGCAACCCAAAGGAGGGTGGGTCAGGGGTATATCCCCTAAATAACATCCTGGATTTGAAACGTCTGTCCAGGAATTCTGCCCTTTGCTAACAGACTAAACGCTCCTACACGGCCTCCTCTCTGGCCACGCTCGCGCCCATCTGCTCGCATGGCTAGGTGCCTGCGGCAGGTCGGCGTGCCAGCTTCGCTAGGTCAGGGATGCCAAGCTACGACAGTGGTAGATGGACAACCTGCCTTGCTCTGCCACGCTCTCCTTTCCAAAACCAGCCTTCTTCAGGCTGGTTTCGTTTTATCACTATCAGGTAGCAAACTGAAAGTACCTGAAGGATGGAGAAGGAAAGACATAAAAGGTTTGGGGGTATTTGCTCTCTCCAAAAAATCAGGCTTCTAGGAAACATATAAAGCCCATTTGGGATATAAGATATTATAAAAATATTGCCCATAGGAACTCTCTGAAAGCAAAGCTTTGGCAGCGTTTCAGTAGCTGCATTAGGCAACTCTTAGGCAAAAGTATTACTCCCAGCTCTTCCGGGCAAGGGCTCTCATTTGTGTGTGAAGTGCCTCTCTTCCTTTAGGCTAATTAATAAACAAAGAGTATCGACAAACAGACCATATCACCCAGAACGGGGTCAAAGCATGGGGTTCCGCCACATGCGAAGAACATGCTGGTCGTTAAGGATGCCCAGCTCCGTCTGGCTCCAGGCACACGGCCTGCAGCCCGGGGCGAGGCGAGAGGGCAGGGATGCTGCTGAAGCCCAGGGGGGAGGGGTGCATTAGCTTCTTCACAAAACCTGGTGTCTCAGAACGTGCTTGGACACGAATTTGGGGGCATCTTCAGATGACTGAGGTTAACAAGGGTGAGGTGAACCTCTCTCAGACAAAACCTCTGTGCCCTCTATAAGTTGGGATGGGTGAGGAGGAGCTCTCCTGTCCGGGTCCCTCGTCCCTTCCTTTCCAGGGAGCTCCTGCCAACCACGAAGCCTCTCACATGTGCAGCCACTGGGTCTCACGTAGGATTTCATGGGGGATGGAGGAACAAAAGCTTTTTTTTTCATTAAAACCTTTTTTTTTTTATTTATGGAGAGAAAAGCCATGTATGGTGTAAGTGGTCTTCACCAGAACGGAAAGGGGCACTTGGTATCAGTGTGAGTATAAACAGCCCTGGCTGAGAGCACAATAGCTCTGCCTGCACTAACAGAAAAGAGAGTCAATAAAGACATTTTGAGATTTCAGAGCATAAATCACTGTCAGGAAGCAAGGCCATGTTTTCTTGGTGTAAACAGCAGAAGTAGTTTAATGTTCTGCTCCTACACCTGAAAATCAGCTGATTTTACATGCTAAACGCTACCAATAAGGAAAGATTTTAGGCTGAAGGAGCAGGGCAGACACTAGAGCTTTTACAAAACATGCAAATGTGGGAGTCTTGGAGGAGGTGCCAGAGACTGAACAGGCACATGGACCAAACTCTGCAAAGCGTTTATCAGTTGTAGAGGCAATGATGCATCCACAGGCAACTCTGGGAGAGCAAAGCCTTCCCCCTGCCCAGCCATTTTCTGCATGCAAATGGAATGTTTTAGGCTGTCATTCGAAGCTTTTCCACAAGTATTAAAAGCTGATGCACATTAAAGGCAAGTCAAGGTGATGAAAAGAAAAAAAGATATTTTTCCTCACTGATGAGAGATTCACGTCCCTAGAAAACGACATTTTACTGGGTGCCCATTTGGTCAAGATAATCGGTAGCTGTGAAAGTCAGAAAGTTAGGGATAACTTAATCGATTCAATAAAGAAGAAATCAACCAAAAAGGGCTCGTTTCTCTTTGTTGCGATGCTATCGCAAAAGCCTGAGACAAGTACAGTATCGGTTTTCAGGCTATGAGAAATGTCCAAAGATTTCCTGGTAAAGAACAACGGGAAAAAAATGTAAACATCCAGAGAAAGAATTGTCATAAATGGTGTTTGAATGCGTGGTCTCCAGCGACCAAATAAAGATGAAGAGGGCAGGGGAGTAGACATGTTTTAAAAGATGCTCTCCTCTGGATGCAGCACCTCCATGGCACATTGCGCCACCAAAAATCAAACCAAACTCAGTTGACTACTTCACTGCTGAAAAGAGATTGAGTGCAAAATGCCAGCTCACAGCCAGCGTTTGCTCCTTAAGCCAAGGGGAGGCACAGCACAGGTCATCATCCCCCTTCCCGCTGCAACTCTAGCAACCCTTGTGCTTTCCCCTGGCAGTGACATCTCTTCTGGAGGATACCCATCTTCCCCCAAAAAAGAGGAGATTGGTAAATCAGAGCAAGAAGAGTCATACTGCAATAGTGTTAATACCATCTCTGGGAGGGAATGCCTTCCTGAGGAACCATGTCAAAAGTGCAGCCTGTCCAGGACTACAAGGCACAGGCTATATGCTTCACTCCTATAGACTGCACGTGCACGTTCTCAGCCATGTAGAAAATTATCCCCAGCAAAGCTGGTCACGTATTAAGCACCACACTCCTCGCTGTTTTCAGGAGTCGGCTTGCGGCGCCTGACGTGGGGGAAGGTGGACACGCGGAGAGACAGAACGAGTGTAGATCATTACAGGAACCAGAAAGGGCGAAACGGTGAGTGATAGCGCCGTAATGGAAAGCTGGGAGTGTGACAGCGGGGACGCCACTCGTCTGAGCCGCAGCTCTGAACGATCCCGCACAACTTACAGAAAGAAACTCGTCTAATAATTTGCCATTGATCCCACTTTTGATTCAAGCTCTGGACATGGCTGCTTGCCTTTTAGCTTCATCGCCTGTGACGTTCATTGAAAATTAAGGGAAAGGGTAAGCCAACAAAACTAAAGGGGATTGAACACACCCCTCTGTGTTTGCATCCGTATTCATCTTCCCCTGCAATCACCTCTTATACCATTGATTATTATCTATACTTCCATAGCACAAGAGCTTGGAGCTGGGATCAAAGCTCCACTGTGCCAGACACTGGCTCATCCCCGTCGCAGGAGCCGTCTGCTGCCTCCAAGGCAAACAAACCCGGGGGTGGGGGGGAGAAATGTGGGGATGGGGTGAGTTGCTCAAGGTGACACCCGTACCTGGGCGTCTGGTCCCGTGAGTCTCCATCCAGCCAGGTCTGGACAGCAGTGAGGCTGAGGGCACCCTGATGGTTTTAATTCTTCTCAGCGACACAAGTAAAGCGAGCTATCCTGGTTTATTTTATTAAAGTCATATGTTATTCTGGAATTCTGTGTTGCTGTTGTTCTGCCTGCTTAGTCTGGCAGTCTAAGTATATTTGAAAACCAATAAAATAAAATATTACCAAAAAACATAATACTCTAGAAATCCACTCCCTTCTGTAATTACAGTTTAACGTCTAACATACTTTGTGCTTCACATTCAGCAAACTTTGATACAGTACTTAGACTGGAATTATGGTGCACCAGAGTAACATACATTTGCTGGCAATGAAAATGGGAAATAATTTCTCTTTTATAATTAGGGGATGTCTGCAGGATGGAGGTGCTATTTGTTTGTCATCACAGAATATGCCTGCCTTGTGTCAGGCAATCAGTTTGACATGTGGAGTTAACTTTAGGTTATCCAGACCAGGCACATGCATTTGTTCTCCATTTTCTCTACTGTCTCACAGCAAGTCAAAGCACAAAGGTTTCCGAGGCGCGTTGTACAGGAGGGCAGCATTTTCTGAAGCAATGTTTGTTTGTTATTTTTTTCAATCTCTTATTCTCAAAATACTCTGTTAGCAAAACCACAAAGAGACATATTCCTTACCCACGTGAACTAGGAGACCGCAAGCTTTAAGAATCAAAATAATAAAAAAATGCTAAAAGGACACGTGCTGCTGTATAATGATGGGGAAATACTTGGGGTTTGCTCTTTTGCCAGCGTTTGTGGCACATTTCTAGACAGGATGTTAGTAATATAGACCGTGTGAACAAAGTTTGGAAAGCAACATCTTTTAATTGAATGGCTCCAGCAGTAATTATTATTTGCTCTCTTGTTAATTAACAATTTACAAATGGCAGCCAGAACAGTATGGTTAAATTACTTCTTCAACATGACTTAAAGCTGGAAAAAGGTTGCAATTACCTTCTATCAGAATTTTGCCCTTTTTTACTGGCAATTTCCCTTTGACCCTGTAAGAGAAGCTAGAAATTGAAATGAAAAAAAATAATAAAAATCATGTAATTTATGTCCTTCCCACCAAAATTTCCTAGTCTGTTCACAGGCAATTTTCCATCTTCAGGAGCAGACACTAATCACAGCTGAACAGTGCTTTAAAATCCAGTCTCCCTCACTTGTTCAGGTCCAGAAAAATAAGTTAAACTCTCACATCGGGCAGTTTCTCTTCTTTGCACAAGCCGGGTGGATAGTGCACGGCTTCCTTCAACACAGCCATTCCCATCGATTTCAATAAAATGCCAGTACCAGCACAGCTGGTCAACCCCCGGCTCTTACCCCGCTGAATTCAGTCAACAATTCAATTATGAATTCAGCAGATGTCTCAGCTCTTCGGGCCACCGGGAATTTCTCAGCTCTAGCACTCCGGTGAGGCCAAATTTTCAAAAGTGGCCTCAAAAGTGGAAGGGGCTCTCCAGGGACGCAGTGGAGGAACCACTGCTTGGGACATTTAAAACCAGCGACAAAACAGTGGTAATTATCCATCAGGGAGCACTCTTTCTGGGAAGGTAAGGTATAGGAAACGTGGCGGGTCTTATTCATCTCCAGTTGCTGTGATCATAGGAAAAAACCGAGCACGAAGAACCGGAGCTCACTGTCTACTTATGTATGCAAATTGTCTTCTTTGTGCCTACATTAAACAACAGCCCGTGCAGGAGTAAACCGGATAGGTAATTATCTAGTCTGAATGTGCACATGGTCTTGCACATGGAGATGTGATGAGATGAGATGAGAACATGCACATATTTAGTATGCACCCTTCTACGGGCTGCTTTTGAAAACTTGATCCTTAGACAGGTGTACAAAGAGATCATCGTGATTATCTGGCATTTCCTCAACATCAAGAAACACAGTCACAAGAATCGTACGTTCGCCTGCGTAATTTAAGGGTATGATCATAACTCAAATGTCGTTTAACAAAGTAAGACAAAAAGCAGTACGCACTCCTGCCATTACGCCACGCATCTGCAGAGCATCACCTGAGCACCGCTTCTCTCCCAAAGTCATCGCCACCTATCAAGCTCTACACAAACTTTTATGTTAAACGTAATTACGTTATGAAAAAAATAAAATGGCTTTTATTTTCCTAATGGTCTCGTTAATTCCTATGCAGGATATTTTCTATTTCACACGATATACTGGAAATTTCTTCCCAAGGAAAAGAAGGGACTGGCAAGCAGAGGCCACCGCTTTGGTCAGGGTGCAGCCGCAGTTCACTGCTCCTTTTTGAAAGCGTGTCCTGCAATTTTACCCACTTTTCCCTGCAGATTAAAGTGAAAAATAATACAAGATCTCACCATTGTCACAAACCCAGAAGGAAGTAAGACATGGTGGGGGCTGAGACAAAGTGGCTTGTGTGTTCTACCTTGGAAGGTAGTACCAGGTTGCAAGGACTTCCCAAGAAGAACTCCAATTTTTGGTTTACCTGAGGCTGACCGAATTTATTCATTCACTTATTTAACTTGTATGAACATGTTGGAATTAGCTATGCTTTCCTAGAAAATCGGAACAGTTAATCCCGGCAGCATTCGCCCACGTGCTGGTGACAGTGGCTTGTCCATGTAAAGCAACATACTATCTTGGGTCTATTTCAGCTGGAAATGAAAACATTTGAGAGTGGGAAATTTTTTGCAGATGGTACAGTATTATTATGTGCTAGCAACAGCAACCCAAGCAACAAAGTTTAGGGCAACAACCAAAATAACTGGCAAGGGGAGTACGTTCATTTCATTGATTTTAGCATCTTAAAATCAGGTTCTAATTCAATCTATTCCAATGAAAACAAAGGATGGACAAAAAAGATCTTGGTAAAGAACAGCCGAGCTAACAATATCATACCATGCCTCTGGCTTTGGGGGTGAGGGCTCCAAATATTTAAGGGAAGATTTGGGTAAAGTCACTTGAGACGAAGCCCCTCCAACCTGCCACAGCGCTTAGCACCAAATGCCAATTAAGCGTCTCCTCGTTGCTCTCCGCTGAGGGATGCAGACGTTCCGGCTCCCTCCCTTCCTGCCGTCCACTCTCCAGCATGCGAACAGCCTGGGAAAAGCGTTAGACTGACAATACTGAAAGGCGAAGTTGTCACTTTTTCTCCTGCACAGAAGTGAAATAAGAAATCAGACTTCCATAAACCGCGCTGACAGCTTCCCTGATCGGAGACACGCTGTCCATTTCCAGTCTCGGGTTTCTCTGCGCCGGGTGCTAACAAGGGGTACAAATAAATGCCAACTGTCGCCCTGGTTTTCATGGTATCAGTGCAATCGAGCTGGCAGGAGGGCAACCCCCACCCTCCCGAGGAACACCCAGGGATGCCTGAGAGGTGGCTTGAAGCACAGCTGGACACAGCTGGAGCCACCCCCACGGACAGGCTGGCACCCCTTTGGAGTCAGCTCATTGCTCTTCATATCCTGTAGATCAGCTCATTGGTTTGTTTTAATTTGTTTGGGTTTTTTTTCTTCTTCACATGGCTACCAAGATCATACAGCAATATCATACGCCAACAATATACCAATGTCGTATAGGGCTGTATTCACTGAAGTGTGCAGAATATACCCCATCTTCTCCTGGGATCACCAGAGAGACATCCCTAACAGGGATAACAGGTCCTGTAACAAACGGGTGGAATACAGGCAATGAAATTCCCAGCTCTCAGCTAAAGCAAGGGGCAAGGTCTCATGTGGTTCATCATGGGCTCGCCGAGAGCAAACCAAAAGTCTTGGTGGCAGAAAAAGACACTTAAAGCTTTACCCTCCTGTAGCGGGTTAAATACCTGTTGTGCTGGCCCAGAGCTTCTCCACAGCCCGTGTCCTGCTCCTCGGAGCGGCGGGCAGACCCTGCACCTTTCGCTGCACACAGCAGCCCTTACATCAGCCCCTCCCCGCATAAAGTATTTAGTTGCATGGAAAAAATAAGGCAAGGCAGTCGCGTCCCTCAAAGATCACTCGGTGCCAAGGAACCGGCGGCAAGGGGAGGGGGGGGAATGCTCAGAAATTCACACTGGGGTCTCATGTTTTATTTTTACTGAGAAGCAAGGAATTGTCGCACCGGAGGAGATCAGTGATGGAGCCCGCGCCGCGCCGGTGGGCAGCACCCGCCTCTTCAAAGGAAGGTGAAGCCCCCCGTAAGGCCCCATCCAGCTCGTTCGGGGAGGCGCGGAGGGCAGGGCTCCTTTCCCAGGCCTCTGACGATCGCCTCGCGGGCTGCAGCTCGGGGTTTGATTACCCTTATCGTTATCTGAGCTTCCAGGGCTACGTATTTTAATAACAGTCATAAAATTATCCAGTCCGCTCAGAAACCCAGCCGCAGCATTTGTTTCAATGACCCCCTGTGGTAGCGAATTCGGCAGGCTGAGTGTGTGTTGTATGAAGAAGGATTTCCTTTTGTTTGTTCACAAAGCATTGCCCTTTAATTTAATCATATGTCCCTTTGCTCTTGTACAGTTCGCTGTACTCTACCCATTCCCCCCTTCCCTTATTTTATTTTATTTCTTTTTTTATATAATCTGGACATCTCTGACCATTCCAGTGCTCGCTATAATTATTTCTCTTAATTCAGTTATTAAAAAAATCTCTGCTTGCGGCAGAAGCATTGCGGATCTTTAGTAAAATTGATACAAATATTTTATTAGGATAATTAACAACGTTCAGCACAAGCTTGTTTGGGAGAGCATTTGAGAAACTGAACGGGTCTGAAATTTGAAACAGATGCAAGACATATTCATAAATAAAACCAGACCAAGTCAAACTGTGGCCTGCATAATAAGACATCACTCACTCTGTTTGCCATATATTTGCAGACATGTTGTTAGCTGCATTTATTACAAAAGTTAGGTGCTTATTTGGAAGCTTTCACTTCTGTGAGCTTGTGATACTTTCTGTAAAACAAGAACCATAAATCATAGTGTGCCGGTTTGAAAACCATGTACCTCCAGATAACTAGCACTTGTCACTGGACTGTCTAAAACAGAGGATTAGCCAAAATACAGATGGAGAGGAAACACAGACTGTTTACGTTGAGTATTTTGGACAAGAGCCCAAAGAAATTACAATCGATATGGATATAGCATTTCTTAAGAGTTATGTAGCGAAAAGTGAAAGAAAATACTCTGACAGAGAAAATAAATAAAGCTGACAGAGGTTTAATTCTGTAGATGCTGCACCATGGATAAAAATTAGAAACATTAAGCCATTAAATCATTTCACCAGTACTTTAAACAATAGGAGCAGACGTGCATGTTACTGTACAAGTTGAGAACCGTCTCTTCTGTAGACTAGATAAATACGCAGCGTTGTAACTCTAACACTTTTCACACTTCCCATACACTGCCTGACCTATTTCCCAGTCCTTTTTCATGTGGGACAGGTTTTAAATAAAATAGAAATTCCTCTTGCTTTTTACAGATTGGAGTTGATTAAATATTCTACTGATAAAGGGTAAGCAAATGTCAGATTCAATATAATAAAAAGAGAAATGAGAGTTCATACAAGCAGCAAAGCAAACAATCCATTTTCATACTTTATTAGAAACATTTATTGCCATAATGACTGCATTATACTAAGCAAGCAGGTGGAAAGGTGCTCTGTGCAAGATATTCTCAAATATCTTTATTTTGAGGATTTTATACCTCCAATATTTAGACAGATGTTTTATTCCCTATAATATAGTCAGAGTATGAAAAGCTGTAATTTCAGTTACTACATAAGGATCAAAATTGTACTTGAAGATCATGGCCTGTCATTGTGATTTCAACAATAATGGTAGACCATTAAACGCTCAATTTTTCTGCTTTGACTTTATATTCCCAATGGTGAGTTGCTTTAGATATAGATGGTAGAGCTCCGTGTGCACCGGCAAATGCTCTGCCCAAATTTGCGGAACGCATTGCGAGTGCACTTCTCAGTTATTTTGCTCCCAATACGATTTTATAGATACGCAAGTCTGATCCAGGGCCTAAATGGAAACGACAAAGATAGCCAGTTTTTCCTTCTGCGGGCTCCACCGCTATCAGACAGCTGGCACTCGTTATCTTAACAAACAGTGGGAACTGTAATTAAGCAGAACTGTGTTCAATAAGGCACCAGTGCCACCAGTGCTACCCCTTGTAACAAGAATGGTTACTTGTTTCAGAGCTTGACTTTCTCTTAATTCACCAAATCAGGAAGCCCAGGCAGCAAATAATTTAACAAAAGATTTCATTATTATCCTTCATTTAATTTAAGAAAGAATTTAACCTATGTTCAGTGCTCAGGGCCCAGGCTTGCATTCCTCCTGCAGCCCAACTTCCTATTAAACTCAGCGGGAGCTGTGGCTGCGCAAGTACCCCAGCACCCGCTTCGCTCCTAGGAGTTCTCATTATCGTTATTATTATCATTATTATTATTATATTTTGGCCAAGGCATTTTATTTTCTAGGATTCTTCTACTTTGCAACAAATTTTGAAATATACATCGGTTCGAGTTTAGGGCAAGAAAAAGAAAAAAAAGGACAAGCCTGAAATATCAACTAAGAAAATTTACTATCAAGTCTCTTCTTTATATTAACAAAGATCATTAAGACATCAGATTTCCTTTTACTGGCAGCATTCCACAGCCAGGGTATTCACAATGTCTAGGACATTTTCATTTTGTAATCTGGGGGATACAGTATATTAATTTTCAGGATTTATCACAAGAAGAGTGAAGTCATACTAAGTACAGTAGGTGTAACTAACTTTCATGTCAAAAAAGCTGTAAAGAGTGCCAGAAGCTCTGCTGGGCTAATAATAAGCTAAAAGGATATAAACTTGATTAGTCTCACTTAAGAAGCAAGAAGATAAAGTAAGCTTGAAAAGGCCTTTGCTCTTCCTTCAACTTCACTGAGTTGAAGAGAATCACGGAGCTTATCACCACGAGATACTGCCTATAATGCCGGTATAGTTATTAGTTATATGTTAATTCAAACTATACTGCACCCAGCCGCAGCCGCACCAGCAGAATTTGTAATTCTGT
This sequence comes from Psophia crepitans, assembly GCA_013399095.1. Taxonomy (NCBI): domain Eukaryota; kingdom Metazoa; phylum Chordata; class Aves; order Gruiformes; family Psophiidae; genus Psophia; species Psophia crepitans. Next base: position 324,305 of record VWZZ01006234.1, on the reverse strand, counting down.
CCAAAGCACCAAAATCTTTGCAGCATCTCAGCGCTGTCACATCGTGTCGCGTTCCCTTAAGTGCACCTTGCGCGGTGATATAAAGCCTCCTTATTAAAAATTTCCAGCTATTAGAGGAAAATTGTTCCCCAAATGGAGGATCAAGAACGTCCTTTCCCCGCTCCTGAAGGCTGCGGACACACCGGTGCTACTTGCCCTCCACCCTCCCCACTCCCAGGGCAGGCGTTTGGAGGCTCCTGGCTGCTCCCCGCCGATGCAGGGCTCCGTGGGACGGCTAAACAGGACCTGGGGCTGAGCAGATGCCTGAGCCCACCGCTGCTGGGGTGTCTCTGCACGTGCAGCAGCATCCACCCCCTTCAGGAAAATCAGCTTTAGCATGGACCGTGCAAGGGTCAAATATGCAACAAGCCGGGTCCAGCCACCAGGAACATCTCAGAAGGGCAAAGGAAGAGCGGGATAGGAAGTTTGCTATAACTACCTTTTCTAATGATAAAATGCACCAAAATGCACGTATTGGCAATCAGATTTTAGCACATTGTAATAACACACCAGTCTCGGGTTTACCCATCACTCCCGTGGAATATTGTTTCTGTGCATGTTCCAGAAGTCTTTGAACTAGAGACAGAAAACCATGCCTGGATATACTCGGGCGCCCGGCTCCGGCAGTCGCTTCCATTTCCACGCCGTTACACACCTATGCTTTTTTTAACCCTTGAGAATTAAACCAGTTAAGGAATAATACTTCTCAGTGTATTTTATTAACTATTCTCACTGTGTTTTCACTATCCTCACTTAACCTTTGCTCCCCAAACACCTATTGCTTCTTGAAGTGAAGTTGGTGATGACTGCCGGTTAGCCAGCTCCTTTCTCATCATTTTCCCAGAAATCACGAGTCTCATTTACCCCCAGGTAATCAGCAGTAACTTGACTGAAAAATGACTTCTGGTCATTCAAGAAGAAAATCAGTCCTGCTTGCCATCCGAGCCCAGACACGAGGGCATAGATCGGGGCGTGGACTCAAGGAGGAACAAGCTGGACGATGGCTTTCCGTCACCGAGCGTTTCCCCAAGTAAGCGCGTCGTGATGGGAGCGATATCCTAATGAAGAAAAACAGTATATTATCAAATGTAAATTGTAGTTAATGGTGCATACGGTTCTGCATGCTGATATTGATTATTACAGATTAAGATAAGTTTCGGAATGGAATATAGCTGGTGCATGCGGTGACATCTGCAAGGTGGGATTCTCCACCAGGCGCCATGTCAGCGCGGCGCCGCGTGCGCTGCCGGGTTGTGTGGAAGAGGCACCAGGAAGGAGGAAGGAAATGGGAACTGGTGCAGGAAACACTCTCGAAAGGGATGAACAGGGGAGAGAGGAAGGAGAAGGGAAGGAGACTGGGGATGGGAGGGGAGAGGTGATGGGGCAAATGGACCAAAGCATGCAGAGGTTCATTGAGATCCATGATGCAGTCTGTACATTACAGATGCCATTTTCCCTAAAAGGTGGAAAATATATTTAAAACTATCCAAAGAGTGATATTAAGGAAGATTGCACTCCAGAGACCATCAGCGCTTGGGATGTCCCAGGGAAGGCAGAGGAGGACACAGACCTGCAGGACATGCACAGGCAGGTTAACAAGTTTGAGGGCCAAAAAACTCAGCGCTGTTCAAAGTTACAGGCACAGGTCTAACACAGAAGATATCTTCTCCGCTCCCCGCCCCCCCCCATTATATTCTTCCTTATCACATCATATCCAGTTATCATATATATATTTTTGCTAGAAAGAGATAAAGCTCCTGGTGTGAATTAAGGCATGATCTGTAGCAGAAGTCAGAGACCTAGGTTTTGAGGGACATTTGGTTTTATTTCCTGGTTTTGGCCAGAACATAGAAATTATGTTTGTATTACTCACTGCATAAACCACAAAGCATGAAAAAATTGAAAGAACAGTGGATCTTGGCAATTACCAGATCAAATGAGTTTCAATAAAACCATATGTAGAGTCCAAAGGTTTAGGCATTTATCTAAGCAAATAAAACTGTTAAAACATTTTCAAAAGCTTTCCTCTAGGTATTAATTTTAATGCAGCCATCAACTTCTTTTTCCCTTATTTATTTTATAACCCAAAGATTTTTTCCAGAGATCCTTGATGACCTGCAAGCAGAGCAGTCAGGAGGTGCAGCAGGTCCCTGAACCCCCAGAACCCTGCACAGCTTCCCTCCAAAATTTCTTTCAACATTAAATTCAGAGAATTATTTGCACGCACAGCCCAACTCACAGGTGGCTGTAACTCTGGATCCAGCCTGTCTGCAATGAGAGGGACCAACACATGACATCTGGCCACCAGGACCCTCAAAAGGGTTTGGCCTGATGCAGGCTTCAAACCACTCAGTTCAGGAATGGTGAGGACAACGGTTGTAGCTCCGAGTTGTAGTTTACAAGGGAAGAATGAGATTGCAGCGCTTGCTCCGAGGTGTAGGAGGTGAACGCAATGAAAAAGCTACGCCTGCTTCAGCAGGTAGCCTCCTAGGAAAGCACAAAACACTACAAGCTCAAGTTTCAGGAGGCCGGACAAGCAAAAGTTTTAATAGTTGTAATTATCTGGAGTTTTTGCAAAGCAGTGGTGTGCGTACTTTCACACGGCCACCAGCCCTCTCACCACCCAGCTCAGCGTGCCTTTGAAATTCAAACGTGCTTCGGCTGGACAGATGTTGGAGGAAGGAAAGCTCAGTCGTCACCACAGTGCACGTGGCCTGTAAAGCTTTTTTTGTGGTTGGCTTAGTCCTAATTTGTCAGGAAAACACAGTAGGTCAGGTAGGGGGAAGAGCAAGTCCCCAATCCAGAGAGCTGGAAAATCTCAGCTCTGAAAAAGTACAATACAGGAAGCTCACAGATTTGTCTGGATCTCCTGAAAAACACCATTTTGGGATGTTGTGCTGCATGCCCTACGGAGAGGACCCAAATCCTCATTGAGGTGATCCTCAATGCTTTGGAAACCCAGTCATGATCTGGCCTTTGGTGACCAAGTCCTGACAGTCCGCTCCCTACCTGTCCCCACCATATTATAATGATTTAAACACCAAAACTCAGCCACGTAATTAGCAGAAGAAACTGAGGGCTTCTGCTGTCAGGCGGTGATTAAATTAGCCATTTATGGATTTCTGAAAGAAAGGAGACTAAAATGTTTTATAGTGTAGTTAAAAGAACCAGTGAATGATTCCCTCATGTTGAACATTTCCTAATGTCAGAAGCAGGGTGGATGACATAGAAATCATAAATCCAATTGAGAAGTGTTAAAAATCACTTTAGTCTGCCAACTTACTAGAAATTCAATAAAATGCTATGGGAGAATTTATTTGTGTATGGGCAATAGATATGTGTGAAATTAAACCAGCCGAGGTGTCCGTGTGCAACACGCGCACGACAGGGTGAGGTTCTCCATCACCCACGTATCACAAAAGGGGTAGGAAAGGGATTTGGGAAAACTCTCCGCGACGGCTGGCGGTGGGAGGTGGGAGGGGATGCGGCAGGGGTAAAGGGTGGGGGTGGTTTCTTTGGGGGCGATTCTGCTCCCTGTCTGGTGGCCCCATTGCACCTTCACCCTGGGGATGGCCTCGGTGCTTCCAGTGAGGTTGCTATTTATTTTTACACATTTCTTTTTTACTTCACTCGTCCTGTTTCACGTGTACTAACTCACATTTTGCCTGCGTGGAGTGGGACTTTTGAGAGGCATGAAATGACAAAACAGGGCTTTGTTTTCCAGCCGGATTCCCTCCGCGGACGCTCCTCCAGTGTCTGCCTCGGCTTCCAGCTCCATCATCACATCCAACAGAGCCTGGGGCAAAGCTGGAGAAAAACACCCAGCGCATTCAATTTACAAACAGAAATAAACACCTTTTCGGCAGGTTCTACATAATCACTAAACAAAACCAGGGGAGAGAAAAAAAAAAAAAAAAACAACAAAAAGCCACCCTCAACACAACATTCGTTATGGAGTTTGCATGCAGCGGTGACCCTTTATTTTCTTGAGGAAATAACACTGTTGTGGAAAGACGTCTAGCACTGGGATCTCGAGCGGCATCGCAATCCCCTTCCTCCTTTCCTAAGGAGCTGGCGCTTCGGCTCCCGTGTCGCACCTCGACAGATTGCCTGGCTGTGCCCGCGCGGGGCCGGCGCGGCTGCTCTCTCCCCGGGCGACGCCGGCGCCGTGCCCCCAGACCGAAGCCATTTCACGGTGCCGGCTGCTGGCAGCTCCGGCCGCCGAGACGCGCAACTTCGCCGAGCGACGGCGGAGAGGGCGAAAATGAATCAGATATGAAAATGTCTGCAGCAATAAATTAACGCACAGCAGGGGGGTGATAGCTTAATCCTTTCTAGTCCAAACAGTACCTGACACCCATTACTGCTATAGGAGGTGGGACACCGTAGCGGTACTGGAGCGAAAATGATCATTCCCAACTGATTTGAGGCATTGCAATAGGTCTGTAATGCGATTCTGGGAGGGAACCTGTGCGGGGTTTTATAGTGTTTGTGCACTGAATCCAGGTTAACCTGCCAGCCTGTTTCCCTGGGCTTCCTTGTTTCGATTAACCCAGAGAACGGGTGTTTGAAGTTTAAGAACTTTATTATTTTAAATCTTTGTTGAGCGTCTTATAATAACTTCTCATTATTCATGTAAAGGCTAGTAACGTATAGCTCACTCACATAACGCAAAACGTTACCGTCTTGACTGGATACACTTATTTGTAGAATGATTAAACAACTAAGATAAAATCAACATTAGCAGTCAGTGTCTGACGGTAAGCAACTTTATAGTAATGTAATACTCACCGCTAAGAACCGTAACACCTATTTGTAGCTAATATACTGAAAGTTTCAAAAGACATTTTTTTAATATAACTGATGCATATTTCTGCAATACTTTCTTCCAGGAAAATAACATCAGCCTCTTTTTTAACAATGATGGCAGATAAACAAAAATGTTGTTGCCAAGAACTTTATTGCAAAATTAAATGTCCTGGGAAACATATTTAATTTGCTGCTTTCCCTAGTACCATGCCAAGATCTCCTTTCAGGTACACCCATGTAAACCTACACTGACTTGAGGTTTTACTAGAAGGCTGGGTTTTCTGACTTTCTGTTGCATATATATTGAAACTAAAGAAACCTATGAGCTCATGGACAAATTGAGAGAGCACACTTAGATACTTCTTTCCCCTTTCTTCCACTCCTTGGCTGAAATTCAGAATTATGAACGCTAGATGAAAAGACAGAATTCAGAATTTGAGCACGCTTCACGCATCCCACATTTATCTACTCGATGCAATGCGAATTTTTCCTTGAAAACCACCATCCACGTGTGATGCCAAGACCTTCTGACTCCTTCAGAGGGGCAATCAATAATTAAGATATGAAATACATAGATCTATAATAATGGCACGTTCACATTCTGCGGGTCAGCTGATAGGGCTGGTCAGCAAATTCATTGTGAGCAGCCACAACCTGTCCGTAGTACACTGGTCTGGGGAGAAATTAATTCGGCTCCGATGCACAAGCAAATACAACATAAACCCATGGCACCAGCTGAAACATCAGGCTGCAACTTTATTTTTTGCCCGGGTATGAAATACCCACAGATACCTGCAATTCTGTCCTCCCGCACCCATGTGGCATTGATAGCTCACAGGCTGTGCAGTGCAGAATCACTCTAGAGGCATTTGGGGGTGAGAAGTGAGGGTGTGGAGCCTGCCAGACCTGCGTATGTTGGCACTGCTTCTAAAGCTCAAAGCCTGCTATGGCCAGGGCTCCTCACGGCTGGTTCTTGCCGATGCCGCGGGGTGAGCTCTGCCCGTCTCATTCACCTCCGAGGGCTGGACCGCGGTTCTGCTGACTGGGGCTCATCACGCTCCACTAGGAACTGCTGAATAACGTGTGAGTATTATCCAAGTGGTTTCCATCTCTCAAACTCTATGGAAAAATGGAAAATATGAACATTTTGGCCAGCAGCATCTCTGCTCGGCCAGGACAGCCGAGGAGGGGTGGGCAGCGGTGCAGCCCCGCTGCCGCGCACAGGCAGCCCCGACCCTGCTCCGGCAGGGCACGCTGCTATGAAAGCACAATTCATCTCCCGGTGATGGACACTTTAGAGCAGTGTTTCTCAACTGTTTAAAGTTGAAAGAGCATCAATCCCTTTTGAAGAAAACCTACAGATCACCTTGGAAAGTGTCACCACAACTGTCTCCCTCTGCAATCCAGGGCCAAAACTTTGTGTGCTCACCGCTTGCATTTGCTCCCTTTTCAAGCCGTTTGGCTTTTCGTGCGTGTGAGAGCGCGCTGGGTAGGTTTAGTCACCCTGACCGGTGTCCAGATCACTTCTTGATGTCAGGTGGCTCACCGGTGGCTCCAGGACCATGAGAAAATAAAAGCAGGCTGCAGTATTGAAAAAATGATGTGTGTCCACATTTATACCTAACGAAATCTTGGGCATAACAGACTTGATTCTTCACCTCTTTGTGGCACGTACACAGTGGTTCGCGCTTGCGAAAATCCAGAACAAACTCGACGTTAATGCTACCTCTCTGACAAGGTAGTTTTATATACTCAATTACCACTGCATTATCTTTCATCTCTACTATATGTGAAAACAGTAAGAACCAAATATATTTCACTTACAGTTCCTTCATTCAAAAGAGTTTGCCTTTGTCTTCCTTTACTCTGTTCACTGACAGCAAACTTCATGAATTAACTGGCTCATGGTATAACTCATGCATGGAAATCCAATATAACCTCTTGGCTATAAGCAGTAACACGCCGCTTATCGTACACTAAAAGAATTTTTACTAGTTAATTAAGATTTGTTTGCTTAATTTTTTTCAGGCGGTTCGGGATGTTGCTATCCTGTCATTCGGCTGGGAAAATCGTGATGTATACACTGTATAAAAGTGCCAAAATAAGAAATGTAAGACTGCAGTGTCTCTGGTAGTAAATCTTTTTTGTAATCCTAACTTCATATTTCCATTGAATTGTTCCTCTCGAGCTGTGCAGACAGTTGAAGTATTTGAGTATAGTCACATACGCTTTGCTGCTGCTAACAGCCTGAAGTTAGCAATCTGGAGGCACACATACAGCACGGAGTGTGCTGTTGGCACTCCTCAGGCTGCAAAATATTACAGCACACCTTATATAGTGCTTGCTTTCGAAATTTCCTTTGCACTTTGTTTACTATATATTCCAATAGTGTAATATTAAACAAAAACAGTGTGTCCTGTGCCAGAATGATTGATTACTACACCGTGGCAAGGTCACCTCCTAGGAACAGGCTGAGTGCAGTAAGGGCTGTCTGACTCATACAGTTAACACTATATCCGCATTGTATGAATGTCACCAGCAATCCAGTGATTTATTGCTTGGAAGGCTCTGTTCAATTTTTTCTGCCTGACCAAATTGCACATTTTCTAGAAAAAGAAGCAAAAATATTTCAGCACATGGATTACCCCAAGTCCTCATTTCTCCCACTAGGTTCAACGAGTCTTTTCAAAGATGCTGATCATCAAAACCTCATATTTTTCACTTTTTTTCCACCCTCTTCTGCCAGATATTTGGCAAAAATGATTATTGCACTAATGAAAAGGTGCAGCAGAAGATTAAGGGTTTTTTAATCAGATTTTGGTAACATCTGTGGGCCAGGAATAAGGGCAGCTGTATGTTCTGTTTCTTAATTTTAGCAAGATTTACTCTGGGTATAAATGTTAGCCTCAGGCAAAATTTAACTGGCTTAAAAGAAAAGAAATGATAGTCTTACAGAAACTACCTAACTCAAACTGTTTGAAAACAGTGACTGAGATTAATCCCTTTTGCTCTAAGAAATTCCTACTTTCTGACAAAGAAGATATAATTATAGATTGAGAGAAATTACTTTCAAAATTAACATTCCAGCAGACCCCGACATAATAGATACATTCATTCCTGGTGTATCTGTATGGAAATCAAAGGAGATACATCATGTTTGAATCCAGGCTTTTATTTTTAGAACATGCAGCACATTTGCAGCGCGCTGGCTGGCTCGCACCCCCTGTGCAGAGGGAGGGATGTGACTCAGCCCCGCACCCAGCCGGCAAACGGGGCTGGGGGTCCAGCCACCCGGGCTCCGTCCTGGGTTCTGCAAACCTGGGGCCAGCAAAAGGGCACGGCGTTTGGGAAGGCGTTTGGGTGCCTAGAAATCCAGGCGGGTGGAGTGGAGGTGGGTGTCGCAGCGTTTTCAAAAAATCACCTTTTGCTGTAGGCATCTGCATCTCTAGGTGTCTTTTCCATACCTTCAAAATCCGCTTTCTCTTTCTCTGTCTCACGGCACCTTTGTATCATTAGGCCTCCCAGGAAAAGAAGAGATCAACAGGAAATTTGGGGTTAATATAATCCTTTATCTCAACGAACAATAAAAAACAGCTAGGTAATGTATCTTAACAAAGGCTACGTAACGCATCAATTAATGCTGCATCTAGTGAACCATATCTGACACAAGAACTGAGATATATCGGGTCTCCTGAACCCGTTGCAATTACTCTGTTTTTCCTATTATGACAATAAGCGTATCTGTGCAATGAAACTCCCATTACCTACCTGCCCTTCAAAGCGCTCTCTGAACATCAGCTCAGAGACCACGATTTAGGAAGCAACGACTGGAACCATCTTGAGACATTAAAGAGTGTCTTCCAGCTCTTTTAGTATGGTTTTTATTCCAGGACCAACATTTCCCCCAGCAGTCTTCTCCTGCTCTTGTTTATACCTGTGGACTAATTAAGTATTTTAATTTTAAATGGGAAAGAAATTAATTTGGGGTGAAAGAGAGCAAGGATCTAAGCACAGATGGGTATGCCATACCTTTGGTCTATTAAGTCCAAAAATGTTCCAGCTCTACAAGGACGTGTTCATTGATTCAGCTCACTCCAATGAAACACAGAAAAGCGCAATGAAACAAAGCACGCGCCAGCTGCACGAGCTCACCAAACCCAAAAAGCCCACAGCAGAGAGGGTGGATCGAGGAGACACCGCGTCGCAGTGCCGCCAGGAGCTGATGCTGCAGCAGCTCCATTACCACCTGCACGTGACTTCAGTCATACTTCATCTTCTAATTGATATCTGCCATTGCCTCATAACTAACGATGACTAATGGTAATATCTAGAAAGACAAATAAAAGCTAATGCAAAACCATACTGTGGTGCAGTTCCCTTTGGAAAGCTCTCGGGCCATTAAGAAGCAATTCGAAGTGGAGATTGATGTGCCCTGGGGGTTGCTCCCAGGGATGCGGTGCATCTCCGAACCCCCGGGGCCCGGGGGCAGCTCACCCGGCACACTGCTCTGGAGGAGGACACGCTCTCCAAACCCCCTCCGGCTGTGCCAGTCAGTGCCAGAGCGGAGCACAGCCAGGCCAGGGCACGTCGCTGGCTCTACCAAAGGCTAACGCGGCCCGAGACGTCCCACTGCACCAAGATGCACCCACCGCTATGCCCAGGGAAGCCAGCGTCCCGCAGCAATGGCATCTTGCTTTCTCTGTTGTGGGGTTTTTTCCTTTTTTTTTTTCCACCAGGCGCTGTGTCACAGTTTCTTGGATGCAAAATTAAATCCCCAAGTGCTGTAGGCAGACAGTGACAATAAACGCGACTTGTTTTCAACAGGTAGCACCTCACACACGCAAAACCAGAGTCGGTTTATAACAACGTAACGGCTTGATTAAACATGCTGATTTTTCATGAGAGTCATCTATACCGTTTCGGAAAAGTTATGCTTTTTTAATTACGAAGTTTATGTCACCCAGTGCAATTTTAATGTAATGAAACATTAAACTGGACCTTGTGCTTGATGTAAGATAAAATTATTCATTGAATATTAGACCACTAGGCCACCTACTGTTCTTTTACAAATGGTTGAACTATCACGGGGTTACAGAACTTAACATGTAAATTGCAGCAGAAGTTATAATTTCTGTTGCAAATCCCAAAAGACTGTCATTTAAGTCAAATATATGAGTGAAATTTTGCCTCTGTGCCATAATAATGCAGGGAAAATGACCAAAATCTCAACATATCTAAAATAATTATTAGCCCCATAATAACGCACTTTCAGTTATTTAATCAAGAGCCTTAAAAATTATTAATGGCAAGTTCTTCTTGTAAAAAAGGAGTTTTAAATACTGGCATTTAATTTGAGGGATAACAATACTTGATCTAGCCCATTAGTGAGGTCTTTTGTAAAGCCAAGCATTTGTCTGTGCATTTCAGAGCAATTCCTGCTCGTCTTTGAGATCATCACTCTCACACAAGTGAGAACAGCTTTATAAAATAATCTTTCTTAAAGTGAATTTAATATTTAACTGCGCACTGAAAATCTTGAGTAAGTTCGGTTAGATTAAAAAAACCAAGGACTGAAATCAGCCCGCAGAGCAGATTTGCATGGATCCTGCTCAGAAGCTGGTTAAAATCCACCGGATCGTTTTCCTTCCTCCCCAAAGCCTTCGGATCAGGTGTATAAATAGGAGAGGGCAGTTGCAGGAAAATTATTCGCAGTGCCTGAGCTTGCCTCCCAGCCGCTGCCGGAGAGGAATCTGAGCGGTGACTGTGCATCACCCTGAATCTGTAATAATAGCACCTTTCCTGTCACTCTTTGTCCCTTCATTTTTAAACGCGATTGGGTCAGGAACAGGCAATTTACATTTTTATATAATCTTGGCTCAGGTGATTCAGCCGCTCTGAGGTTTTAGCATTTTGTGTGCAGCTTCGGGTTTCACCTACCCTCCTCGCGCATTTCCATACGATGGGGGTCTGCCATCCTCGCAGCTGATACAGATCTATTTAGCTTCTCCCCCTTGCCATACCTGCAGCCTGTAGCAGGTTGTCAGGGAATGAATTTTCATTTTCTCCCCTGTGAGTCCATCACGTGGCTGTCACCAGAATTTGCTCTGTCTGAACTCCTCCATCCCCCTGATTTATGGCTGGTTGATGAGAGGTTGGAGGGCTCTCAGTGTAGCAATAATCTGCACCCTGGTCCGGCACCCATCTGAAGTTAGGATTTCCGATCTAAATATTTAGTCCCCGCAGCACGGCAATCATTTACGAAATTATTAAATAACTTTTCGTCGGACCGAACACCTTTGGGATATTTTTCCAGGTCAATATTCATCAGCAGACCCCGAATGTAAAGGTTAAGTGCACATTTCCTCTGCCAAATAAGAATGAATTTCAAACCTGATTGATTCTGGGCATGGAAACCGTAAATACTTACTCCAAATGGTAGATAGGTTACTAAGTCCACTCATTTCCACATCTGATATCGATAATACTCTGCTTCCCCCTTATCAGCCCCTCTCATATTTCACCGGAGCGAGCGGCGCGCGGGGAGTCGGCCGTGCCTGTCGGGGCTGGCTGATGGCCCCTGCCTTCCCCCGCGCCATTCTTCAGTGGTCCTTGAATCTTTCACCCCTGTCACTCCTCTTTCATCATTATCTGAGGTGATCGGTCAGCCCTGTGCCACCACCTGTCTCTTCGATCCGATGCCAACAGTGCTCCGGAAAACTGTCACTCCCGAGCTCCTTCCATTTATAGTGAGTCTCATTAACACCTCTCTTCCCTCTGGCCATGTGCCACTACAATTTAAGATGACTGTTGTTACTAAACACGCACAAAAAAATATGTTAAAATAGCGTTAAGAGCCTGATTTAAATCTATTAAAGCCTGACAATTTGGAGCTAAAAACTCCCTCCGTGTCTATGCATGGTTAGGGGGTGCATATATTTTATATTAATGTATTTATACCTGTATAAATATATATGTATGCATGTATTCCCCCTCCCGCGGTTTCCCCTCAGCCTCGGCACTGCACCTCGTCTGGGAACAAACGCCGCTGCCGGCCCCCAGACACAAAGCCCGAGTAAAGAGGATTTATGCCGGGGACATAAAGGCGGCCGAGGGAAGGGAGAGGAGAGGTGGCGGGAGCACTCCGGCGTTCCCGGGGAGAGCCGGGGCCGGGGCAGCCGTGCCGCAGCGGCCCTGATCCCGCCAAGCAGCTCAGCGCGTTGGGCAAGCCCGTTCGAGAGGGCCGCTCGGGCGGATTAGCCCCATGCGCGCTGCGGCCTTCCTTCCTTTTTACCTTCATTTTTCTGTCCGTGAGCGAATGGGGATAATAACACCTCGATAATAACTACAGTCCTAGAGCGCTTTCCAGGAAGGAGACTGTGAGCGTACCCAAGTTACCTTTAGAAAAAAAAAATGGTTTTAAGCCTTGAGGCACCCAGAGATGCTTTAATGACTGAAATGATATAAGCAGTATCAGGAGTGCGGGCAGCCTCTGAGCTGCGCGGGCGCATAGTAAATGTTTTGCCACTCTGTTTATGTAATTCCAATCCCGTTCGTGAGCGACAAGAGCCATCCGTGACCACTCAGGTGCTTTTTATCTGACAACTGTTTTCCTTGCAACTGCTTCACCTTTGGAATGAGTCAGGAGTTTCTTCTCCCCAACCCTCCTACAACAGCACTTGTTTAGAAGGCATGAAAGAGGAAAGGGTAGGGGCTGCAAAAAGTGACACCAAAGGGTTTCTCCACTTTTGGGGGGCCAGGACAGCACAAAAAGCATTGTGCAGAAGCCAGCCCTGCTGCCAGGGACAGGCAGGGACAGGCCTTTGCAGCTCCATGTCCTTGCGGGTGGACCTTCCACGGCCACCGCTGCCACCGCCAGCCGTCCCGGTTAAAGCACTGCTGGGGGTGCCCTGGAAATACGGACATAACCACAGAGTTCTCCAGGATGACCCAGTGCTTACCACTAAGCGCCTGCATAAGCCTCGACAAGGTCTGGGGCTTAAGGAGATTTCAGAGCTCGGAGGTTTGTTCTGCTGAGAAAACGGCACTCGGGAAGCTGAACTTCAGCGGGGCGGGTGGCGGGGTCTGTGCGTGGCCGCCTGCTCCCACGGGCCAGTGGGCACGCGCGGCGTGTGGTTTTGCACCTCTGGAGTATTCCAGTGCAATCAACATTTTACATGCAAAACAACGCTGGTACGTTTTAGAGGGTGTTTTCGGTTGTTTTTTAAATACAGCCTACAATGCTCTACGCTTTTTAGGGAAACTCTATATTAAAATCAAGCGGCGGGAAGGATTTTTTCTTTTATAAAGTCTCAGCATACTAAGCAGCATAAACATATATAGCAGTTTGCCAACTTAAAAATAAAACATAGAGCTTTTTATTGGGTTGGATTCAACCCAAAACCTCAGGTTTGACCACCCCAAACTCTGAGAAAATATACAAACCTGAATTTAGAGCTTAAGCCAAACTTTGCTACTGGTTCTTGTTTTAATACTGAGCAATGTTTTAATAACGAGCCCACTCTTGGACATCCAAGCTTCAGCTGGGCTTCAAACACGAAGGCTCCTCTCCAGCAGACAGAGCTCCCTGTAGATTAAGATCTCGGTGAGAGAAGGGCAAGGAGCACCAAAAGTCATGGAGAAAAAAATCTATTATATCTTTTTTTTTTTCCTCTGAAATTTAGAAACACTGCTATTTTATTTTATTTTTTACCTCTATGAAACATTTACATACAGATTGAGATCTTGAATGCCAAGTCTGAGTGTGGAGTGATTTTTTTCTTTTTTTTTCCCCCAAGTTACACACTGTGGAAAATAAACCTTTGTAAGAGAAGCACTCCTACGAGCCACTGCATGAGGATCTGCTGCAGCACCCATCCTCCGGGCAGGCTCCAGTTTTTTCCAGCATACATTCCTAATTTTCAGATGCTCTCTTCCTATACAGTGTTTAACGAGGTACGGTCATATTTAGTAACGCCGAGCGCTCCAACTCTTTGTTCAGGCTAAAACACTGGAATAAAGCATTTCCACTTCATTCTATTTACTGTCTATCAAAACGCTTTCTCAAGCGTGGAGTTAGGGACCACCTGTGCCCACAAACTCAGCAAAGCAAAGCGTGTATACAATGGGTGGAAATGAGACACGAGTCAAGCCGCAGCTTTCCAAGCAGCACTCAAGCAATTCATATAAATTTCATCAACAGACGGACATGGTCTTTCATACCTTCGCATGTGTCTCTGCAAACTACGCAGCTCTGCCACCTCTGATGCCAGTGTTAGTGTCATCTACACACTTGCCAAGCGAAGCCTTTTGAAAACAGACTGTGAAATGTATTGCATCATTCGAAATATTCTCATTGAGAAATTCAGAATGTGGACATCCAAAGGCATGATTCATTTCTTTCTGATTATTTTCCCCTTTTTGATCGCTTATCTACATCTAAAGGCTGTGAATAAATGCAAAAAAAAATAAATGTTTTAATGGTTTTGTGTTAAACTTGTGTTGTCCAAAACTGCAGCACTTCTCTTGACTGTGAAATGACATCACCAACGTGTCTTGGAGATGATGTCCGTAAACACGGACACTCAGGAGAGCAGTGTGCTCAGACAGCACCTTACCTTCTCTTTCTGAGGGTACCATTCCCCACACGTACACCTCTGAGCCATATTGTATCACAAGGAAGTACAAAACCAACTCTGAAATGAAACCGAAGCACCCCAGAGCAAGGCAAAGCCTTGGAGATCTCACAGCATGGCATTAGCAGCACCTCCGCACTGAGATGTTTAGTGGCATCTTTCTGTCATGTTGGTGTCGGGAATTGTATTTCTGGTCCTGAAGTTTGCTTTCAACATTATTGATCATGCAGTCTTGTTCTATGACCTGGAACATGTCTGTCAACAGCGTTTCTTAGTCTTACAGCGTCCGAAGTCGCAAAGGAAAGTTACTGTCATGAGCCTGGGGAGAAGTCATGCTTTACGGCTACTCCAGTGCATTAAAGTGCATTAGATTTGTCCATTTCCAATCATCAGTTATTTAGTTTTGTGACGTTAAATAATCTAAACACAGTGACTATGGAGTGATGGTCAGGCTCACGATGCCCAGTTATCTTTTCCTTGGAGCAGCGCGGGTGGTGTGGCACTGTGGTGGTGTGGCACAGCCGCCCAGGCTCCGTCCTGCCTTGTCTCCCGCTGACCTCGTCACTAAGGCCTGGCCCAACACAAATTAGCAAAAGAAAAAAGCTTAAATACCTTTGTGCATATTTTTTATTCTTAGGAAAAACATAAAAAATGCTTTGTGTTTTTTGTCAACATTCATCCTAATGTCACTTGTCTAATTACGAACTACATCGGGTTTGCTATTTATTATTCTCCTCCTTCCATCCTGCATGCTTCATATTCCACTTCAAAAGTAACCTCTGTAATGACGCTGACACCAAAAATATCTGCGATGGTTAAGAAGCCAGGGTACAGCTAGTGCTGCTGATCCTGCTCACGGGCAGCGGTCGTTACTTTTTTGCTTCCTCTATCCAGGTCTCCTACCTGTTTCCCCAACGTGCAGGTTTGCATGTTGTTCAGAAGCAGGGCTCTGCCTTCAATGTCAACGTTCACAACACATCACGCAGCGAGATGCTCACTCCCAGTACCAGCAAGGACAAATAACATCCAGAGACAAGCCAATACGCATCTTTCCCACTTTTTTTTTTTGTTTTCCCCAGATGCAGGAAAAGTTCTTAAAGCTGAAATTGCAAGCACAAATTGTTCTTCAGCAAGGAAGGGAGCAACAGCAACAGTATTTGAAAATGGCAATTTTAATTATGCATTTCTGCGGCACAGAGTGAATTTTTGAACCAAGTTTTCAAGTGCTTTCCAATTATGTATGTCACGTTTTAGGTGTATCTCAATCCAGAATGAGTTTGAAACACTGGCTTTGTTATAACAATCCAAAACCTGACCTAAAATCTGCCTTAAAATAGTGTGTGAATAGTATTTTTAAAATAAACCAAAATCCTCATTCGAAGTCTCTGTCTAAATCATCAGCAGGTGATCATCACATACCAAAAGTAAGCTCCTCTGAAATACAAAGGAACACAAAGAGGATGGCATGAGGAGCAAACGGCAGCACTCCCGAGAGCATTTATGCTTCTTAGTGTTCTGAGACTAAACAAGGCTTAGGTGAAAGTACCTCCCTGCCTCTACAAGCTCTTCACAAGCTTTAAATAAAAACAAAAGAAAAAGGTTACGCTCAGAATCCTCTGCTATCACAGGTCAATGGGTTTTGTGTCCGTTGGCATGTCAGACTTGTACAGTCCCTGGTATTTAGCTATAGGGGTTGCTACCATACAGTGAGCATAATGAATTGAAATTAATTTCTTTCATTAAATGGGTTATCAAGATATTTCTCCATAATTTCAGAACAGGGAATTTTCCAGTAAGTATTTATTTGATGCTTAGTGTAATAAAGTTTTAGGTCCAACTGTACTACAAGTAAGTATGAGCAATAGCAGTAAATAATAATAATATTCTCCACAGAGCAGCAAGATCCTACTTGCCTTCACAAAATAATGCTTTTGCCGACCACAGCTCACCTATGGACCATGAATTTATTGGGAATCGGGCACGTGAGAGTTTCGCAGCCCCTGGTATATGCAAATGCACAAGCCCTGAACACCACACCAAAGGCCCAGAAAGATTCATAAGGTTTCCCTTTTTTTTTCATATCCTCTTTAAATCAGGGCATCTGTAACGAAAAGAGGTCAAAAAGCATCACCAGCACCCAGATATTTGCGGTTTGCCACTGTCCATCCCAGTCTAACATGAGTGGCGTCTCCATCCGATTGTGACTGCAGACAAGGCTTCCAGGAGGTGTTTCGGGAGCTCCAGGGTTGGGGATAAAAAGGTGATGCTGCGAGCATGTAGCTCTAATTGGAATTTTAGAATACAGGAAGCCACTTTGTTAATGGCACCATAACGTTATCTGGAGGTGTCCGAGGGTGCCGTGCACACGGGGATGTTGGGGGACGAGCAGCATTTCAGCCCTCGTTTGGCCTTTCTTGCGGCTTCCATCAAAGTCCCTGCTCCGAACGCGTTTGTTCATCCCTGCGTTCGAGCCTCTGACCTGCTGATTTGTTTATTTTTGTTGTTGATTTGCCCATCTGCTAATGTTTGTTTTGTCATTTGTTTACTTCAAGTTAATGTTTCTTTGATTTTATTGTGAAGCACTATGAGGTCCTAAATGATACGGGCATGTAGAAAAATAAATGATGGTTATTTATCATTAGCGTTATTGCACTTGGCCAGGCCTTTAGCTCGCTGAAGATACTGCTGTCTTCAGAGGCCTCTGAGATTTGACTTCTAATCTTGGGGAGATTTCTAATTTCTAGGATATATCCCTAATAATGAGCTGCCTAAGAAAACTGTGATCTTAATGTTCCTCAGCACATGATGCGATACATTAACGATGACAGGTAGAAACAACCCAAGACCATAAATCCCACTTTCCAACGCAGCACTGGACTCTTTTCACCATCTTAACTCTTAGTACAAAACCGAAAGAAAAGAGCAAATACACGTGAAATTTGGGAAGGGCTTGCAGAAATTGAAGCTGTCCCCTGGAACGGTGGGAGATAACAGCACGGGTTGAAGAGGAGGGAATACGGTAAGTACCTGCCTGGCGCGGGGAAATGGAAGAAGGTTAACCAAGTTAATCTTCCCCAATTTCCTCCACTCCTCGCAGAAGGCCTCCAGGCTGAAGCGTCATTAGGAACCATATAATTGACTCATCCGCAGGATTTCCTTTTTGTGTTCTGAATTATGGCAGGTTTTCTTCGTTTCTCTTTTTTTTTTTTTTTTTTAATTTTAAACATTTGAAGCATTAAAACAGCGGGAATCCTTCATCTACAGGTAGAAGATTTGTCCTATTAGTGAGAACACAGAGTCATTTCTAATTCAGGACACCGCTACCACATATTCCCCAGCACCATTAAAATCTGCTGATTAACCAATGGACCAATGGATCTCCGTGTGCTATACAGCTGTCACATCAGATGTTTTCTCTGCTACAATTGTGTGTAATTTTGCTGGGTTTAAGTGCAGAAGAGGGGAATTTCCTTGTGATGGTACAAATAATTCATCATGGGCTATGGCTCAAGATTGTTATGAGGGAAAGAAATATCTCACGGTTATACTGTAGTTCATCCTACACCTGACAAGAGAGTGTTTGGCACATATAGTGGAAGCTTGATAAAATGTTTTAAAATCAGACACCGAAAAAGAATTGCAAAAGAAATTCTTGCTCAAAATCATTTTGTGCTGAATTATTTCTTTTTACTTGAAAGCCCTGTTAACATACAGAAAGCATAGCCGGTCTGCTATTAAACGTGCGCGAAAAAAGCCAGCATAATCACTCATTTCGCAGAAAGACGCCTTCGTTTCTTGTTTTGTTTTCCAGACTGATTTTAAAACCAGAGAGAAGCGTGTCCTATAGCAAACAGTATAAAACAAATGTTGCTAGCTTTGCTTCATTATGTGGTACATTGTGGTTTTATGCATGTACGCTGTGTGAACAAGAGGGTTAAAAGTTAAACAGTAGCCTAGGGCTAACACACTTGCAAGCTGAACAGGTACAAAATAGGCTTTTGTTGCTTTCAAACTATTACTGTATGTCTTTAGCAGAAACTAACATAACGGGCATCTGTGTGCAAAAATGTATTTCCTTACCGTTTCAGGTATTATGAAATGGGGCTGTTTTAATGGCTGAAATGCCCATATGACCTTTAATCCAAAGTCGTAAATTTGTCAGTGTCTGAAACTGGCAGGATATCATTCCTAATGAGGCTAGTTTTTAGGACTTTGTATATCAAGAGTACCATCGGAGAGGAAGGCGGGGAGTAACCTCACGTGAATTCGGGGCTACGGGGCTGGTAAATCATTAAAGGGAAATAACAGAGCGCGCCGTGTGATGAGAGCGTCATTACGATTTCGCATAAAGTAACGAAGAAATAGCAAAACACGGCGAGCTCAGGTTATTCTATATTTCACAAAATGATAAATAACTGCTAGTCATGCTTATGTATAATGAATTACAATCCCGTTACATTTACCTTAGTAACATTTTACAGAGGTTGTATTTTACTCCCAACTACCAATTATGTCATCATCCTGGCATTTACCTGGACGTAATGATACACAGCAAACCCATTCTTGTAACATAACTCATTGCTTAAAAGTGTTTGTAAAGCCATACGGCATCCTATATACTCATAATGACTTGGATATTGCTATTAAATTTTACAGATTAAAGTTTACTAAATCTTAAAGTCTCGCACCGGTTCCAATATTTCTTATTAATCCTAAAGGAAAAGATGCTCAGCTATTTAAATGTCAAAAACTATGCAGCCTTCCTTAAAAATAAAAAGAAACAGCCCACGCCAGGGGCAGGGTACTTGTTAAACAAAGGCACATGGAGACGCAACCGTCCTGCAGCTTCGGGGTGAAGCTGTACATGTATTTTGATGGTTCATTCGACCCATCTCGGGAAGTTCCTTGCTCCATCACTGCTGTTTCCGTGGAAAACAGGCTGGGAAGGGCGCGGACGCTTCCCAGCATCTCCGTGCAGATTTCCTTTCTGCAGAACTCAAAACTCAGTCAGAAATATCTACTGTAACATTACCTTACATTTATTCAATTTAATTTCAGTTTGAGAAGGATAGCATATAGATCTTTTTATAAGCTTGTAAGGTCACCAAATTTAAATTAAAGTGACCTCTTTTAAAGCACATTAATAAAAGTACTATGTGGAGGGAAATTTAATATGAATGGTTAAAATGCATGGAATTCAGATTTTACTGTCAAACAGCTCAATTAAACAAATTGAATTTTTAAGCAACAAAAGGGAATTGAATCAAATTAGAAACAGAGTGGGATCTGAAATGTGGACATTTATGAGTGATAGTCACAGGGCCCTCCAGCAGTGAGTTTTCTTTATTTGTTGCCTCAGCAGTTAGAGGGGTTGGCAGGCTGCAACACAAAAGGATAAAAATGTTCACCATTGAAACACAGTTTTTGGCTCCCAATAAATCATCTGTCACTTCATCACAGCCCAGTAGATAATGAGCAATAAAGTTTTCACACTCAGGCAATGAGGAAGCAGACACAAGAAATACAGCTAAAGCTGCTGTCTTTCTTTTCTGTAAACGCAAGGTGCTTTGGATAATAAATGACCTCTGTATTTCTGGAAAAGAATAATTCCAGCCTCAGTAAAATAAACCATTTGATGCACTAAAAAAAGCAAAATCTAATAACATTATTTAGTTCCTTTAATGAAAGAAATAATCACATTATATATATGAGCTACAGCCATCTATAACAGGAAGAGATTCCAGGGTATTACCTCTGAAGTTGTCTCTCTACTGCCAGCAAAGCACATTGCTGAAAATACAATAAAGCTGCACAATAATTTGAAGTGAGATTGTTTGCAGAGATTCGGGAGACATTTGTGTTTGGAGCCCGATCCTGTGAGGTTTCCTCGGCCGTACCTCCCTAACAAGGCGCAGCGCTTCCCTGGGGGCACGCCACACCACGAAGGACCTCTCAGGGTGTCCCAGCGAGAAGATGCAATATCATCAGGCCAAATTAATTGCAAACAGGCCTGGTCTTGAACCAGGAAATTTTTTAAGTGAGTTTTCGTTTTGTTTTGTTTTCTTTTATTTTTTTTTTTTTAACAGCATTTTGCCTTATTCTGTTATCTCCTAATTGCTGTTTTGGTGAATATTTTGCAATTTTTATGCCACATCCCAAGCAAAAAACTGTTGCTCCTCAGTTCATAATCACTTTTGTTGGTGGTGGGTTTTTAATCTGAAGTTTCAACGCACTCAAAATTCAAATTTCACATCAAAGACATTTCAACAAGGGTATCAGGGATGGCTACACACACTGTCTAGCTCACATGCAAAACGTATCAGTCAAAAAGCAACGACGCAGCCCGTAAAACACATAAAACGTATCATACGTTGATTCACATTTTTACTTTATACCAGCATTTGAAGGGACTTGAAGTAAAATAATATCAGATATTCTTGTCATATGCAAATAGCAACTTAATATTTGCATAATATGTCAAGGTAGAAAAATGCAAATAAACTTTGGTAAAGTCTGTATTTTTGTCATTCTCCTACATAGCTAATTAGCAACTTGAAAGGAAATGGAAAGCTCCTCTTCTCTGAACTATATGTCAGCTAAAAAAGGCTCCAAAGTCTGCTTATTTCTAGACCGTGTAGGACGAACAATTAACATATCCATTTTATTGAACTGCTCACACTGATCCGTAGCCATAAAGGTTCTTTGTCGGCTTCCAAAGCTGAACACGAAGGTACAGTCCTGTTAGAATAAAGGTCACACGGATGCAAACGGAAACGGCCACGTTCCGCTGTTGGGTTGGTGTAAATCCAAACAAGCTTCACGGAGGGAAACGAAGCCTTGGAGGTAACCCAACGTACCATAAAGCAGAACCACACGGATGGACCTTCGCAGTGACACAGACGTGAAAAAGACTCTCCAGCAGCTCAAAACCTGTCCTAGCTCATTACAAGGTCCTAATGCGCTGTGTGAACGTTTACACTGTATTCTTACAATATTAAAGATGTATTATTTATACCGACTGTAGCCATGCCATAGAATACATGAGTAGAGTTTGTTTAGCAACAGAGTGAAAAAATATTTGCTACAGGGGCAGTCTGGCAATATTGCTTGTTAAGGCATGCTATTTGTAAGCAAATTTATATGAAAAGTATGCAATGTCTAATACTAAACTACTCCAGCCCCAGACTGAAGGGTGATTTTACAAACGTCCTGCAGCACTCAATCATTCCTTCATTTTAATGTCTTTATTTTATGATTTTGTTGATGAAATACTACTTACCCAGTGCTCAAAATTCCTTTTAGGCTGCAGGCACTGGCTAGTTGACACGGCAAGCCATATTTTACAGCTATATATTTCAGCTTTCTCTGTCCAAGTTGGAGGACACAGTAGCCAAGATGGTTTTTCATAGTAGAAATATATTTTCATATTTATTTATTGATTTGACTAATGTATCTATTTTTCAATTCACATGCTTATGTTTCAATCCATTAAAGTGATTCATGGTCAAATAATATGTTATTGCAAGTACAAAGAGGAGATAAAACCACTGTACACTGGCTATAACACAAGAATAAAAATAATAAAAATCCATTGCATGATTAAATATAGGTTTTAATCCCCGAATGATCACGAGTAACCTGATGTTTTTAATTATTTTTCTTTAAAATAAGTTGTGGGGTTTTCCTAAGTAAAATGCGATTGCTGATTAAATAAGTTCCCAGTAATAAACATGCTTACCCAACCTAAGCGGTCAGTGTACAACTAACATAAAGCATCAAATTACTATCAAAATAAAAAAACCCAAAAGGCTTTTAATTAGTTAAAACAAGCACTAAATAGCAACTGGCAAAGGAATGCTGTGCCTGTCACCTGCAGGTCAGGGCTGGAGTAAAGCCTGGTGCGGCGGTGGCCTGAAATTGCAGCTGCAGTGGCTGGTGACTGCTCAGTATCGCACCCGAAATTGCTGGGCTTGGTCCTGAGTGGTTTGGAGACAGGCAAAAAAGTCCATAAAAAAGCCAGAGAAACCCACCCCGCAGCGCCCAGCCCCAGCCGTGGGACATCTCCAGCCTCCAGCGCAGAGACCAGCCTCATCCTTGCGCTACCGTGAGATTTTTCTTGTTGTTTTTTTTTCCAGAAAAACTTGCCTTCCCTCCTATCCTTCACTCCTGAACTAAGAAAGTTTATGGCAAGCAAAGGCAATGCCAGAAGAGGCCTTGGGGGCGGGCCAGACAGGGATGCTGCCTCTTCAAACAGAGGTTAGCACGCCTGCTGCCCGGGCACGGGAGCCAGGCTCAGCTGCGGGATCATCCACAACGTGAACATGAATTTGTCATGTCAGGGTCAGGAGGACAAAACCTTACCGAGGACACACTCCGCTCAGACCGCCCGCTGCAGTCTGAAGAATGCAGCCACCGCAGGGTTTCATGCTCAGAAATGATCATTTATTCATGAATGTGCACCTTCTCCAGAGCTAGGAAAGATTTTGCTTTTTCTGGAAGAAAGATTATGTGTTTTTCAAACCAATACCTGGCATGAATTTATCAGCATAACTAGTGGATTTCACCCCCTAAAGCCCTGAAAAACAGCATTTCTTCCAGATTAAGGCGTCTGCATTGCTGTTGGTAGGGTTAGGCAACAGAAACATTGCTCATGCCCATGTCTCAAGTCCATGTCTCACGTGGACAGTCACTTGCCTATAGAGAAAAATACACAATGATAAAGCAATGTACCTAAGATAGGCTGCTGGATCCAGGATCTCTGGAGTCGTATAAAAAAATCAAAGTCAAGGGCTGAACGCCCACCACCAGATTTCAGGTATGCAGATGATAGCAGACTCTGGTTGTAGCACCAGTGGAAAAAAATCAAAGCTTCATATTTTCAGAAGCTGAGAATTTTGGTTGTTCTGAACCTGAGACATCTGAAATGGGGCTCTGTTACTGAAATGTATTTGCTCAGCAGTCACTCATAACCCTCAAAACCCTCTGCTGCAAATCTGACCTTTCAAAAATCTACTAATTGTGTATCACTAATCACTTTTGGAAATAAAATTTCCAGATTCCAGGAGGAAGAAAAGGAAAAGAAAGGAAAATAAAAGAAAAAGGAAGCGAGGGAGGGAAAAGGGATGCTGTTCATCACCTGCTCTACTGAAAGTCTCCATCGAAAACAAAAGAAAAGGAGAAGCATATCGAAGGAGTTTTGGGGAGTCTTTTTAGCAGGCAGTATGGAACAAGCTGCTGCTAATGGCAAAGACAAAAATCAAACAGAAAAACCCCAGTAACCCTGGATATCATGACATGGGGAAGATAATAAGCCAGGCAGAGCTGAAACTGAAATATAAAGGACAGAAAAGTAGGCCCACAGAGGGGGAAGACTCAGAGCCCAGAGTGAACTAGTGGGGTGACAACCTCATTTATACTCCAGCCCTTTTACACTTATTGCAAGGCCTGTGATGGCTCAGTAATTATAGATCAGCCATGGGAAATATCCCCCACGCAGGAGCTAAGGACACTGTAGAAATAAGTGGGAAGGGGGCCGCTGAGGGGAAGCCAGGAGGGCGCAGCGTTGGGGAGGAGGGCAGCGCACATCACCGCTCGGCTCGGCGGGCAGCCCGGGGAACCCGCCGTGTTTCAGACAGACTTCCAGAGCCGGCTGAGTTGCACCATTTCATTTCTGCACCCTAACGCTGGGAGAATGAAAAGGTAGTTTAAAGTCACCTTAGCTCCCCCTGGGAAGCAGAAGCACAGAAGGCTGTCAATGTGTTGAGGTAGAGCAGCTGAGAGGCTCTGGAGAGAGAGAGCTAAATGAATAGAAACTTGTTAAATGATGTGAGTTAATGAGAGCATTTTGGAATTAACCAGCTTCCATGACTTTAAATAAAACCCCAATGTCATTTTAAATTAGATTTTGTACATTTTTAAAACCATTATTTATTTATTTTTCGCGAGGTGCATTGGTGGGAAGGTGGAAGCGTTAAAATTTAATCTCCTCAACCCACTAGTGGTCAAATACCGGTACTTCTTCTTCGTGGTGAGTTCAGGAACATGGTGATGGTGGCAACAGCCAAGAGATTTACCAAGAGATGGGGGAATCACTCTGCCACTGTTTGTGGGTGTGAGGAGCTGATGCCTACAGCCAAGAATGAGAACGTAGATGATGGGGCCACCATCCTCTGAGCATACAGTATCACACTGCTGACTCTAATCCTCACCTTGAGTGAGGTTTTTGCACAGCAGATTAACGCACGATGGTTTGGCACCCCCTATCATGCCTCCTGCCTTGGTGCCATGCTGTTGGCTGGGACTGATAAATGAAGTCAGTTCCTGCATCATGACTGTGCCTTAAGCAGGAAGATTTCTAGATATATTTTTTGAAGGTAATCTTCTGCACCAATTGTACACTACCAGCAGCTACGCTTTCTTCAAACCACCTTAGAAGAAAAAAGGTCCGGTGGGGTAGGCACCAACCTGGGACTCCAATGGCTAATGTTCAAATTTCTTTTTTTATGACATGCTCATGGAGAGCCTCAGATCAGATCACTTCTGACATTTTCATTCATCTCCATTTAAAGATTTTCTAAATTTATTTTTCCTTGCTTTATTTGTACTGTAGTTTCTTGCAGGTACAAACGGGGGATGCTGGCATTGCCAGACACACAGGACAAATGTGAAATTAAAGGCTATGACGCTGTCCCTGGCATCGCAGTAACAGATGCTATAAAAATATTTCAGTCAAATATAATTAATGTTGTTACTGCGCTAGGAAAGAAAAAGCCTGTGATGGCGGTGGCTTAATATCACCATTTTGGCAGCGGGGTGGTGCCCAGCCACACGCACGGCCAAGACATGAGCAAGGCAGTGATGGCAGCAGGCCCCCACTGAGGACAAGACACAGCCCCCGGGGCGGGCAGGGAGATCCCCCTACGGCGTGCCTAGGTCATACCTTGCTGTATGATGCACAAGCCCCAGAAGCACACGCAAGCTTGCAGGACCCAAAGAAACCGCTCTGGGCAAGAACCCCGTATCTTAAACAAAGAGTCACCACAACCTCGGGCCAGCTCCTGGGCGTTAATATTAAACAGGACAGCAAGAATATCAGAGTGCGACATGTGCAGCCCAGACTGGGGAATGCAGCTGTAAACTGGTGACAAAAAGGGAGAGAAAGGGGAAAGCAGGATGGGGTGGGGGACACGACACGGCCCGCAGCTGTCCCGCGCACGCCGCGGGCTGCTCCCCGCGCGCACCGTACAGAGCCACAGTAAACTTAACACCGAGTCGCAACTTAAAAATTCACAGAGCTTTTATATGATAATTACTGTTATTATAACTGGCCCATGAAATAAACACCTCTCCCAATTACACAAAAGGCACGAGGTCCTTAAGAGACACAAATCTCACAATAAGATTTGCTTTCCAGCACAACGGCATAGAGTGAGGGGAGTGCAAGACGAATAATAATAATACTATGGTACACATAATGTATGTTTTAATTAGCTAAAGGTAATCAAATGAGGTTTGTCACGATTATATTAAGGTCAGGTCTCCACATGGTTTCATCAACAACATATTAAGACAAGGGAGGTGATGCCAAATTGGGGTTTAAACCTAATCAACATAATTAAACAAAGCAAGAACATGTGTTTAGAGCTACACCCATTTTACTGATCTCTCTATTTTAATTACTCTTGTAGAGTAAATATTAGTACCAAAATAACTCTTAATTAAATTTTCCCCATACAAACAGAAAACACAATCTTCTTTTAATTTGCTATTTTTGTAAAATGGATGTACAATATCTAGGTCTTTTGTAGTAGAAACCATTTCAAAAGTGTGCTCAAATTATGCTAAACAGCCTAATACATTCCAATGCATTGACATACTGACTTCTAATGTGTGGGAAACGGGAAACTACACTGGCCTAAAAAAGTCATGGGAAACCATAAAAACAAACTAAGCATAATTTAAACTGATTGGATGCTTCCTTGTAAGAAGTTCCTAGTTTCTAAATACAAAATGTGGACATTGAAATGTGGTCAAGTTATGACTTAAATTAGAAAAACATGTTTTCTTAGGTTTCTATCTTGCAATATTTGGCACGACTCAGACACTGGGGAAAGAGTTATGTCAGTAACATTTTCAAAAGTGCCTAAGTGGCTTTGCCCTAGGTTATGCCTAAATGGGACTTAGGTACTCAGCAGTCCAGAGGACATGAGTTTGTAAGGTCTTACAAACGTTTAAAGGTGCCTTAAAAAAAAAAAAAAAAGGTATATGGGCATTTTCAAATTCAGTTACGTGGTTTTAAAATTCTGACCTGAAGGAGACGACGGCCCGTTCACGTATACTCAGCATATAAGGGTATAGATGTTTTTAAAAAGTACCGGTCTTTGGAACAAACCTGATATCCACGCAGGTGAACTGTTTCGCACCAGTGTAAGCCTTCTGACCCTGGTGGGATTTCTCCCAGTTTAGCTGCCTAAGGAAAAGCAGAAACAGGTCTGTTAAGAGAAGCTGTAGGAAATGCAAACGGATGACATAGAGGTCCTCTTGGCTGTTGTGGTTAGCAAAGAGGTTGTGGCATATGGACATACACGTCGTTTAGAATGGCTCGAGCTGGAAATTTTTGTTTAAAAAGAAGAGTAACTAAAACACGTGCCAGTGTGGAGGCTTTTCTGCCACTGGTCTCCAGCATAGCATGGCAAGAGTTAAAAATGTAAGAGCAGAAAGTTATTAAAGCCGCACATAAGCCACGGAGCGAGCCCTTCGGAGTACACCGCTGGCAAGTGCTGGCATGAAAAGGACCCCAAATGAGTTAAGAAGTCTTCCACTCCATCATGAAGAATTGTTCTCTAGAGTAACTACCAGTGGGGAAATGCTTAAAACACTTACCATATGTGGCTAAGAAGGGTCTAATTTGTCCATTTGGAAATTTTGCCGCTTTTGAAAGGATAGTTAATTTAAAGTAATTTATTTCATAGGTGAAGCTTTATTCAGAGTGGTTAATATATCACCCTTGGTTGCCTGAACAATTAGAAATTGTCACCAAAGAAAAATGTCACAGTTCATGTAAATAACTATTTACCTAAAGGAAATGGGAATCCACAAGAGTCAGCATACTTTAGTGAGCCATGACAATAGGGGGAAAAAAAAGCCAATGGTACACTGCATCTGCTAAAGCTGACATTGCTTATGGTAAAAATTGGCCAAAACAACTATTACTTGTTTTTTTTTCATGTCAGAAATAATGCAGCTCGAAATTTTCAACAGGCAACATGCGCCCAGACCATTTGTTACTCCTAATGGCCTAATTGTTCTCCTGGCAGAAATAAAAAATTAGGGCACTTATGTCATTTACCTAAATTTCTAATTAATGCAATGGTAATAGAGAAACTGGAGCAGAAGAAAGAAAGGAAAAAAAAAAAAAGTTGAGTGAAAAATGTTTCTCCTGCCCTTCCTACGATTTGTCTTTGTTAAGTTTCCTACAGTCTTTCCCTCTTAGACAGCAGGTGGACTGATCTCTGCAGAGGTGCTTCACAGTTTTCCAACTGGACAAAAGTATGCCGGCCACTGAAAAATATGACTTTGTCCACCTAAACCACTGAAATAAGGCACAATAAAAGCACCAACTGTAGCACAACGTTCTTTATGGTGCCCCAAAGGAATGTGCCGCTAAAATGGTGTAAGAAATATTATTCGAAACCAGCTAAGAAATCTGCACTTTGGGCTGCAATTCCATTGTCCTGGTTTCAGCTAAGAGAGAGTTAATTTTCTTCAAGTCAGTATGGGGCTGTGTTTTGGATTTGCGCTGGAAGCAGCGGTGATAGTGGAGATGTTTTTTGCTGTTGGGCGATGTTTACACAGAGCCAAGGACTTTTCGGCTTCTCGCACCGCCCCGGTGGTGGGATGGTGCGGGGTGCACAAGGAGTTGGGAGGGGACAGACAGGACACCTGACCCAAACTGACCAAAGGGGTATTCCATACCATATGACGTCATGCTCAGTTTATAAGTGCTTGGGAGGAAGAAGAAGGGAGGGGCAGCGGCGTTCGGAGTGATGGCGTTTGTCTTCCCAAGTAACGATTACGCGTGAAGGAGCCCTGCTGTCCTGGGGATGGCTGAACCCCTGCCTGCCGTGGGGAGTGGGGAATTAATTCCTTGTTTTGCTTTGCTTGTGCACGCGGCTTTTGCTTCACTTATTAAACTCTTTTATCTGAACCCACGAGTTTTCTCACTTTCACTCTTCCGATTCTCTCCCCCTTTTTTCAATGAGGGGGACTGAGCGAGCGTTTACGTGGTGCCCAGCCAACGGCTGGAGTAAAACCACGACGTCCATCCATGAGTTTGCCACTGCTCCGTGCCCATGCTGCGAAGCAAACCGTGGCACACGTGCCCTCGTTGGGGTGCAGGACAAAGAAATTTAACTTCGACTTGCATGCGCTCTGCGTTTCAGACCACCACCTCCGGAAGGCAGGGGTTATTTCTCCGCTCTGCGTTAGCAGAGAGCAGTAAACTGCACAGATGCTTCCAGGCCACTCGATTTTAGCTTATGTCGCTTCACGTTGTTACAGAGGGAACTGCATCAAAATGCATCAACACACTTTGGAAACACCTCTAAAAGTGTCTTGAATTTACTTTGTCCTGCAGTACCAGCAAGTGTCCACCACTTTCTCAATATTTATTGCTGAAATGACGTGGAGGAGGCTCAAGGCGATCTACGTTTATGCCTACTATCAAGATATTTACACCTACCCCTTTGAAATTATGCCGTCCATCGATCTTGACCCTAGAAACGCCATTAAAATATTACTATCAGGAAATGCACAAAAGCAGAAAGTTAAGGAAATTTTAAAAGGACTTTTGGACAGAGTTTGTCCAGCGAGGTCTCCAGCAAAGGCCAGATGGAGACTGGCTCCCATTTCTTAGCCATGCTTAGATCTGCTGGAGATACCAAGAGGGTACCATAAAAATGTTAAGAAGGCGATGGGCTTCTTATCATTTTACAAAACTCTTCCTGTGGAAGAGATATTCAAGTAAAATTGTAATTAAAACTATAAGAAAATTGCAAGTAAACCAAGTAAGTATACACGTGCTAGTAAAATATTCTGATTTTTCTATTAATTCCTGAGGTGCTTTCCTTAAGGACCAGATGGAAATGAAGAGAGGGGATACTGAGAAGAAAGTCTGAGATTCAAACCTGCACCAAACATGAGCTCAGAGTCACAGGTCCAACCTCGCTGAAGGTTCCCATAGGTAGTTTGTCTTTGCAGAGGGTGAAAAGGCTTTGCTGTTTCTGACCTTATCTTAATCTGGGGACCCACACCCCAAAGACATTCCCAGCAAGTTTTCCCCTGAATTAATATTGGTTTAGAGCCATCTTTGTGAATCTCTTGTTATTCCATGACCTGGAATATCCTGCCTGTGCCAAACCTTGATCACCATCAGATGCTCCCATTAGAATCTGGGTGTGACCTTTCAAGAGCTAATTGCAAATACTGATCCAGTGAACCTTTATTTTCTGCATTCAACAAGCCCTCAGCACCCCCAGGTCTGAGCCTGCATGGTGACCACAGGAGAGGGTCCCTCAGCAACCGGCACTGCTGCCTGAGGCAGGGCTGGGAGCAGCCCCCCAGGACAGAGCCCCGGGGGCCGGGGCACCCAGCAGGGATGCAAGCAGGGATGCAAGCTCCACTTTCCCACCTCGGCATCAACACATCCTCTGCAGTCTGGGAGCTGATTTGGCATGAGCGAGGTATAAACGCGAGGCTTACAATAGCATCAGGAACTGGCAGGAGCTGAACTCCAGCAGCACTAGCAAGTATTGCTAAAATAAACATGTTACAGGCAAAGGTCACGATGCCTGTTAATATAAAGACTGCGTCTTGTATAATGCATTCAAATGCTGGAGTGAGAGAGGGAGATAATATGATCCATTTGCCAGATTCCTCCTTTTAGTTGTAACACGAAGCCATTCTGGGCTGGAATGACCCAGAGATGATAATGAAGCGGATGATGATGCCATTGCCTGTGATAATGGTGTGACAGGGAGAATACCCTGGAAAACTGCACGAGCTGATAAGTGTAAAGGTATAAACAAACCAAAACAATACGGACTTATAGACATGAGTGCAGAACAAAAGAGACGGGGAAAATCAAAGCCAACTGATCAACATTAAACAAACAAAAAGACTTTGCCAGGGTGACTCTTTCAGCAGTTTTCGGCGGTGCAGCACGTTCCATTCGCAAGCCCTTCGCCCGCCGCCTCCCGAAACCGAGCCCTTCCAGCCGAAACAACAGAAGGCAAACTGTCTCACACCGGGGGGGGGACCGCCTCTCCCTGCCCAGGAACGGTTTGTAGCAAACAGTCCGCGATATGAAAATGTATTTAATGCAATTAATAATTTAAGAAGTGAGAGCATGTGCTCTTGGAGAGTTAAATGCTTGTCAGAGTGATAGATGCACGCTTCACCACCAATACATTTCGTATGAAGAGCAGAGGGATTTTGCAAACTTGTGTTGACCTTGGGTTGCGGTATATAGGAGGCAGATTGCAAAGGCAGGCCTGCTTATGGTAGGAGAGTGCGTCAGCTCTCGATTTACAGCCCTTTCCCCAATTAAAGGACTGTAAAAACATTAAAATTAATGCAGTCTTAACTCCAGAGCAGGCTCTACTTTCTTAATTAGTGCATAATTATTCAGTTTTTGATATCCTGGAAAATTATCACATGGAAATTATTTTAGGCACAGTAACAATAGCAAAAATCTCTCTACCCCCCCAACTCGATTAACATGTGGAAGTAATTAACACTTTATTACAGTGAAAATACTATTACTGCTAATGTTTAATGACTTTTGCCATTGCATCATAAGCAGGAAATTTAGAACACTACAGAGCAACGGTCTGCTATAAATACAGTACAAAGATTATAAACCAGCGTCAGATGATTCGCACTAACAGCGTTTAAGACAGGGATATGACATACAATACATTTCCAAAATGTCATACGCAGGAAATATAATTTTCTTGATAAAGTCCACTCCGTACGGAAAAGCGGCGAGTGCAATAACGGTGGATGCGCACAGTATAGGCAGCCGTGCTAGAGTCCGTGTAAAAGCCTGTTGTTAATCAAATTGAAACATAAAACCTGAAGCATAAAGTTATTTTCTCATAACAGTTTAATAGAAATTTCCAATCAAACAAAGGCCAAAAAGTGTTATTACGACATGAAGTTCCTTGTATAAACAACTTAAAATGAAGTAGGGGAAAGTTTCATGGGATTTATGGATTGCTTTATTTTTGTTATTCCAAGTCAATGTCTACTGTAGATCTCTTATAAATGTCTCGAGAAATTACACACCAGCTTTAGGTGATTCACACTAACAGCAATTAAGATGCTGAGTCCACATAAGTGTCGAAGAGGTCAGTGCTCAGGAAATATCATTTCATTCCAGCTGGTGTGATGGAGCCAAATGTGGCGGAGACAAAAGGGGACCAAAAGGGACGGGGACAGCTTTGTCTGGAGCTGGGCTTCTCCACGCTTGTGATAACGGAACCAGAGGTGAGTAGAACTAAGGGGATGTTTACTCAAATGTTTCGCCATCAAAATGTAAATAGAAAATTGTATTTAATATCCAGCACAGCCTTATGGAAATTCCAAAGCAGACAACAAAGTAAAGAAATGCAACACAAAAGCTCTGTTAAAAAAAAAAACACAAACAACAAACTCAAAACAAAATAAAACAAACAGACAAACAAACCCCAAAAAACCCCAAACAAACAAAGAAACCCCAACACAAATGCAGGAGGAAATGAACAGAAACCAAAGCTGACCCTATAAACCTCCGGAAAGGTGCATAAAGTTGTATTTTGCTTATTTGCTACTGTTTATGTTGTTGGACTGAGAATTAATAAAGAGGAGCACTAATCATGATTCAATCCATGAAATTATTTTAAATTTAAATATTCTACGTGCATAGCTCATTGGACTTTCCCCTTTTAAATATTTTTCTTGATGCTTTAAAATGCAATCATTGAACTGGACCAGTTTCAATGGCTAGCTAATACTGTTCATAAATTAAGGAACCTCTTGTTTTAGAAACATCTCCGTGATCCATTGGCCATGGATACGGAGAGGAAGAATTTGGCACGAGGGTGCTGAATATAAATTACTATTTTGGAAGCACCTCTTACCAGCCAGTGTCTGGAGCCAGCATGCAAGAAGAATTCACCTGAAGTGGACATAGCTATTCGCTCTGGGATTAACTTGTTGCAGTCGCAAATGAATCATGAAACCAGCTTTGGCAAACCTGAGCCTGGACCCGCAGTGGAACTGAAATAATGTATGTGAAAAACCTGAACTGGATTACGAGGCCATCTGGAATGCATTCGCCTTATGCATTAGGAGTAGCAGTTTCCTTGACAGAGGTTGTGAAATATTAGAATTCCTAATGGAAGAAATATGGTAGTGCAAAATGACACAAAAATCACACAGCCTCATTCCCTGACACGGAACAGTGAAAATGCGAATCTTTCTCTCAAGGGTACTCTATCAATCCTTTGCAAACAAGGCACTTCAGCAGGCAGAGGGGGGAGCTGACAGGGGTTAACCCTTCCACACCACCACCGCCACGCAGGGCAAGAGAGACCTTCCCTCTTTGGGGAGGCCAAAAATGGGAAGAAATGATGGCAAGTGACAATCCACGCGGGGAACTCCTCCTGAAGTCGGGGGGTACCTCCAGCACAGGCAACCCAAGGAGCCTCAGACCCCAGGGACAGACTCCTGCCACTCTCACACCCCTCTGGGGTGATGTTTAGACACCTCAAACCCCACCCCCTCAGCAAATGTTACCTCTGGTCTTTGACAAAGCCGGGGGGAACCATGCCAGTAAGTCTAAGGACAGCATCGACCAAACACCATTGGGGAGATGCTGTGACTAGCAGCAGCAAACGTTGCCATATTCCCCTCAGAATATCTCATTTTGAAGATCTGTGGTGGTAGGTCAGCCTGGACTTTGGAAGACGTGACCCACAATAACAGTTTGCTGCACTAACATCTGTGCCACTGTGGTATTCGCATTCAAGTGATGAATATTTTCCTGGACATAATGATTTACCAGCAAGAAGCCCACGGCTGGGACTCTCACTTGCACATGTTGGGCTGTCCCAGAGCAGCTGACCACCTCCACCTAGGAAGCAGCTCCAAATTCTTCATGGTTTATTCTTAACATCACAGTGTCTCCCCAGGTCAGCCATCCTACACCGCGGCAATGCGTGTCTCCAGGAGCGTTGTAGTAGCAGATGATACCTCATAGCACTTCTGGTGGAAGTTGATTTATTATATACTTTTTGTTTAATAAGGAACTCGGTTAAGTTACACTAATGACTGAGAGGGGCACCACAGATTATCAGATTTTGTGAACTTGGCTAGGACCTGATCAAACAACGGAAACAACTACGGATAAAACTCTGAACAGCGTAATTTGGCCCTCTCATTCAGCAAGTATCGTTTAGCTTACAGCAGTGGCTCATTCTATCTCCAGACAGCGAAAACCGGGTGACTCAAAACCTACCATCTTCACTGCTGCTTTCTAGAGACGTCGTCGCTGATGAGGAAACGAAAACCACACTGGGGCCCCGCTCGGGTGCGCCGCTGGAGGTGCAGGAGTGCAGGGCTGAGGTGGCACGTGGACCACCGCTGCCGGCTCGTGTAAGGGCAGGCACCAAGCCCTTGTTTGATGGGTTTTGTTCCACAGAGTGATTTGGGTGGTTTGCACACGTGTGTTCCCAGACAGGGGTGTTCAAACCAGACTTAGGGATCACATTTATAGTCGACAGCTCTGAGTGAGTGCAGTAGGACACTGTTTGCAAGGGGCTGCAGACCTGGCCACGTACAGGAACAGGTATAAATAGAAGCTGTTTGGATTCACTGGAGTTATCTTGGGTAGTGTACATCTCTGGAAGCACCCAACTGATTTAGGGCCCCCAGCATCTTTGGTTTCAAGTACTTTTGAAAATCCCCTCCCTCGTCTCCCTCATTGTCATCTATAAGAGGCACAAAGCCACTGTTTATTGCTACCTCCCTGCAGAAAAGGGAATAACTCAAAGATAGATTTTCTGTTTAGGAAATAGATCTGGGTTGAATTATTCAAAAAGGCTAACAATATCCAGCCCCAGAAAACTAGGCAAAGGCATAGAAGACTCCAGAGCTGAGGGGCTTTTATACAGCAGCCAATTGTTATGACTCCTTTTAATTAAATACAAATGAATTAATTGATATGAAGTACTGCTAGGCAATTATTTTGCTGACATTTTGTCTCTTTTGAGACACACTTGTTTACTGCATCTATCATCTGCCAAAGCCTACCACCATTCTGCACTATTTTAAACATATATTTAAAGAGTTAAAACTAAGTTTGTACTGTCAGAAACTTTTACATTAATTTCATATTTGTGTTAATGGTAAGCACATTAGACCCAATAGTATTTACATTTTTTAATCCATCTCCCGTCCCTAGGCCATCATTGTACATGAGATATTGCATCTTAATGAATTTTTCTGGTTAAAGATTTTTAAATAAATGAATAAATAAATAAGTAATGA
The DNA here is from genome assembly GCA_013399095.1 of Psophia crepitans. NCBI lineage: Eukaryota > Metazoa > Chordata > Aves > Gruiformes > Psophiidae > Psophia > Psophia crepitans. Next base: position 289,236 of record VWZZ01006234.1, on the reverse strand, counting down.
AACACTGATTTTTATCTCACTGTACACAAGTTTACTGGTTGATTTTTTTATTTTTTTTTTGCGCTTTCTGGTTTGCAATGAAATATTTTCATCATTTTCCAAAGATACACATGAAAGAGCAAAAATGATGGCTGGTTTCAGAGCAAACCTGCAGCAGCAGCAGCAGCAGCAAAGAGTGCATTAGCCTTTAGACAGTAGGCAGGTAGGTAGGTAGGTAGACAGGTAAAATTGAAGGGTTATCCGCAAAACCATAACTGGCCAAAGCAATCCCCTGATCATTTTGGGGAACTGCTGTGCTCGATAAAGTGCATGACACATCCTCCAGTATGCGTGTGATCCCTTTGCCTAAGTCAGTGACACGTCCCCCAGTGATTCAAACGTGCAGGATGAGGTGAAAAGGGACTGGAACCCTTTAGACAGATACATTTCGCTGCAAGGAAGAGGAAAGCATCCACAGGACTTTTAAGTTGGTTTTGGTGTGTTATGAGCCTGGCTCTATGGTAGCGAGCAGCTCCTGGAAGCAGCCAGCCCTTGGAGAGCTGCTGCCTGTGGAGCGAGTTGTGGACATCCAGGACACGCAGAAGTTGAGCCCTTACCTTCCAGGTCAGTAATAATGTACGCTGCCTAACTATCTGATACTTTTCTGTTGTGTGCATTAAAATAAATAGCAGGCTGGAGAGTAATTAATTTACCATTGGTGAACTAAATTAGCCTACTGGAGCACGAAGAGCCTTCAGAGACAGATAACCTGAGACTATGCACACACACATTTAGGACCGCAGTACTAAGAAATGCCGCTGCAATGGAAGTATTGAAGTACCAGTTGACGAAAAGTCGCCACATATGTGTCAGACCCTAGCTATACCTTACACTGAGCGCAGACAGAGTAATTGCTTCCACTAATGCAACCTGTTCCTAAACAGTCGGGTAGCCAGATATGGTCTTTTACTCCAACATGGTCCTCTACCCCAACAAAGCACCATTAGGAAATCAGCGGGATGTGCTGAGGTCCTCCGTACAACATACAAATAACGACACTGCTCTTTTACAGTACTGCAGAATTTATGCAATAAAAGCAATGGGTCATTTGCTGAATTTTTAATCATTCCTGCTATAGTATTCCCATCTCTCACCATTTTAGAGTCATGAATCAGATTCCCTAAATCATGCAGTTGCAGGAGATATGAATGTACCTGCTTTGGATTGTACAGCTTCGTGCAGAGTTAGTCAAATTTTACAGCATCTTCTGTTCAATCGCTAAGGCTGCAGGTTTATTTTCTCTAGAAAAGGGGACGTTTGTGTACTCATACGACTCCAGGACCTGGGACTTTGACGTGTCTTGAGTATGTCTGTTTTCTCTTAGTCAGCGTTCGGGCTATCAGCAAGCTCCTATAACCTTCCCCCTGATCAAAGCACATGAATGGACATGTAAAAACTGGCTTCGGGAGAGTGCCTCCGTTTTCCTATTTACCTATCACCAGACCAGACATTTTTACGTATTAATCATACTTAGAAGACTTAGCAAAAGCCATCACTCACTTAACAAACTGTCCCATCTTTATCTGGAGGTAACAGATGACTGCCAACTATCTCTGCCTGCTGGACAGACCACGCAAAGTTCCTGACGAAAGGCAGCATGCAACCAAAGTTACCGCACAAACAACTTGGCACCGCTTTGAGCAGCCCCCAAAGCGATGATAGAGGGCGAATGGAAACTGTACAGACCTCCCCCTCCACGTCTCCCCAGGGACCACTGACAATGACCAGCTTTTTGGAAAATTCAGGCACTGGCAATTCCTGCCACTGCCTGGCAAACAAGGCTGAAAGCAAAGCAGAGTGCGCGGGTGATGCCATCCCTTTTGCACAGAACAGGGATAACTGGTCATAGAGCTCCGCCGTGATGCATCGGAAACAGTACTGCAGCATTGCCCGGGGTGCAGAGCACAGCCCCACGTCCTGCTTTAAAATAAAAGACCTTTTGTGTGGTTGCCTTCTCCTGACCTGATTGTCTCAAACACCAAGCCTTGCTCGTTTACTTCCACTGGCTAAGCAAGCTGAGCAGTTTCTTTGGCTCACCAGAAAGAAGCTGGTGTTTCTGAAGCTGAAATTTCATAGCAAGTCTCCTGAGATGCCGTGCATGAATAATGAAATAATTGTGTGTCCTCACTCATTGCTCTGGCATGTTACCATCCCTGCTAGTGCTGCTCCTGGTCCCGTTTGCACCGAGGTAGCATCAGCGCGGGCAATACCTGCTGAAGGATGAACCCCTGTGCAGCGCCAGTCCTGGCAGCACTGTCCGGAAACATGGCGTAATGAACGACAAGGGGGCTGAAGTCAGTCTCCCAGCAAGACATCGGGAAGGTATTTCAGCCATTTCCTTTTTTTTTTTTTTTTTTTTTAAATTTGGCTCACCCTTTCCTACTTCATGCTGTTTCCTAAAACCCTATGGGCTAGAAACGTGGGCCCTATTTATCCCAGATGAGCCTCTGGCCCGTGTGCAGCTATCACAAAGTTAGCTGCACGGGTTCACAAGCATTTGTAGGACAGTGTTTCTGCACTAGGATTGTCCTCCCAGACACCCCCCATCTCGCTGTCACACCCAAGTGCGAGACGGTCCCGTTAATCAATCGTACCTTGGCATTGCATCTTTCTGTGTGTATTTCAGGGCTTTACAATACAATGAAATTTACAGCTCGTATAATTAAGAATATGCCAGATTAAACAAATTAAAGCTCAGCTTTAAAAGCGAAAGCTCTATCAGATCAAGACATTATGCATGAAAGAAATTTCAAATTCAAATCAACAACATCTGAAGGCTCGAACACAAAAGCCATATAGGAGTCACTGGGAACTACTACGAGACCTATTTCCTAACCTCAAGGTACAATTCATGGCACGGGGCATTAGAAGGTCACGAAGATTAATTGAGTGCAAGGGTTAGTTGGAGATTTGTGGGGAAACCACACCGTTCCTGCGATTTCTTTTTTTTTTTTTTCTGTCTCCATGAAAGTAAAAAATAATAACTTCTGAAATTTGCATGCATGAAAGGCTCTCTGTCTCTCTGGTGTATTCCTGGGAGCAAGAGCGCGGAGTGGAGGAGAAGGGAAGCCCAAGCACCCAGTCTGCACAGGCAGCTTCAGCAGCAGCCACCGCCCCTGGGAAGGAGTCCTCAGCAGGGGTTTGGTAAGTCCCCCCACCCAGGATGCTGTGCCCTGGGAGGGACCCTCCACGCTCACAGGGAATGGCTTCGGCCACAGATAAACCCAACTTTATTTATTCATTTCCACATCGATGCATGCTGGGGCGAGTGAGAGTGGCGGCAGCTGTGGGAGAGCAAAGTGGGGATGGAGGGGTCGGCAGGGACAGGCACCTCCGCAGGAGCCGGCCCCAGAGAAGGCCCTCCCAGTTGGGCATGCAAGAGAAAAACAGGTAAAGCAAAAGATTTTGGCGTGGTGGCAGGCACGTGTGCTTGGAAAGACTGCGCAGTTGGGCAGGGGATACAGTCAGCGACGACCAACCAGACCGTAAGATGAAAACACAGAAGAAATGAAGTTTCTCGAGGTGAGTGCCCCCATTTTTCCTCTACCACATTTTGGTATTTTTCAGATAATAATAAATTATTTTTCAGACCCAGTTTCTCTTCTGCCACAACAGAAACGTATTGTTTTTAAATGTAAAATACAAAGTTTTAGGGCCTTTTCCCTTATTAGATTCTTTGCGGGATAAGAACATGGATGACAAACAATATGAACACCAAGTCTTGGAATTCAATACTGAATATTAGATTGCATATCACATCATATCAGACACTAAGAAAAAGAATCTTGCTTCATAAAACAGGACACCAGTGACAAAAACAAGACTGCAAACCGTGAGCCCATTCCTGTATCCGTGCAGATGTCCCCCTCCTGTACACCATCATTGTTTGCACACAAAGTTCAATGAACAAAAAGTTATGTGCTGTTGAAAAATGCCTCTACTAGAGATTTTTACAATCACCTGAGAAACTTATTTTAGAAAAGCTCTGAGGTCAGCAGCAATCACCATTCTCCCATTTGCTTCAGAAAAGCTGTGCATGACATTGGTATTAGGTGTATATATTAGTGAGTATCTATAAATATAAAAATATTTGTTTCAGTTTTGAAATCGCGTTTCATATACAGTTGGTGCTAGATTTCAATAAGCATCTAATTAAGATAGATTTTTTTTTATCCAGTGCTCTTGCAAATTTTATTTATTAGAGCTGCTTCAAGTACTGCAGACTGTCAGAACAGCAACCAAAACTGCCAGTTCAGCAGAAAGATATTTCCAAACAGAAGGGGCAAAGGGGGGACCAGCACATGTGATAAATTAAGGTACAAATAAAGCAAGGGGGTTGGTGGTATTTCAAGATGCATGTTGCACGTAGGTGTTTGGCATATCTTCAGCAGTGACCACACGCTTAACATCCATTTTTCATGAAACCATTTTCATTAGCATGGTGCTAAGCTACTTCTGAAAGTCCCACCAAACAGTTTCAAAACAAAACCTTTCCCCACTTCTCACCACTCAGTTCCACCTTCAACAGCCTTTTCCAGTCCCTTGCTCCCTACTGCGGGGTGTGGAGGAGAAGCAGCAACGTGCACACGGCAGCAAACCCGACTGTGTAAACAACATGCGTGTCTGACAAAACAACAAGACCCAAATCATGGATTTACGATGGTTTAGAATTGTTTTTTTTTTCTCTTTTACCCTGGAAATGGAGTTATGGAGGTTTTGTGTTTGAACCTCTTAGTATTTACACATGGCAGGTGTGAGTCACACAAAGGAAAAAAATGAATTACTAATATCAAGCACATTGTTGTCTTTGTTGACAAAACTAGCAAGTTTATTAAATGTACCTAAAATTTTCAAAACTTAAAAAAACGCTGGACTAGTAATGTCTTTGTCACTTTACAACACTCAGGCTATTTTTCCCATCATTTAAACATAGAAAGAAAATGTCTTGTTTCCTTATTTAGCAGACTTGGAATACTATTATCAATCATCAAAAATATGTATTAGACACATTTATTCCCCTGACAAATTTATGCCAGAAAACTGATAGACTTATTATAGAACCTCTTCCCACAACAAAAGAAAACAAAAGAAAAAAAAAAACCAAACCAAAACAAAAAATAACCCACAGTTTCATGTGCTTCTCTCTCAGTCTTAGAATTTGGGAAACAAAATCTTTATCCAACAGCACGCCCCTTGGAGCCAATATCTGATAGTTTTCTGAGAAAATCTTTCCTCTGCTAGGTTCACATATTGAAAATATCATAAAGGTATTATTCTCCACTATGACTACCTAAAACTATAAAAAAGTAACTGTATTAAATGGATATTTTTAATCCCCCTATGTTCTAGTAATCAGTAAAGCAGATTTAATTCTATTTTTTCTATCACTGTTAGGGAAGAGGAAGAGTCATAAGAAGCACGTTTTAAGGATATAATTTATTATAAAAGTTCACTGCGGTTTTGTTTTGTGGTTTGTTTTTTTCATCAGCGGTGAAGCTCCGCTCATCAGGATTTGTAATAATACACTTATTGTATCTGATGTTGGGAATCCATCCTTTGTAATACTTCTTGACATAATTGCAGCTTTTGACATACTCAATCGTGGGATCCTTCTAAACCATCTTGAAAAATATGTTGGTCTTTCAGGTTCGGTTATTCAGCAGTTCAAATCTTATTATAACCATCGACAACAGTTTGTTAATATAATTTCTTTCCATTCCTCCTCTTACATTGTCATCTGGAGTCATCTGTTACAATGTCATCTGCAGTCCCATGGGGAACTCCTCCTGGTTCCAGGCGCTCCTTTATCTACCTGCTGCCCTTAGGAGCTACAAAACCCTAGCTACAGAGACATGGGCTCTCTTATCACGCTCCTGCTGACATTCAGCACTTTAATTTTCTATTCCTTCTGCCTATTTATTTGATCAATATTCTAATGCTTTCCCCTCCTGCTCAGCTATTTAGATGAGACCTAGTTAAAAAAAATAAAAAAAAAAAATGTTTTTTAAACATTTTGAAATTATACCCCAGACAGATAGAGGCAAAACAAGTTTTTGATTACATACCTTTTTCACAGCCAGGTGATTCATATTATTGTGCTTTTCAATTCCAGAATTGCTTTATTTATTTATAAATTTCCACATATTTGAGCATGTAAAAATGCCCAACAATACCATAAAAACTCAACTATAAGCTATAAAAAAGGCATGAAGCAAAGAAAAGGAGTGAAGCAAAGCAAAAGAAAAAAATCAGTACTGAGTTGCATCCAAATTTCACTAGCTAGATGGCTATTTATGATACTACCTCCATAGAATGCTACCAGTCAATCTGAGTTATGGTACCAGAATCTGAACTTTAATAGGTAATATTACCACACATCCCCCATAAAATGCAACCAGGAGCTGCTATTTCAGAAATACTGGGTACCTGTAGCTCTCACAGTGTTTGGTGGGCTGTACCAAACACCTAGAGCTTCAGAAATCCAACCCAAGACTTGATGACACAAATGCCTCTCCTTCCTCTGCACCAGCAATAAGGTTAGCAGGAAAAAGCCATAACCTAGGGAGTCAGAAAGAGATGCCCAGCTCTTTTCCCCTGCAACAGCAAATGGGCAGTTTCTGGTTTTCAGAGAGGTAAATTGTTGCAATGTCGTATAGAGTCCTGTTTCTGTTCTTCCAGCTTTTATCTGGTATTCTCAAGTTGACCTAAGTGACTCTCCCAATTTGAAGCAAACAACTGACATTACCAGTCTCGAAGTTTCTTCTTCTTAAATAAATCTAAATATATTAAGACAATGAAAAATAAAAATTTAAAATAAAAAAAAAAAACCACAAAAAAAGAGTTGGGCACTTTTAGAACAATGGTCATTCTTCTTGCCAAAATTTTACATTGCTACCAAAACCACACATTAACATACCCTTATCCAGGGAATGGGATGGAAAAAGTGCACACGAGTGTGAATGGTAAATTAGCCATCGGGTTTACTGCTGTATGAAAGAAAGCTCATTGCTGAGACAAAATACCTGTACGGTCCTCTTGCAACGAGTTTCTTTTCTGGTTTTACAGAACGGATGCGCAGAAGAGGGCACAGAAACATGGCACTGAACCCTGCTTGCAGAAATACAAATCAGAGCTAACTTTACTGAACTCACCTGAAACATGTGTGCACGAATAACATTGAAATCAGGCCAATGAAATTTAATAGGAAGCATCTTTAGCCATTTACTTTAAGCAACTGTTAATTCTCAGCTGTGGCCTTCTTACAGTCCATTCCTTCTGCACAAACTCTGCTCCATCACCTGTTTGAGAGACACTTAACCACACATGTCCTGTTACCCACCTCAAACTCATAACTGAGTTACTTTTTTATCCACTATTCATACTAATACGGAGAAGGCGACTGCAAGGACATCAGCAGAAGGGAGTTGATGTGGAAACAGAGGTTGAGGAGAAACTGAAGATCAAGAAGAAAGTAGAAGAGGACTGAATGTCTTTATAAGATGTGGCATAATGAATCTTTATAGAAAAATCAGTAACACAATATAAAGCATTTCAGCAAATCATGCTTGTTATATAGTAGGCACCGCTTCTCCCTCCCTGGCACAGCGCTGGCTGGCAACACTATGGCCCATGTGCCGACGCCATGCCCTTGGCTGTATGATAAGAGCTACCATCTCCAGGCCGTTGGAGCTGCCCATGCAGATTTCACGTGACAGAGGGGAACGGTTCCCTGGCACCAAATGTCTGAGAAGGCACACACCTTCTGCTTGTCCAAACCTCTCATGCAGTTTCAACCAGCTCCAGAAACTCTTCATTTCCTTTTCAAAGCAGTTCTGTTGTGTGGCTCCACATGGCTGAACCACAGCTGGCTCCCACCTTGGGGATGGGTGAAATGACTCCTAGATATGCATGCAGTAGCTTGCAGGATACTTTGGGGATGTTTCAAAGCAAAAAGCACCACATCTCTGTCAAATACATACATTATTATTAGCCAATCTTCCTGTTTATTTGAACAGATGCTTTCAATTTATGGAAATATATAGCAGTGAGATTAACTCCTACAGAACCAGAATTGGGCCAGAGCCCATGTTTCACATCAGAATAGCTCTGGAACACAACTGTATTTTAGTCAACCTAACAAAATCTAGCAGTAACACAATTTGAGATAAAAGGCTCCAGCTCTAGTCAGCTGAAGAAAGAAGTGACAGCTGATTCAGTAGTAAAACCTACGTGGTAGCAGAGACTAGCCAGGACAACCTCCTTGTGAAAATCCCAAACAAGGCTTTACTCTGACCAACAGGAATCCTTCAGAACCGTTTCTCTTTGTTTTTATTCTATGCACTGACTCACATTAAGCTCTACGAAGCTCAGGAAGCTCTCAAGGTTTAGATGAGGCCCCAGACAAAAGTGCCACGCAGAGATGAATTGTTTATGGTCGGGCCAAAGAAAAGTTGTGGTAGATCGTGGAGGAAACAAGTCCTTTGGCAAAAAACTTCAGACCTCTGAGCCCTCCATTGCCTTTCCATGGGAAAGGGTGACCCATGCATTTCTATGAAACATGGTTTTGGTGATGGCAGCCCAGCGCAGTGCAGAGAGGCTCAAGGGTTCCTTAAGTTCCCCTGATTATACCCAAGCATGGTAACGACATCCATCCTCAATCCATGTAACAGGTGCTTCTATACTCCAATGTTTTGTTAAAAACCTGTTTTGTTGAAGTGAGTCTCTATCAGCTTTATTATGTTAGAAATATTTCCATATTTCACAGTTTAATGCTTAACATTTCACTTCTGCTGTCTTCTGCTGTGTACAAATTCAGTGAGACTCCTGGGAAGAATGATAAGAAGAGAAAAACTTATGGGTTGGGGTTTTTTTTTCATATGCATGTTTATAAATTCATTTAAAAGCAACATCAAAATACGAATGAGGGAAACATTGGGGTGGGACAGAAGGCAAAGGAAGAAGGAAACACTGATTATATGGGCAGCATTTTAAAGTTATTTCTTTTCATATCACCAGATTCTCTCTCTGTTGCAAATTTCCCACTGATCACCAGGTTTTGAAAGTTTCTTGGCAGTGCCAGACCTTTACTTAGTTACATGCAAGATTTTCTGGATTCCATTTGCCTACAAGACTAATACGCTTAATTTCTGTGCCCACCTGCATCGTAGAAAGGAAGGTTAAAACACTCAACGTAGCCACGCAGAACCTTCTTCAAACTGCATTTTAAATTCTATTCCTGTTGGTAGTGGTGGTGCTGTCACTGAGCAATCCTAATGCAAATTAAAAAATTAATGGATCAGGCATGAGAATAATTATGGTAGAAAAGACCTGGACAGTGCCTTTGCTAAATAGACTACATGGGATTGATGCAGAAATGACCCAAGTGGGCCCTAGTAGTTTATTCAATAAGGGTCCACTCAAATTCCATCTGTGAACATTTGGTCAGCCCTTTTATGGCGACGAGGCTATTCCTCCAAGTTCAGATTAATTTTTGCGCACATCTGCACACTCACCTAATCCCTACCCACATGCCACTTCAATGACAATTAAAAGAACAAGATAAATCTTGGGCAAATTTTAATCACAATAAAGTCTGTAGGGTTATTTAAAAAAAAATAAAAATCTATGAAAATCTTTCAAATATTTATTTTTATTATTTTTACAACGTTTTAAGAAAAAAAATAGTTCCATGGGTGAATCTCCGATCATTGACGTCGTGGTTTTGATTTCACCTTGGATGCAGAACAATAGGCACAAGTGTCATTGGGCGTCTGGAGCTCTCTGAGTTCCAGACGGCGGCGTTCCACTGTGTGTGAGCATGGCAAAGTATTTCATTGCGCAAATCTGAAGTTTACGCAAAGATCAACAAGTAAATTACTGTTTTCGTGCTATTATTATGATCCCTGAATGCATACAATCAGCATCATTATTTTAAGCAAACAATTGAAAGGGCTTTAAATAAAAAATGCAGCGCGCAGAGCATTTACATTTTAAGCATAGCATATTAATAGGAAGGAAGAAGAGAAAGATGACAACTAGAAATGTCAGCTGGTTTAATCATACTTAATATGAAAAGACTGCTATAACTTTAAGAATGCAGCTTAGCTGACTTTGGAGCTTAGGTTTTTATTTTTCTACTTTATAGCATGCTTCAAAACTACTTGGACAAATACAAAACAAGAATTACAGTGCACCATAAGTTATTTTAATATCCTGTAGTGGTGTATACTTCCAATGAAATCCCAAGACTATTATTAAGGTTCTGTGTTTGTGTGAAAATGTCAAGTTGTTTCGAGTGACTACATACTCTAAATTATATATAACTGTTACTTTATAGCTAATAGGCACTAAAATTACTTTAAAACAGAAATGTAAAGTTATATTTTCATCCTTTTTGACAGATAATAAAGCTTATTTATGAGATACATTTTCTCAAGTATTAAAATATATAATGTTTACAAAAACATTAAAAATACCAATACTTGATATTTAAGCAGGAAACAGAGCCATCATGGAGATATTTTCCTGGATGTATCCAGCATGAAGCCAAATAGATGATAACGCAATAATTCCACTTGTGAAAGTCATTTGTTAAAACAGTAAAAAATAAAAAAGCTTGTGCCTCAAAATGAGATTTAGATGCTTTTCGACTCCCTGCCCATCATTAAGCTGCAGGTGCGAAATTCTTGTGCATATCTTTTAGATAAAATGATGCCACATGATATACTCCCACCCTTTATCTGAAATTGCACCCACTAAGACACGTTGCTTAATTGCTTTGCTGTCGTGGCCCTACCCGAGGAGGCAGAGGGAAAAAAAGTTACTCCTTTTTACAAGCGCAATGGAAAGGGACATGAGCACGAGAGTAATTTCTTCCCTTGTAAACTCCAGTTAGGATGGAGAATTTATGAAAGGGAAGATTACTGTTGGCGTGATGTACACTTAAGTGTATACACCATCGCTAACCCACCAATTATTCATGGTCTAAAATAAAAAGGCTTCACATGCAAATTATCGTTGTTTATTCCTCCCGAGCACTTAGTAAATAAAAACATATAAACGTCGGGATCTATCTTGTTATCTGCGAAGTGTGAGGGATATCGGTCGGCATTAGCCCTGATGCATCCCAGTTTGAAGGCAACCTCCGCGGAAGGCTGCAGCACGCTCATTGCAGAGCGGCAGCGGGAGCTAATTGCTAACCCTCTGCTGTGATTAGGATTACCTCTTCTGCTGAGGGGCTGTGGCTAAATTTATGCTTCGTAGTTCTGCTGCTCCGCTATACAATATTATGCCAAAGCATGAACAAAAGGAAATTACCCTGAAGCAATGGAGTGCCACAACGCATTGTCGCTATTAATCTTTTAGTAATGGCAATGCTAATTTAACATGATGCATAGTAATTTATTAATAGAAATATTTGAAGTCCTAAAGTTAAAATATTCTGCGCGAGAAAGGACGGCTCTGGAAGCGGGTAGGGGGATGTGAAGCCTTTCACCTCCAAAAAGCTGCCTCTGCTTTGACCCCCACCAACAGCGGCAGGAAGATGTGCGCCGGTGCTAGGCAAGAGGGGGAGACCCAAGCGTTTTTTGGGGGAAAGCTGACCAATGGTTTTGTAAGATGAACCCAGATACAACCCATGAGCTCTGTGGGGCCGAGAGCCCCGTGCTGGGCATCAGCCTCGGCCAAGCTGGATGGTTCTGTGGTCAGGGAGAGGAAGGAGGGTTAATGCCGGGTCCTTGGCAGAGGCAATTATTGCCCTGCACTGGTCGGCAGGGGATGCTCCTGCATCAACCAGCTCATTGCTTTCTGGGAGAGGGGGGCAGCCAGGGCACAGACCCCGGAGGCCCCTGGCCCCCCGCGCCGAGCCCGCTGCCCGGCCTTGGTCTCGGCAGGAGGGCACAGCAGGCCGCTCCCGGGCATCGGCGCGCCTACAAACTGTTTGGCCGTGTTTATAAAAGGGCTAATCCGTGTTCACATCGTACGGGCTTTGTTCCTTCTCCTGAGCCATCATTAACTATTAATCGAGGGTGGGTTTCTTCAAAGGTCTGCTCTATTTGTTGTTTGCTCTCGGAAAACAGGAGCCCATTTAGGATTCAGGAGAGCACTAGGAAGGTAGAGATATTTGTAAACACTGCAATGGTCATATTAATAGGCTGAATGTATTTTTAAAAAACCCACACAATAAGAGGAAAAGAAAGGTGTGTGGGGGTTTATATTGAACGTCACCAGCAAACTGCAGAAGAACTTCATGATTTGTTACAAGAGAGGCACTGGAAAACCTGGGGAAGCCTTAAATTCCACCTGTCTGATTAATGTCAAGGTTACGTTCGATCTACATTGGTAGCACACATGAATTTCATGTCCCAAGACCTTAGCAGGAGTCGATGTAACACAAGCCATTATTTATTGGCGATAATGGCCATGAGCCAAGGTAAAACCTGGTACAATACATTAATAGCATCGCGTTGTCTTGGGAAAATGAGGCCATTAATGCAGGTCACCTGCACTATATAGCACAGACCGGCTCAGGTGGAAGCCATCAAAAACTTCTTCTTAAAACTGGAAACAAGCAGAGTTCAAACCTTGCTGTATCAATTAAGAGAAAATACTTGCAGGCCGTCTGTGGCCTGCCATTCCCAGCACCCTCTCAGAGTAATTTCCCCTTGACCGTACTGGTTTTCAGTTTCTTGCAAGTTTGTTTTCACATCGTCTCCAAAATGGTAATCCTTGGTCTGGCTCGTTTGGGAATGGGAGGTGTTTTAGTTCGTTTTACAGTAAGATTGTCTGGTAATATACAGCTTCCTCATCTATGAACCACAGAAATGAAAATGTTTGCTCACAATTCTTCCTTACTGTAAACACCACCATAGAGCTGCGTTACCTCAGAATATTAATAATACGAGTCCAAAACCAGAATCTTACCCGACAGATGCAAGGGAACTGCAGGCAATTTGCTTCCATTAAGAAGCCGTAGCTCCCAAGAACATTACAAATAGAGCACCATCAACACCCCAAAGAAAGAGTTACTCTGTGCATTAGCATCACACATTGCACGGTGTGTTCCTGCAGCCACGACGAGTGAAAAATTCCCATTTACATTCTATCATGTTCTTGGCATCCTCCCCAAAGGGTGGGGTAGGCTTCCATCCGTTGAACAGGACGTCGCTACCACCACCCTCTTGGGCGATTTATTTGATTTTTAAGAAGAGTGAAGTGCCTGTGGACACTTTTTAACTTCAGTCACTGGAAGACTTCATTTATAACCTGATACCTTATTACTTGACTTTCCTAAACTCTCTTTTCCTTTTGTTGTTTCAATTTATCTTGTATCACCACTCAAGCTAGACAATGATAAAAAATAAAGGTGTTTTCTTTTGTCATGTAGAAAATGTGATTCATTCGTTGTCTTTAACAGGCCTTCAGACCACCAGACATATGTTCACTGTTTGGCAGCAATAAAAAAACCCAACAACAGCAGCTAAACAAATATATATATTTGTAAGGATTATAAATCAGTGCAAGTTATTCTGGCACTACTTTATATAAGACATTAGTTGGAGTATATTTGAAATATTGTATGCAATTCTGGTCACTATATTACAGGCAGAACATTGTGGAGATTGAAAAGGTGCAGTGGAGGGCAACCAAAATGATTCAGGATTTGGGGGATATGAATGATGAAGACAAATTAGCCAGATTCAGGCTGTGTTACTTAAGGACTCACTTTTGCAGGAGGCTGAGAAGGGGGCGTCCTGCCTAAGCACCCCTCCGAGGACGCCCAGCACCCTGGGCTTTGCCTGCCCCCGCAGCACAGAAGCAGCCCCCCAGGACAGCAGGCAAAGGGGAGCTTCCGCACGGCTACAGCTCAACGAGAAATAAGTGGACTCACAGCTACAAGTTGCGGGAGTAGTAAATAATTCAGAAGCATGAAAAAACTGACAGGGAGGAAATTATCCATCCATTCATGTACTGAATTTAAGATTAGAGGAGCTAAAAAACGCTGCACATAAAGTAGTGCTAAAAGCAAAATATTGCCTTTTGGTGAGGAAAACGTATTTTTTCTAACTTTTTTCTTAAGATGGGGAAAACGAAAGGCTCCTTTTTGCACCTGCAAAAAATTAGTTCAGCTGCAGGAAAAAAAAAAAAATTAAGCTGTGTACAAGAGTGGAGAGGGATGTGAAGGTGAAAGGATAAATTCTGTTCAATGCCAGACATGCTGCTGACCTGGCAGTTATCGGTTCAGTCCTGCTGCAGGGACATCATGCTGGGGCATGGATGAGCCAGCAAAGAAAGTTCTCCTGGAGAGCAAAACAGACAGTGGCAATCCCTTCTTCTCAAATATCTGAAGAAAATGCACTAATTCCTAGAATGAGATGCATGCTATTTTTTTCCTCTTCCTTTTTTCCTGGAGCTCAAATAGATGTCCGAGTAGCAAGGAGAACACAGTTCAACTGAAGTAGAGAAGGAAGACAAAATACTATGACAAAAAACCTCTGTAGTTTTTGGTTTTTACAGAAGAAAAGATTCCCCACACTGCATCCTAAGTAAAGTGTATTCACACCATTGGCTCAGGCATAAGGGCCTCGGGAAGCTTTAGGCAAGATGGCAGGTGGATGGAGTTCTTCTAAAATATCTTTATTCCATTTTTATTTTGCCCAAAAAATTAAAGCATGGAAAGCATGCATGAATATTTTTCATGTCATGAGGTCTCAGTCTGGAAAAGCACTCAAGGCTTTCCTTAATTAAGCACATTTATATGCCACGCATTGGTGTTTCTGACACTTGACATCCTACAAAGTATTTCAATCTACCCTACACAGGGCAATCTCAGCATCTTACTTGTGGAGGCAGATATTGCTAAGGCTAAATCAATCCTGTGACTGATATTCAGCAGAGGCTTAAGACATTTAAATACAATATCTGACTTCTGAAAGGATAAGTATTCCACAGCTCGCTACTGTGCACTATTCAAAATGCAGAAAACAGAGATCCGCGTGCTGGGAAACGTGAGGCGGGAGCCTGAAAAAAGAAAATGACTTCAAGGAGACAGGAGTGTGACCTCGGCGCTGGCCAGTTCAGGTAATTTTCACCCTCCAGCAGGACTGCACCATGTCAGAGGCCAAATTACAACCCATCTGGTCAGTGAGACTTGAAGCTCAGGAGATTTTGTGAAGAACAGAAAGCTACAAGAGCTCTATATATCTGTCAAGGGCTAAATTACGTTATGGATGAGAATGGACTTCAGTTTGGGACAGTTCAGAGATCTTTAAGTGAAATTTTCCTACCTAGGCAACACCTGCTCAGCTCCGATTCTTCGGAGAAAACTAGAGCTACAATTTTGAAGGCAAACAAATCCCGTTTTTGAATACCACTTTATTTCCTACTATTTTTTTCGTGTAAGACAAGCTAAATCCGTCACCCCAGCCATGCTCACTTAAGAACTTTGAATGTAAGGCATCATTTATTTTCTTTCAGGGGAATTTTTCAGGAAGATGTATAAGGAATATTCATACCAACAGCTACAGAAGCTAATACCTTAATGCATAGCCAGAAAGCAGAATGACTTGGCCCAGAAATTCCTAAAGTATTTACTAGACCCGAGGGATGGGTGATCCTACTAGGATAAAAATGTTTCCTCCTCAAAACCTGAATCATTCTTAGCAGGAAGCTCAATGAGATATTTTTTTTGTCCAAGATCTATCATCCTACATCTCATGTTCCTCTACACCAATAAGAAACACAAGAAAAAAGTCCATGATATGGTAAATGACCACTCAAGGGACTTTCTAGTCCAGCTGGAAGCGTGTTCATGAGAAACATCATGCAAAACACAGCAGCCCGGTCCATCAGAGCCCTAGGAAAGGATCCAGCCATAAGGTTGACCCCAGCATGTTCGCAGAAGGGATCCAAACAGTTGCAATAACAGAAACTTGTTCATTCAGACATCTCGAAAATCCCTCATTGCATTCTAAGTACAATGCACTTATGCTAGGATCTTGTTCCTGCAACGCACCAAGTAAATCAAGTATAAAATAGACTTTAGGCATCTGGCCCGTAATGTTGCTGTGGTCGCCACATACTCAGCCAGGAACAACATTGGCTAGCCCAGCCTTTGCCAGCCGTACAACTTCCACCACGAAGCTCGTTTGACTTTGGTTTCCCTCTCCCAGGCCTATAGGCAGAATTACTACGTATGCTATGAGTGATATCCTTGAATAGTTTAAACAAACCTAGCACAATGTAAAAGTAAATCAGTAATCTCATGTGATATTTAAAAGCTAAACTATATTTAGGTAATGCTATTTAACTCATGTAATATGCCAAATATATTTGAAGAGTATATTTATACTGTAACTCCATTGATTTCCACAACAGGGACGAATTAGGCTTGCCTCTCTTAAGCAAATAAAATAAACATTGTACTCAATCTTTAACTTTCAAGCTAAGTATGTTCCAGCTCAAACATTCCTGTTGCCTGAGCAGCCTAATAGATTTATTCTCTGATGTCATTTTTCTCATGTCATTTTGGAATCTAATTGCAGCATATTTAAAATGTTGGTTGCAATCATAACAAAGTGAAGCATTTAAAATGCATTCAACACACACATTGTCCTTGCGGAGAATGGTTATTTGTCTCTGTCCTCTGAGGAAGAACATGGTATGATGAGCAAAACCTGGTGTAATAAAGAAGAATGATGTGTAAAACCCCACAGAAAGAATGGTTCTTTATTTCTTAAATTAAATATGGTTGGGTGTGTTAAATATCTTATCTGATAGAGTTTGAACAAAACTGTTAGACAAATAAAGGCATGCTTGCTATTCCATCCAACAAACTGTACAAATACAGAAAAACCTTCACATATGAATAATTGATAAAGGATTAAAACTGTTAAAAGCATATATTTTCCATGCACCAAGGGTACTTGTCTAATAGGTTTCCACTGTGATAAACAAAGTACATCTCCTGCTACATAATTTCGAGATAGTTTTCAAGTATTAAGCTAAGACGTTTGATTGCTTGCTGGTTTTTGCAATAGGGCAACTATCACGATAGCATCCCGGTTCATTCCGCTAGGAATGAAAACTGAGAGAGAAACGAGCCATGGCCTTGGGAAGGTGACAAAGCCAGAAAGGGAATCCACCCGTTGAGGGGCGGACGCAGAGGGAGCATTGCGACACTGCAAATAAGCCATCACAGCCGCCCTGTCATGTCATGTCTACTTGAATGTAGTTTTTTGATAAAGCAACAAAGTTGTACATCTTGTCCTAAAGCATTTGAAAGACACCATCATATTGGTCCCTTTTAAATGAAAGAAAGTAAGTTTATGAAGAAAATCTGTGACTAAGCCAATGTGGCTAGCAATTATCATAGTGTAACAACATTAAAACCACAGAAAATGAAAACCCTTGAGCAACCTCAGGTCAACACCATTGGGAGAAATCCTGCATCCCTTAATCACGTAAGTACTAACTTGACTGCATTCATGGGCTTTAGCCACTATAATTGTTTTCCACCTTTTTTACAATTGGATAAAACCAGAATCTTGTGTTTTATGTTCGGGGGTAACAACCCTGACAGTCTCCTGTACTGGTGCCCACTGGCTTCCCAGTGCCACCAGTGGCACTTCTGCAGAGGGTATCGCTGTTCCCAGCCTCTGTGCAAGCACAAAGCTTCTGTCTGAAGCTGGACAGTAGTGATCATGAAACAAAAATTTACCATGCTCGATGATACAGTTATCCTTTTAAGAAAACACATTGCTATGATTTGAAATGCACAGATAAAATAATTTTTGAGCCAATATTTTAATTGCTTATGTCTATAAAAATGGGTTGATGAAAATTTTCATGGACTTCTGGAGTAGAGAACCCTTGAAGAACTGGCAGCGAGGTGTATCCTGGAGCTGGGAGGAGCTGGGCTCTGGTGGACAGTGACATAAAGCAGGGGGACACTGGAATAAGAAAGCCCTGGCCTTGGCCCCTCAAGACTGCAAACTGGGAGGCAACACCAAGTGCACCCCAACCAATTTAACTGCATTGTCCAAGAACGTTTAGAGAGAAGCATGGTCTGAGGCAGCGCAGTCCCAGGCCGTGCAGCAG
Source organism: Psophia crepitans (assembly GCA_013399095.1). Classification (NCBI taxonomy): domain Eukaryota; kingdom Metazoa; phylum Chordata; class Aves; order Gruiformes; family Psophiidae; genus Psophia; species Psophia crepitans. Next base: position 271,101 of record VWZZ01006234.1, on the reverse strand, counting down.
CTCCAACGTGTTCAGTTGCATGTGAAAGCATGCGGAAAGCCCAGCGTAGGATGGAGTGCGAGATACTGGTAGTTCTGCAGAGCATTAGGAGTCAGCTCCCTGCTTTGCTGAGTCCCTCCTTCTTCTTACCCACACCAAGGGAGGCTCCGCCACCTCAGCTGGGTGCGCGCAGGAGCTCCAACACCTCTCATCTGCTGGAAGCTCCTCTAGCTTTCAGGCACAGATTAAGCATACAGTGTCCCTTTAAAAATCCCAACTTGCCTTCCTTCAAAAATAATAAAAGAAAACCATAGGAGCCTTCAACTATGAATCCGTTTGTTGTGCGCAAGTCATCCAACACTCCTAAAAGAGAGCTAATTTTTTTAGCATCCTTTGCTTTCAAAGCAACCAACTAAATGCAGAAAAGTGGGCCCTCCCCAAGGGACTACCTCCTCCCTGTGATGCAGATCGCCTGCAGCTAACATGCAAGTAGGACAGAAACAGAACTTGAAAATACTCAACCCTACAGACGACGCCATGAAAGACAAAGAGAAATGGCTGTTTGGCATGCAAAAACTGGCTCCTCACAACTGCCTGCGACGGCGCCGTGTCTGGGAGGGCTCCCCTGCAACTGTTCGTTAGTGGCAACAGCAAATAATTTGTAAATATAACTATCAAGATATCTGCAAGGCTATTAATATGTATGCACCAAACCTGAATGACCTTAAGCAGCGTATGTGGCAACCGCCACGGAAACGTGAGACACCTCACACATTACAGCGTGGCTTTTTCTGTTGGGCTTTGGCTCAACTGCTCACGCAAATACATAGGAGGCAGAGTTTTACAAAGCTGTGTTTGTCCACAACGTCTCCTTTCCTCCTCAACATTAAATTAAAACTTGCTACAAGAAGTGCTTTTATAAAGACGAGGGAAAAAAAAAAAAAAGAGAGAAAAAGCAAGAAAATAAAAATCCTCGGTACAAAATATATGCAGAATTTGTTTTCCAATGAAGGTCTAATAGGGCTACCTCTTAAGTCTGGATATGTAAAAAATTGCCCTTTTCACAGCTGATAAAATACAAATTAATCCTTAGAGGATTTAATATGTGCCTATTTATTACTTTCAAGTATAAAGTACTGCTGCAATTAATATAGCCTGCACTACTGTATGCGCTGGTCTGTAGCATTGTCTTTGAAACAAGAAACATATGCAAAGCTTTTATATACAGATATGTAGAGAAGCACACACACGCACACACAAAACGAATATATTTATCCTTAAAATCTGCCGGAGCAGGTGTGATGCAGTGCCTTTTCAAAGGCTGGGCATCCCGCGTGTCTCTGTTGTTCCACTGCTGCTGACAGAGTCAACGTGAACTCCAAAGCTTTGAATGAAGGAGTCTTAGGGGTATGAGATAAAGCTATTTGTTTGCAACTGTAACTTAGCCTTGTTATGAGAAATGCAAACATTTTAAAAATTAAAGAAACATTTTTCTCTCTCTTCACAGATTAATGTTTATTTAACCTCCAATTTATTTTTTTTTCTTTTTGTAAAGTACTGTTTCATTTATTTGCTCGTGTTTCCAAAATTAACTCTTGGAATGCCAGCATTTTCCAAGTTCCCAGTCAAACAAGTGTGCTTGTCTTCAGCCAGAGAAGAGTTGTCATTTTAGAAATTTCGGTCTCTATTCGCAGAAAGAATATTCTTTACTTGCCTACTTCTATGCACATATATTTATTTCTTTCCCATCTGTTTAGCATATATTGGCCAAGTGACAAGTTTCTAGTACTTTGCACACCTTAAACATCTGACTTTGAAGTTAAAGTGAAAGTGATTCATATCCTAATATTTTTTGAATGCAATATTCAAAAATTGTTAGTGCTCATGTAGATGTGTGTGTGTGCATGTCTCCCCCATATATATATATATATATATAAATGTTTGTGTCTGTGTACACATATGTGCCTTTAAATAATAATAATAACCTTCAGGTTATTCATTTATCTGACATGGCTTCAAAAATTTTGAGGTGGAAAAGGAGAAATGAAAATTATTCCATTTTTATCCTTCGGTAATGAATCCCCCAAATTACCATAAGCCTTGTTCTTTAAGTTCAGGGTAATGAGTCAGATTTTATTCATATTTTTTGAAGGGTCGAATATCTGTTTGATAGTCTCCCTTTGTTTATTCATCGCCAAAGTCTATATAATTTCCTGCGTGGTCGGCCGTTTATTTGCAATCTCTCCAGGAGTATTTATTTAGGGTAAAAGAGCACCTCGGCGGGAGTGGAGGAGAGCAGTACTCCTGCATTACGCTGCCTCTTCTGTCCCATCTCAGCCCATGGAGCTCTTTTGACAGACAGCATGAAAAAAAATCTGCATAAGGAAAAGTAACTGACAGCTGGGGTCAGACTCTCTCTGTTTAATGACACTGCCAGTTACACATTTTGAATTGTTTAAATATGAGTCTACAGCTTCAACGATCATCATCTCACTGGTTCCACTTTTCATACCCAACAGCCAGGAAAGTGACACGTAATTACACACTTACTGATGGTATCGCCGGGGCCGATAATTAAAACTGCCACGGGAGGATTGCTATTGCTAGTCTACAGCTGGGATGTTGTCAAGAGGTAGAAACTCCAGCAGCTTTTAACGCTATCTTCTTACAGGTGGACCACGGGCGCCGGCGGTGAAGTAATAGAAAGACCTCAGCACATCATTCACAATGTCTCGCACAAATGAAGAAAATCTATTAACAATCCAGTAAGTGAAATACAAACACACTGACCCAAGGGTTAAACTGTCTGGGTGGACGCACCGCTCGCCGCCGCTCCGCATTGTTCTTTTTTTTTTTTCCCCCCCTTTTGGACGTGTTTACAGGAAAAGAAAAAAAAAACACATTTGGAATGTTTTGCCACCTTTGGTAGCACAAAGGGATGCTGGGCGGGCAGCGCCGGCAGCGCTGCGTGGAAACAAGCCCTGTTGACTTCCGATGAGCTCACCGCTGCTCGATGACTAACCGAAACTCAGGGACAAGGAACGGACGAGCTGCCAAACACAAACATCTGAGGAAACACGGGAAGGTCTTGTTTTGCAGGTTGGTTTTGTTAAATAACTGCCTCTCGGGGCGTTGCACCGTGTCCTGCCCCAGCAGAGGAGTGTCCAACCAGCAAACTAAAGCTCAAGAAATCATCCCAGCCAAGGTAATGGAGCACTCGATGGACAGCCAAAACGTGAGCCAGGTTTGTCGCTGGTCTGATGCTTGGCTATTGATAAACCACCCCTGGTTTTCCTCTCTTTCTCCTCTGAGGAATTGAAGTTTAAAATAAGACCAAATTATGGAGGAATTAGTACCTGCACAGTACTTGGTAGGTGCTTTATTTCAGATTTTCACTATGCACTTATCAAGGTTTTCTGAAGCAGTGTAGGAGAACAGAGCCAGCTAACTACCTGACCTTGCAGCGCTAAGTACGATTACCAGCACCAAAGGTCCCTGGCAGTTTTCGCACGTCAGCCCCATCGCACGCAGCCACGGACAGCCGGGATTCGCTGTGACCTCAGCTCTGAGCCATACTGGGTTGAGATGAGTGTGTTTTGGCACAAAAGCAGCTCCACGTTTGCAGGTTTGATCCCCAGTCGCTGAACTCAAGCATCTCGAGGGCTTCACCTGGGCTGTGGCCAAGGCAGTCACAGCTCCAGGCTTCCCACTAAGCCCCCTTGCTGCCTTCAGAGGAGATGTAGACTATCAAATGCCATCCACAGGCAGCTCCTTCGTGCCCCCACAGCTACAGCAACTCTCCTGGCACACACTGCACGTCCTCTTTCATCCAGCTCATGGCCAGTGACTGCCTCCATGGAGAGACCCTGGCAAATGTTGGAAGCCATAACAAGGACAGGTATCCCCACTCAGCCTTAGCATACCTCTCACAGCTTGGCCTTGGTGGATTTATAGACGTGCAGAAAGCCCAGAAGAGTGAGGCAGTGAGTCAAGAGGATGAATATGCAAGTGCCAGGGGAGTCAGGCTGGGAAGAAGCTCCATCTCCTGAGTCCAAAATAAATAACTTTCAACTGTTACTTTGCCTTAAAACGCAAAATTTGAGTGAGCATCACAACAAACCAACCAACCACTGCCCTTGCATTTAAGAATCCTCTTTGGCATATTAGGCCAATCAATATTTATTAAATCTGGTCTCCTTGTATATCAAGCAGGCTTTTAAAATAGACAGCCTGCTCCAGTTCCTTCTTCTTTCCATCTCTACAAGCATGCCTGGTCAGAAATGCCCCATACTCATACTACAATTTGATGTATAACAAACAAACAAACAAACCCTCCTTCTTCTGCACTGCTGAGAAATTACCCACAACTGTTTTATTTTCTTTGACACAATACAAAATTTGAGAACTTAGGACATACATCTTGCACAAAAGTCTGAGTGTGAGTTGGACAAAGCAGGCATTTTGGTAGCAGCTGCTGAGACAAGGGGGCAGAGGACAGCTACCAGGAAGTTCTCCTGAAGGTCTTCTCCTTGTTCAGACATGCCAACCACCTTGCCTGCATTTCACTGATGGACGTTGACTCTTGCCATGTTCAAGCATTTTCCACACTGTTCCACTGCCTGCAGCCCCATGTGATGTCTAGGTATCTTTTTCCATTGAATTATCTAACTCTTGAGTAAGGTAAATGAGCTTTCTAAGACTTTGGAAATTAAGACCTTAAAAAACTATTTAACTTCCCTGAGCTGAATTTTTTTTTTTTTTTTTTTTTTTTTTAAGCATCAACTTTGTCTATTTAATTTTGGGAACTCATAAAATATTTCTACTAAAATCTTTTCTGGGAATTTCTAAGTTTCAGACCACTTTGGGTATTTTAGAAAATTAGATTAATAAAGAACCTTGAACAACTTAAGTGCTGTGAAACATATTTAACTAGAAATTATGACAAAACTAAACATAGAGTTCTCTGTGATTTGAATATTTGCCAGTGAACCAGTCACAGAAGTCACGCTGTTATTAAGTAACAATAATGCTAAGCACTGCAATGTACTGAAATTCAACACATATTTTTGTAGACATTTTCCCTCTGGTTCTGAGTTTCAATTTCTTCTTTAATGACCAGTAAACTACCACTATAAAGTACTAAAATCATTTGAAGGAATAAATATTACCTTCCTTCACTGAAGGCTCATATATAAGATAAACCAAAATATAATTATAAATAACATTTATTAAATATTTCTCTATTACATGAGCAAGGCAATACCCTAAAACCACCGGACAAGCAATGGTCAGATTATGTGCATTACAATATCCTGATAAATTTAATTACAATTTTTCTTAGAAATTTGGCATCTGAAATTCTACCCTGTTAAGGTGACTGGATGATTTGCCATCAGCTTAGCAGCAGCATCGTTTCCCTCTGCAACACCGTTCCTAACTTAACAAAACTTGCACTTTCCTGATGCGAAAGTCCTCTTCTCAGTTTTGTGTTTTAAACTTACTCGATTAATTAAAACCACTCTTTATGACTCTTTGATAAGCAACCTTTGTTTGCTACAGATAAATGTTATTCTGCAGGATAAATGTTATTCTGCAGAATAAATGAGGCAGGTTTTCTGCTCTACAAGGACAGCGAGATGCCTGGATGCTTTCACACCCGTAGGTAGTGCGTAACCCTGTACAATGATGGAACAGACAACGTGAATGTCGTCCAGGTATCACTGAAACTCACATAGTCCCACCACGTGCTTTAGCATCCCCACCTAGTCCACATAAAACCATCAGACCTTGGTTTCACTAAAAGGCAGAGCAAAGCCACCATTAACTTTCAAAGGAGCAGGATTTGGTCTATATAAATGCCAGGCTGCTAGCACAGCATATGGAAAAATGTCATCAGCTGGTACCTTACTGGGCCAGAAGAGTCAGAGAATAAAGAGATGGTTGCTCTGGCTGGCACCAGTAGCACTCCTGGAAGAGGTAAAATTGAGCACCATCGCCCCTTTTCATCATCATCGCCTCTTCACAGAACCATCTCTAAAAAATGACATTGAGAAAACAGTTCAGATTGAGCTTTTCCAGTCTGAAAAGCACCTAATTCACACCAGAATGATGAATGCCAGTGGCGAGCCATTTCGTGTAAGGCAGCACGACACGGTACCCTGTGGGTGAAGCTGGAGAGCCAGCACCGTGCAGATGCGCCTGGGGACAGGCATGGCCGCTGCTCCACTGCATGTGCAGCTGCGATGGAGTCTGCAGAGAGCCTCAATCACTGCAGCAGGAAAAGAGAGAGGGGAGGGAGGGGAGGGAGAAGGCAGGAGGAAGAGAAGTGTTGATTAGTTCTGGGTAGAATCCATAACTAATGAACTACGTAGGGCTCAGAACACTTGAAAGGTATTATCTAGATTTTTAGTTGGAAGTTTTAAGACAGTGTAAACAAAACTGTTTCAAACCGGTATTTTACAGTGCTCTTGACCAGGGAAATTTCAAAACAGGAGTGAAAACTGATGAAAATGCAGTTGTTGGAAACAAAGCAGAGCAGAAGCAGAGAGGGGAAAAAAATCAACTTCAAGGAATGGGAAAGACACAGAAAGGAAACTCTGTGCGCCAGAGACAGTGTCTCACTCCAGTCACAGATGAGAAACAAATCACAGACCAGATTAATCTCTGAACCCATACTAGGTGAGCAGAAGAACTGAAGACAGGCAGCTTTTAGCTCTCTGTTTTTGAGGACTTATAAATCAGAGCAAAGTCACCCAAGAACTGCCTCTGGCAGCTGCTCTGACCCCTCCAGATGTGGCGGGATGCTCTCAGCAGCAGCATGCACCGTGCTCCACCAGCCACAGAGCTCCTGGGGCACAGCACACAGCAGCTCACCGCTCCCCAAGCGGCCCGAGAAGGGGGCCACGCTGTACGTACATACGCACACACGCAGGGAATGCAAAGGCCAGGGCTCCACCAGATGCAAGCCAACGCAGCACTGTTGGATAGTCCTGCCTTGAAGCAGTGCCAATTTGTAGGTCCTAATGATCTCTGCCTAAACGTGATGCGTATTTTATTCTTGAGTCCTGAACCAGACAAATTCAATAATCTTTCCCATAATTTCTGTGTGGAATAGGCACACAGTACAGGAAAGTCAACTTTCCTTCCAGTTGGGTTTATTTAGTGCCTGAAAGTACCGGGATGGATAGCACAGCAGGAACAGAGCCAGGATCGTGTAAGCGGTTGCCAGGTGAACTTCCACCCATGGCTCTGCCAATACATCTTCATCTCAACTGGCAACGGCCAGCGCTCCACCCCAGCCTTGGAGCGTTTCGGAGCTGAATTGGCAGCCGTGCCCACCTGCGTAGCACTTGTCATGATAGAAAGGCACGGACACTAAAATGAAGTTCCCAAATCCAATTTTCACTTGTGAATTGAGCCTCAGCTTGTACCCGGCTCTGCAGAGGTGAAAGGCTAACGCAGCGCCCCGGCGTGCCACCAAGGCTCTGCCATCGCCGGCTAATGATGCTTTGCGTGCTGCACGAGCCTGCCACCGGCAGCGGGGAGCGAGCTGGGGCTGCCTGGGGGAGAGATTCACAGCCAAGAGGAGACGGTACGCCAGCCTGACGGGGAACTCGGTGCTCTGCACAGGCAGACCCGGCAGCCGCCGAGCAATGCCAACAACCCCGCTCGCAGACGTGCGCAGCCAACCCCAGCTCTCAGGGCACACGGCGGGCTCGCAGGGAGTTTGCCCTGGCAGAATTCACACCGACCTTTTGCAGCTGCAAACACCCATCCAAGACCCGCCGCTGGCAAACAGGTTACCCTAACGCAGCCCCTCAGGTACCTTTCTAAAAGTATTGATCTTTATGCGGGTTGGAAGCTGTTTAATGGGTGTCCCAAGGATTAGTAAGCACCTCCACATTTATAAAGGTTTATTTCTGAACCCATGCAAGTGAAAGCCAAGTGCTTAAAACTCAGCATATTTTCTGCTTTCTTAATATAACAGTTATTCTCTAGCATGTCCATGAGCAATAATAAACACATGCTCACCCTCCAGTCCATAAACATAGGCTTCTTTCCAACCCCTGGCTTAGAAGTGTACCTCAAAAAGAGCAGGTAATTTTGCTTTACTGTCAGCTGTATCGTAGCCACAACGTGCTAAACATTGCAGAAGTACGAGAGGATATTTTATTAGCTGATAAGCTGGACTGCTATTCACCGAGGAAGAAGATTATCAAACAAATTACACTGAGAACCAATAATAGGGGAAAGGTTAATGATTTCTGTAAGCCACCGAATTCACCCGCCCCTGTAGTTTTCTAAGAAAATTAGGGTTTCTTCATGCTGAGCTTATGGGAACACTTTCCCCATATTTCAACCCTTCTTTCCTCAGAGATCTTTGACATCACTGCTTTCTTGCTTGAGAATTTACATTAAGGACAATTATAAAACAAAAATATACCACCGTTCAGGAAAATATACAACTTCTTATCAGAGGGATGTGGATGTTCTTCTTGCCAGTCTACAGACATGGAGATTAAATTTCAGAGAGAGATTTATTTTGTGCTATTGTCCTGTTATTCACCAGAGGATTGTGCAATGCAAGTAATCTGATCAGAATAATGCATAGGGACATATTTCAGAAAACCAATAATTGTGGTAACGTTGAGCGCTGCAAGGTGCCAAAATAAAGTTCAAAATCACTCTCACTCTTTTCCACAATTCCTTAATCATGGCATCATAATGTGCTGCTCTGTTGTCCATTAAAGCCACAAGCTTGAAGTAATCAATGCTGGACATTTGGAGATTTATTGTAATTTTAGATCTACAGCACTTTTGCCGGCTGAAAAGCAAAATTATATTTTATAGGTGTGCCATATCTTACGTTTTACAGCTTTTACTTCTTCAAGCTGGCTCGGTGCGGGTTTTTGTTGTTGGCTTGAGGTTGTTTTTTTTTCTTTTAACCTGAGTGCTGCAGGCTTTTTTATGATGTTAGGAAGCAGTTAAGGCAAACAACAGAAAAAATTACTAAAACTGACTGTATTTAAATTCTGTTTACTTCCTTAACCTTTTGACTTACCGATACAAAAAGTAATCTTTCATAAACAAGTCCCAAACAAAATCATTGCCTATTTTACTTTCCTTAAACCCTTGTGGAATAAGCAGAAATTGTAACAAGATCCTTTTGACCGTTTTTTATTCCGCTCATATTCGCAATGATTTTATAACTGATGCTTGGTTTGCCTCTCCACATTATCACAATCAGTGCATCCTGGGATTAAAAACCATTTAGGGCCCAACTCTTAAAGAAACTCCCCACACAGCAGTATAATGAACACTGTTCCTTTTTATTGTTGCTAGGTTTATTGGTATGCCAAAGATGTTGCAAAGCTCAATTCTCACTCTAAAAACAAAGGAGTGACCCACTTCCCAGCATGGCTCTGGTACAGACAGCACAAAGGTTTCCAGGAAGGTAACCCCGAGACCCCTCTATGGCAATGTGCCATTAGAGTGGGGCTGGGTCGAAAGTTTCACGTGCCTTGAGACAAATGTTCATGAGTTTTCTTCCATTTTTAGGTACGTGTAGCACCTATTATCAGAAAATGAACGCATCATTCCCTAATCAGTATTGTTTGAGGGGTAGAGGGGCAGGGCCATTAAGCAGCATCCTTAGGAACCACCCTTAGGTGCCATCCTCTCCTTCTGCTTCAGCCCAGATGCTGCAGATGTTGCCAGATGGGGTGCTTCAACTCACCACTGAGAAAACGTCCAAGTTTGGGGCATTACCTCACTATGCCCTAAACTTTCAGTCCATTATAAAAACTGCTAAAGGTTATTCTCTTTAATAACGGATTCACCATGTGCTTGCACAGAACAGGCTTAAGCACGTGCTTAGATGTTTCTATGAACTGGAGTCCGAAATGGGGCTCAGACAATGAGAGCAGTTGGTATTTGATGCCAACTCTGAAACTTGTGGTTATGGACATGCCAAGGCTAGCTCATCATGAAGCACGGCAAAGATTAATCCAATATTTTCGATAATATTGCGTGAACATGCAGGCCCTTACTTCTAATAGCACCTTTCAGCCAAGTGCAGCTGAAATCCATACGAATGAGGATTCTTTACCGACTACTGAAATATTAGAATTCATGTGAAATATAGCAGCGCTGGCAGAGAAAATAAATATGTGAGTCCTTGTTAAGAAACAGTACAGAAAATATATTTGATTAATGCCTTTAGAGGGGTGAATTATAGCTTAGCCATGTTGAAATGTGACCAGACACCTTGAAACTGTCGCTGGATCCTGTTAGGGAGCACAAATGGTCACGCTTTACATTTCATGGGAAAGGCAGGCACTCCAACCAGCAAAGTTACTGAGAAAATGTCACCCACCGAACAACAGACGCCATTCCCTGCAGCAACTCCCTTTTCTGCGGAAGTCCCCACTTCCACCACACACCTGGCAAAAGTGTCGCTTAGCTTTCGGGGAGGAAAAAGATCTCAGCTCAAGTAACAGATCTCCCAAGCCAACAGGAACAAGACTAGAAGCTCTGTAATTGGATAACCTACGAAGAAAAATTCCTAAGGAACTGCCGGTGCAAGCACCAAAATGTGAGTGCTGTGTGTCAGAAGACAAGAATAGCAGATAGCACAGATGTGGCCAGCAACTGATGTTCACAAAATGGATGTAAAAGCACCCAAAAACAAAGCCATGAGGTCTTTTGTATTCTCAGAGCAACCTGCAGGTTCTGATCTCGCACTGTTGCAGGGAAGGGGAACACGGCCATTGATTTCAATGAGTGCAGGATCAAGACTATAATGCTTATAGCAGCCATACACATCAGTGTAAACCTACTTGTAACAGAACCTAAGGGCACATTTCATGTATGGCTGGGAGGAAAACCCACTCACAATGGAGGGCAGGAGTGTTCATGTAGAATTTATACTACAAAAGAAAAAGGAAAAACTTTCCTCTATGCCTCTATGTGAATTCATCAATTTAACTTACACTTAAATGGAAAATCGCTATACAGAGACCATAAAAACGTATTACGTTATCAATTGAATGGTTTACACTGCTGGCAAGCTCAGGGAAAACATACCTTTTCACTATCACCAGCCTGAGTGAACCGCATTATGAAGGATCCTATATATATCTTTAACTTTTGTACACGGCAATTCTCTTCGCATGTGCTCTCCTTACCTTAAATCAAGTGAGTGATGAGAAGAAGGATGAGCATGGGTAGAGAAAGGAAGAAGATGTAAAGAAAAAGAAAAGCTGAGGAGGAAAATAAAGAGAAAATAAAGTTAGGGATGAAGAAGAGACAGAAATGGAAAATAGAGCAAGAAAAGGGCAAGGTGCTTCTCAGGAGCCCAAGATAACAAATGCATCTCAATAAAGGCAAGTTGCTCTAAAAGGAAAACAATTCACACATCTTTCCTTCCTAACGTATATTCTAGTTCCACATGCCAGGAGGCAGAAGAACAAGAAGACACCAGCAAACAGGGAAAAGAAGACGTGGTGCTGGGCAGCAGCTTGGCTTGGCCAAACATTTTCTGCAATAAATGCAGTGCTGATTAGTGCTAAGAACCAATATTTTATGCCTATCTCCTCTCTGTGACTGCCACAGACAGCAGATGACGGTGCTGGGGGGCTCTCCTCTGGACCGGAGCAGAGCAAAGCAGTAAAGACTGTGTGGCTCTCGAACGTCCCTCTCATTTTGCTGTCTTCCCATACATTTGTGGCGAGGCAAACACGGAGCGCGCTGCCACGCCGTACGGCCAGGCACCCCTCAGAGGCCAGTGCACGCCAAGTCAGCTGCGGCACGCCTACGGCTGTATCACCAAACTGCGGCTCCGACACTCTAATAACAGCTTTTCCACCCCCAGAACTGCAGACATAGATGTATAAAAACCATTTCATGTATAGACAAACATATATGGAGGAAGTGGTTTCTGAAAAATGAAGTTTCTCAAACTATTTGGGATTTTTTTTTCAGATTTTTTTTTAATCTTTTAAGTCAGCCTGCCATATCCCACGGCGTAGCGCTGGGGAACACTGACGTGCAGCGTGGGAAGAAGTCCTGCATATTGCTTCATCCTGGTCCATTCCTCTGCCCCACCTCAGTCAGCAGGGCCCGGCAGACACAGTCACTGTTTGGATGTCACTCTAACTCAGATTCCTGCCAAACCCCTCTCTAATTAGCAGAAGTGATGGCGACAGGCAGTACCCCAACGAGGGCCCATGCCTGGGCAGTGCGAAGGGCCCTTGGCACGAAGGAGAGTTTCCCCAGCCCCGTCCTCTCCCCCCACGAGTCAGCGGGGCCCAACCTCTCCAACGTGTCAGGTTTCAGGCCGCTCTAAAACTTTTTATAGCACAGAAGTGCAAGGGGAGTAATGAAACTCTCACCCTCAATGCTGCACTCCCAGGCGGGAGAGCAGGCGCGGGGTTGCTGAGAAGGGCAGGGGGCTGCTTAGGTGGTTTTCTCCAACTGACCATCCCTTGTGGTCCCCTTCCCTCTCCCTCCCTCTCTCATTACCGTGTAAAAATCCACTAACGCAAAGAACAAACATTCCTCCCAACCTAGGCACAGGAAAAAAATAAATGTAGGAGATTTGGAAAGGGTCATTATTTTTGTTTTAAATCCTTTGTGGAAATTTTGATGGTCTTTACTCATGAATGATCCAAAAATTATTTTATTTTTATTTCTCTTCTCTCTTCTCTTCCCCCACAGTGATTATTGAACAACTCTGTCACAGGGATTAGTGATGTTAATCAGGACCACACAGACACATTAGACAGAAGTTTCTGTAGGAACTAGCCTAAAGAGTACAAATTAAGGACGGAGATTGCTCTGGACTGCTGACTGCAGTGTTGGTTACTCCGTGTTAAGAAAACAGCATTGCGCAAATCCCAGGAGCTCGGAGAATGATGACAGGAACGATCAAAGGAGGGCTGGAAATCTATTTATTAATGAAATATAAAGGGATTGGTAGATAACAATTATACCTTAGAAGGAAGCACATAAGAGAAGATGTGATGCAGTATAAAAAATACTGATCAGCACAGATGAGCCAGATCAAGAGCTTCTGACTCAAAGCACACAATCAATTAAATGCGCACAAATTCAAAGCAGATGAAAAGAATTTATGTGTTGCCCAACCTGAAACTCAGACAAATGAACATCGCTAGGATCGACATCGCAGCAATATTCAACTATGGACATTTGTGTATCGGAGAGGAGCAGGATCACTAATTGCAAAATCCGGAAGGGCATTGCGCATCAATATTCTTGCGTGTAAGCCCATCTCCAACACTGTAACTGGAATAAGATTTAAAGAGAAGATAATTCCCAAAATCCGTCACTGCCTGTGTCAGTGGTGGCCATGGTAGGACACAGAGCACTGGGTCAGGTGAGCAAGGCAAGGCTTTGCAGGTCGCTGATGAAGTATCTCGTAGACACATTTACTGTGCGATCGCATCTCCGCATTTTATGAAACTCTGGCCTTCCAACAACGACGTGTTAAAAATCACATTGAAAAAACCCATTAATTGTGTTGGAAGCCTGTGCTTATAATTATGACCCACCTGATGGTTTTGACCACAAAAATCATTCTGGTGGTAAAACTATGCGGCAGCATTGGAAACCAGTGCGCATCGGGTTTTATTCAACTGAAGCCGCATGAAGAAGAGCCACATAAAAATGTTGTTAAAATAAACTTTGGTAGACAGAGACCTGGTGTAAACCAAGTGTAAACTCTGAGTGGATTTTTACTACAGACCCATAAACCTCTGAAAATAAAAGTTTGTAGCGGAAATTGAGAGAGACGTCTATCATGGGAACACTGGGTGCTCCCATGGTTTGTGGGTACTGGCTCGTCCCTGCAAATCTCACCTTCTTCTCCAAAGCTGTGCCTATAAATGACACTCCTGCCACTTCACTGCTGCCTCCTCTATCACAAAATTATTTCAGTGCTGGCACCCTTCCAGTCTCAGGCCACAGCCGGCAAGGCAATTCCTTTCCTCCCCTTCTTTTTTTCACATCCCTCAGGAAAACTTCACCAAAAAGACACTGCTTTTGTTGGTTGTAGCACATCAAGATCCCAAAATTGCTGCTAATTCTAATGTTTGTAATTATTTCTAGTTTTTAATTTTTATAATGACTCTTCATGGTTCTGTTGACCAGAGGGAAATTTTAATCCTAAATGTGCCCAAGTGTCAAAATTGCCAATACACTTCAGGGGGAAAAAAAACAACAAACCAAAATAAAAAAGGCTTTTAAGAAGTCATAAAGTTTACTTATTGAAAATTAGAAATGAATATTTATTGTCAGATTTCCATCAGAGATTGAAACCTTTTGTTTAACACTGGTTGGAAGTGTAAATTATTCACATGTTTACATTTGAATGCTGCTGTACTCTAATGATTCCATTTTCTGCAGTATATTATTGGTAAGATAATGAAAAGCTTCATCAGAGTGTTAAACAAATAGCTAGCTACAACTCTTCACGGCAACGGAAGAGGCTCACTGGTGCAGTCATTTAGGGCAGCCTCGTGCTCCTGCAAAAGCCAGGAGGGTGAAATGAGGCTCTCCAGCCATAGCCCTCTGCTCCATCACTGCGCTGACCTACACGGACAAAACAGTAATACACAGGCATACTCACTGCCTGCTCTGTAGGATCAAGATGACTAAATGGGTTAAAAAGTAGGGGTTTTTCCACTATTCAGATGCAAGGGTACTTAAAATCTGCATAGGCTTCAGCTTGACCAGCGAAGGGGTTATGCAGCCATGACGGCAAGAGGCATGCTTTGAGTTTGATTGTTTGAAGGTCTTGGTTAATGAGATGAAGAAGTTGAATGGAGAAAGCAGTTCTTTGGACATTTTGAGCACTGTTGGTTGGTTGGTTGATTGGGTTGGTTTTACTTCAGAAATAACAGAAAAGATATGTCTATCACTGCTCTTCTCTAGGACACCTCTGTCTCTGCCTAGTTCGTTCTCAGTCTTTATGAGAAAAGTCAGGAGCTTTCACTCCTTGAGAAATGCCTACTCAAAAATAGCGTTGCACCAGCCAGCAGAGCAGCATAAAAAGGCAGCAATAAACCCCAGGGAAAGCTGGAGGTCACCATGTCCCTTGTGTCAGCCCTGGGCACCGCTGTCATCCGTCCTCACCCTGGAGCACAGGCAAGTACCTCAACACCAGCACAGCCTGGAGAGGAGGAGTTGGTCTGGGTTGGTAATATTTTCTGCCTGAACAGAGATTTTTCTGCACTTCAGCCATTGCATTAGGTGGTTAATTTTTCCACACTCCAGGGTTTTTTGTGGAATATTATAGAATCCCAGACTGGTTTAGGTTGGAAGGGACCTCAAATCTCACCTAGTTCCAACCCCCTGCCATGGGCAGGGACACCCCCCACCAGCCCAGGCTGCCCAAAGCCCCATCCAACCTGGCCTTGGGCACTGCCAGGGAGCCAGGGGCAGCCACAGCTTCTCGGGGCACCCTGTGCCAGGGCCTCAGCACCCTCCCAGGGAAGGATTGCTGCCTCCCAGCTCAGCTCCAGCTCCCCTCCTGCAGCTTCAGGCCCTTCCCCTTGGCCTGGCCCTCCCTGCCCTGCAACCAGCCCCTCTCCAGCTTTCCTGCAGCCCCTGCAGGCACTGCCAGGGGCTCCAAGGGCTCCCCGCAGCCTTCTCTGCTCCAGGCTGGACAAGCCCAGCTCCCTCAGCCTGGCTCCAGAGCAGAGGGGCTCCAGCCCTCACAGCATCTCCGGGGCCTCCTCTGGCCTCGCTCCAGCAGCTCCATGTCCTTCTTGTCCTGGGGACCCCCGAGCCGGAGGCAGCACTGCAGGGGGGGTCTCAGCAGAGCAGGGCAGAGGGGCAGAATCCCCTCCCTGGCCCTGCTGACCACACTGGGTTTGATGCAGCCCAGGACATGGGTGGCTTCCTGGGCTGCCAGCGCACACTGCCGGCTCATGGTGAGCTTCTTGTCCCTCAGTGCCTCCAAGTCCTTCTCCTCAGGGCTGCTCTCAATCCATTCTCTACCCATATCCTGTTCATGCATCCAGAGCCTAGTATACAGGTGACCAGAGTTTCTCATACTTAAAGAAAAAACAAAAAACACACGCACACCAGGAGAAAAATGTTTTTTAAACTGTTAAGACAATTTTTTCTACCTCATAAAGAACCAAAAAGAGGCAAAAGCCCAGTTTTCCCACCACTATAACCTCCATTCCAGCCCTCACCTGTGTCACTTCTGTTACGCACAGTCCAAAGCATTGCAGCTGCCCTTGTATTTTCTGCCAGTATAATTTTTTAAATACACAAATATTATACTCCAGGGCATGTTTTCCTGGGCCAACAATACATGCCTCACTTTTATTGTGAGGCACAAGCCCTTCGGTTTCATGTCTTTTGACCTCCCAAGAAATGTATTAATGACCCTATAAAGCTCTCTCTGGCACGTATTCATATTAATACAATATACTTCTTTGTTTTTATATTACATAGTAAAAGGGGGGAGGGGGGAAGAGAAGGAAAAAAAGACAGTTGTTTCAATATCCTTCCACCACAAAACATAGTTCAGATGGAAAAAAACCTACAGTGATCTGAAGAGGGATAGCTGACATAATTTAAGGTATATTTTAGCCTGGCTTATTCCTATTCCTACTTATTTCTCCATTACCTTCAGTTATGACTCTAGTCAACCCAGTAACAAAGTCCAGCTGCTGCTTTCTGCAGCTCCTTCTGCAGGCAGCATCCTGGGGCAGCCTCAGAGAAGGGGCTGGGAGAGTATTTTAAAATAACAATATTCCCCTCCCTCCATCTCGCTCCGAGTGAAGCATTTGACAAGTTGCTTTCAACCTGGGGCTACCGAATGGCAAAACATAGCTCTGGAGGCTTAGGGCAGAGGAAAGTAGCAGATCTGGGCGGAAACCCTACTCTTGGGGTAGGGTAGCCCCAAGAAAATATTTAGGTCTGACGGATAAGGACACAATACCTTTTAACTAACCTTTTAATTAAATCAACTACTTGATAAAATCAAATATAAAACTCAAAATGACTACACCAAAAGATGTCCCAGACTTCTGAATTAGACCACAGAGCTCCAAAACCACAAAACAACCAGAGTAATTTTTTTTTACTACTTCAGAGACAAATCAAGTAAATGCTAATTTCAACTACAACGGCCTCAGCTCTGCTATGTACATGGGAAAGGAGGGCAAAGCTGATCTTGCTCCTACTTGGGTCTGGGAATTTTTCCTCCTGTTTAGAGGGGAAAAACATCACAGTTCATAAAGTGTGTGCTTTTTGTTAAAAACTGTTTTTTTCATTCTAACACTTCCAAAAAACCACTTCAGAAGATAATAGAAGCAAGTTAGCCAACAGCTCTTGCAAAAGGAAGTCTCCAAGCTGATCCCCAAATTTTGATAAAGTAGAGAAAGTATCACCAAAAAAATAATAGAAAAACCTCTACAGAACACATGGACATAACAGGGGTAGGGCATTTGCCAGTATTTTTAACTTTGGAGCAGCATCTTAGCTTTTGTTTATCTTTGATATTTGAGGGAGAATAGATGGAAATATTCATAATTAATAATGACTAAACCAAAAGTTTATTCTTTTTTATTAATTTTTAAATTTAGAAAAATATTAAAAAACATGAGGCTGAAGTTATTTGGCAAGCTCATTGCAATGCACATAAATAAATCTCTTTCAGCAAGTCTCCAAGGGTTTTAGGCAAAACTTTGTGAATGCCAAGGAGGAAATCTAAAAACAATTTCTGGCTTGTTTGTTGAGCCAAAAAAGTGGACATCATGTCCAAAGTACAATTTGAAATATTATATTTTTTTTGTACTAAAGAATGAAGAGATGAGTGTTTTCAGCTCAGCTCTAAGCAGCTTTCCAGTGAACCCGTGTCACACAGATTTTAACTCTTAACACCAGTCTCACTTTAGGGCTTTTATTATAGTTCTTGGGAGGGAGCAGCAGAGCACAAGGCTGACTGAGTTTGTTTCTTTGGTTTTGGTGAGCAAAACATTTTGTCAGACCTACTCCAGCCATTTTTAATATAGATTAGTATGTGGAAAGGCATCGGAGGTCTAGAGCTGATCCGCCAGTAGCCTGGTTTACGTTAAGTTGTCCATAGAGTATATCCAGCCCACTCCACCCAGATCCTACTGAAATCTTTAAATTACCTTCTCTAGCATGAACGAGTCAAATTTCAGGGCAAGCTGAGAAAGCAGTTAGAAAACAGTTCTGTGCTGAAGATCCCACAGCGCATTTGTAAATGGAGGCGAGTTTTGGTAGCAATCGTGAAAGGTTTCAGAAGGAAAAATCTCTCCTTGCTCCCCATACTCGGAAAATAAACTGATACTTATCAAAAGTTTACAAAAGCCTAAACTTTGCATGTAGGCTTATGACACGCTTGTTCTAACAGAGAAAACCTTTGTGGGCTTTACATTAAATGTGGCACCAAAGGCTGTCAGAGTACTTATGCGAGAAAAAGTTCTCTGAACGAAGGCTGCATTTTTGTAATGCTGCATTAATCCTCCTTTTTAGCGAAGATTTGCTATTTATTTTGGTTGATGACAACTTCTAGTTACAAATAAAACAGAATTAAGTCTCTCAACATGCTGGCATTTGAATTTCCACTCTGTGCTCCTGCTGGTGCCCATCCCTTCAGCCCATTTATCCCGAGCATCGGCACGCGGGGGAACGCAGTGGAAAGCAGCTGGGGCCAGCCAGAACACAAGGCAGGGGGATTGCCAGAGCTGGCGTTTAAGAATCACCTTCTACATAATTTTCAGAGATATCTGATCCAAAAGGCATCCATTGAGTGAGCATAAAACCACCAAATACTTTTAGAATGCTGGTACTTGGGCTGCCATTTCCCCTGGTGCAGAAGAGCAGTGGTTTCCTGAACACAAATGTAAAAACTCACATATTTTTCCAGAGCACCACTCTGGCCCCTCTCCTCGCACAATCAGCTATAGCTACGGCAGGGACACGCTTGCAGGAATCACATGCGGGCTTCAACTGTCTGTGCATACTGGTTGCCTGCAGCATCCACCCCTGCAATGAAATTTGCATCTTCAATCAAAACATCAGCAGACTTGACAGATTCTTTGTTTAAATAAGGTTTGCTTCAGCTTTGCGATTTCTAACTACTGTTATCAACAACACAAATGAAGGTTTATGTAAAGCATTTATATTAATTCATTCCTTCCCCTGATTAAAAATACTGTACGGTTCACTGAAAATCTGAGAGGTGGGATTTTTAAATTCCTGTAGACATCAGCTTCTAGCACACTGCTCTTTTATGCATCACGTCACTTCCCAGTTGTGTTATACTGAAAATGAATATAACAAAATCACATACACCAGCTAAAAACTCAACTTTAAATATTCCTTCGTCGTAGCTGGTTTTCAAGTGAGTGATTCTAGGGAAAAAATGTAGGTGTATTTTTGAAAAGGGCGCACATTTGTATTGCCCAGCTTGTATGACAGCATATTAAAAATCCCAGTAAATGTTTCTCTGCTGACAATGAAAAGTTAAAAACCTTTCCTGAGCTGGCTGCATGGCAGCATCTAAACCAGAATCCTCTGAGCCTTGCTCTCAGCTTCTTACTGCAGAAATGATCACAAACTTTATCCCTCAGCATCAGTGATCCCCGTTTGGTCAAACTGGTGGGACTGGTCAAGCTCGCTTCTAAAAGAAACCTTAAGGCAGGGTTCAGGAGATGCATATGGTCACATTGACACCAGCAGGATACACCCTATATACATCAGAATTATCTAATTACAAAAAGGAACCACTAATGGTTTCTTTGAGTCAATGGACAAAACTCAATCATTTATTCAAACTGCAATCAAAGGTCCATTTATTTACTCCACTAAAAGACAGCACTGATTACTCTCCACTGACATACAGTAAATTTTGACTAAATGCATCCCCTTTCTTAAAAGCTAGTAGAAACCTAACATTACCAGCTCATGTTCTTCTTGTCCCTTGGGCTTCCATGAACATTTGCTTGGTAAAAGGCATTTTGCTTCTTTTATTTTGTTTTGTGTTTTTTTTCCCATAGCCACAAGTCCAAAAATTCGCTGTGATACAATTAAAAAATTGCATCTTTCTGGTTCATTCAGCACCACCAGGAGAGACACATTTCTGCTACTACATAGCATGAGACTTTGAAGAGCTTTGTCACTAGAGAGAGGAAGCTACTTCCTACCCGTACGGACAAGCTCGGGTGTTAAAGCGGTCGCTGTTGCAGTCATCTTTGGCAGAAAGCAGATCAGGAACATCACTGTGTCCAAAATGTTTCTGCCACCAGGTCGCTGGACAAAGTGAACTAATTACCATTATTGGCACAGCCAGTAGGAAACCTGGTTGACTGGGAATGATATGCCCAGGAAAATACAGATTTACGTACACAATCAATTTTTCATTCTGCAAGGAAATGGCTGGACGCATAGGGGCAGTGGTCACGGAAGGAAGAGGCTGATTTCAAAATGTTGCAAGAGAGAGGAGCTGTACAGTAACCGAACTGGCTACAGCCCATGCTGAAGACTTTTGGCCAAACTTACATGCTGGTCTAGGTCAAGTAATTTGTATCTCCTGCAAAGATATTAATTCCTTTTATATGTAAACATGTGTTTTATAATAAGGCACATTGATGCTTCTCAGAGCAAAAGGCAGACAATAACAAATCCTTTGTCCAGATTTGAGTATGTCATAGGAATGTATAGCAACCTCATGTGATACTCTTGCAGAGAAGTTACCTAAATTAGTGACTTAGAATCAGAGAATCGTACAATCTACCAAGTTGGAAGGGACCCCTAAGGACCATCAAGTCCAACTCCTGGCCCCGCACAAGCCCAGCCCCATCACAGCAGATGACTGAGAGCGTTGGCCAGACGCTGCTTGAACTCAGCCCAGCTCAGGGCGGTGACCACTGCCCTGGGAGCCTGTGCCAGGGCCCCACCACCCTCTGGGGGAAGAACCTTCTCCTGATCCCCACCCTAACCCTCCCCTGGGGCAGCTCCATGTCGTTCCCTGGGGTTCTGTCGCTGGGCACCAGAGGGAGGAGATCAGCGCCTGCCCCCTGGCTCCCCCTCGGGAGGAAGCTGGAGGCCGCCATGAGCTCTGCCCTCAGCCTTCTCTTCTCCAGGCTGAACAAGCCCAGGGCCTTCAGTCTCTCCTCATACACCTTCCCCTCCAGACCCTTCATCATCTTTGTTGCCCTCCCTTTGCACACTCTCCAATAGTTTTATGTCCTTTATGACAATAATCTCCTTTAGGAGAGGACAGGTAGCCTAACTGGAGAAAATAACTCGCGTCTCAAGCCTGCAAAGAAGCACGTGGCTACCGGTGTCCTACAAGACCCCTCAGAGCCTCTTGGATGACTTAGATCAGCCTCTTGAGGCCCTGCACACTCACCTTGCATCGGCAGCACCTCCCAGGACGTGAGGCACATTCAGTAGAACACCCTGACTTCTCAGCTGCAGCTTCTCCTGAGGGAATTCAAACCACAAAGGGCAAGTCAAAATGTGAGACGGGTTCATAAGCAAACTGCAGTAAAGACCATCTCCTGAGCCGTGCCTATGAGACAGGACTTTGCTGCCTTTCCTTCTGCAAAATCTCTCACAAGCTTTAAGTAAGGATTTCTTTTTGTCTTTTTTTTCCCTTTAAAAAAAAAAAAAGGAGAAAAAAAAATCAAAGCTTAGGAAATTAATAGAAAAACATCGGGAAAAAAGCAAGC